>OY720448.1:83891799-84106799 GCA_963082715.1 Harpalus rubripes
TGTGTGTGTGTGTGTGTGTGTGTGTGTGTGTGTGTGTGTGTGTGTGTGTGTGTGTGTGTGTGTGTGTGTGTGTGTGTGTGTGTGTGTGTGTGTGTGTGTGTGTGTGTGTGTGTGTGTGTGTGTGTGTGTGTGTGTGTGTGTGTGTGTGTGTGTGTGTGTGTGTGTGTGTGTGTGTGTGTGTGTGTGTGTGTGTGTGTGTGTGTGTGTGTGTGTGTGTGTGTGTGTGTGTGTGTGTGTGTGTGTGTGTGTGTGTGTGTGTGTGTGTGTGTGTGTGTGTGTGTGTGTGTGTGTGTGTGTGTGTGTGTGTGTGTGTGTGTGTGTGTGTGTGTGTGTGTGTGTGTGTGTGTGTGTGTGTGTGTGTGTGTAACAAAATTTCGTCTGCGATAACTTTAATACTGCAATTCCAAAAATTATACTTATTTCTTATTCTTCTTCATTGCATCCATATGAAGAGCTGATTAGATTTTGGTTATAATTGGTCAACCGGAAGCACCGTCATTTGCAGATTTTAACAGTTTTTCTTGAAAAAACGATGTTAAATATCATTTTTTCACATTTAATGTTATTATAAATATTAAAAAACATTGTATTCTCTATACGATATATGACTGCATTTTGTACTTCATATTAAATCGATATAGAGTTATAAAATTATAAAGAAATTAAATTTCATAAATTAGCCAGCTTTGCTAGAAACAGCTACTATATTAAGAAAATTCTGATTGAAAGATGTCAGTGTCAAGTGCAATTGACATATTCGTAGTATATTTGTGTTACGATCTTTTTGCTCGCAATTTTCTGAATGGAATTAGTAAAAAATACATACAATTGTCGAAAGGTAATGTACATACAAGAAATTTAGAATCTTTTGCAAGGAACTTTCTGTATGGATTTTATAGAAAATACATAGGCATTTACGAAAATTCTACCAGTAGATACCGAATACCGACTGTGTTCGAAAATTGTTCAGTTACTACCAGATCCATCTACTGGATTCATGAAGAATCTAATCTCAAAAAAGGTAGTGATGCAAAGCGAAGTGTGCGTGGTAAAAGTGGAAATGTGTTCAAAGTAGGACTCTGCTCAGTTTGTTAACTACGTCAAATTTCTAACCTGTTTTAAATTTTCAAATTTTTTCATATATTATGGATTTACCCTGTTTACCACATGCGTTCTTAAAATATAGATTCCGGTAACTATAACCTGATAAAAAGCTGTTTACTGGTAACAGTTCATCGGTAGAATTTCAAAAGGATCGATTTTTTTAAAAAATAAAAAATTCTGAAAATTTGTATTTAATTAGATTGAAGGGTGTAGATTTAAGATTTTCAAACCACAGGTCGATATCTCTTTTCGTGTCCGAGATATTCGTCCTCAAAACTTTGCTCAAAAGTGCCCATTTTTGGGTCATATCCCAAAAATGGTCAATTATACACCGCTGGCGATATCACCATTAGATTCTACGAGCAAAATTACATAAGCATACCAATTTTCATAATTTTTGAACAACTATTACAATCTCCAGAAGGAAAAGTCTGAAAATGGCAAAAAATCGCAAGAAATCTAAGGTGTACGATTTTTTCAGTTTTTGACGATTTTAAAGAATGTTTAATAATAAATGTATCCGTTGGAATATTTTGATGAAAATTGGTATACTTATGTTTTTTGGTACGAGAAATTTACTGGCGAGGTCGTTGAAGGTGTACCGCACACCCATTTTTGGGTATGAGGGTGGTGAGGTTTAAAAAAAGGTGGAAATTTTTAAAAAATTAAAAATTCTGAAAATTTGTATTTAATTAGTTTGAAGGGTGTAGATTTAAGATTTTAAAACCACAGGTCGATATCTCTTTTCTTTTTCGAGGTATTACATATTTTTTCAAAAAAGGTGAATACACTCTTTCTCTCGGTTATTTTTGCAGATACACATATTGATTATTGAATTGTGTGAAAAATGTAATTATGTAACATCAACTTTGTAAATTTAAATACAACCTATACTATTTTTTAGTTTCATAAAATTTATTTAAACAGGTGAAATTTTTAACCAACGTTCCGCGTGAATCAAATCAAAAATCTTCTTCTTCAAAATCGCTCATTTGAGTATTTTAGACTAGAAATAAGTCAAAATCTATCATATTATGAAACTGTAAGCAGGAAATACAATTTTCTTGCCAATTCCAAAACTTGGCTATGTTAAATTACGATATTCTGTTGACTTTTGACGTTTATATTTAATATTAAAATTGCTGGCTCCGGTCGTCTGACAGTATCTTATAATACTATCATTAATTTTTATTTTTATGTACCACTTATGTTATATTTTAATCAAAATAAGTTTGAAAACTGATCTAAATAGAAAGTAATTAAGATCGATTCCGGTAACTATAACCTGATAAAAAGCTGTTTACTGGTAACAGTTCATCGGTAGAATTTTCATAAATACCTCATATAACTGAACTGACGGAAGGTAATGTGCTGGCCACATCAGATTTTTTTATTATCAATTTGTAACTTATTAGAATTTTTTCTAAATTAACGTGTGCATAGATTTTTTTGACGTATGCCTATGTTTCGATTGTTGTTTAAATTCAGGCCCTTCATGGCAAAATATTACCATACCATATTAATTTTGTATGTAATATATGATGACAACTCATAGTGTCATTGCTAACTACCCCTGAAAGTACAAATAATTTCCTACACTTTCTGCTGTTCGTAATCATTGTAAAACAGGTTTCGTGCGTGTGTGATGAGTCGAACTCGGATTGGGGGCCCCCCGGTTGGCTCAGCCCCTGGAGACCACCGTGACAAGGGGCCCGGAGCGAAGCACCCACCTTGGGATAATCTGCGTTTCAGGAAAACTGCACACAGCATTTACAAACGTGGAATGAAAATGAAACATGTATGTGTATGGTAATGAGAGAAGGAAATTAGTATTTGCAGAACCAATGACATGAATTATAGAAAATATATAATATTGTTGTGCATTAAAATCAACTAGAGGCAAAATCCACTACTTACCATAAATATTTATGAACATTATAATCTTAAAAATTATATTTACAAGGATGGATATATTATATCACTTAATTCAGGATTAAATTCTCTAACGAATGAGCAAATAAAAAATATGTATTCTCATTTAAAATAAAAAAGTTAGGTTCCGTATTTTGAAAACCACTGATTCAAAAAATAATTATTTTTTTCAAACGTCATAAAAATGGCTTCTTTTGTGACTTGATTCACAAAGTAGAAGTTTCATTTCTACGCCACCGGAATAGAAATAGCTAATTTCTACGCCGGCGGAGTAGAAATAAAATAAATAAATATCCATGGAAACTATATATAATCAGCCAATAAGAAGTAACTTGTACAATAGAAATCTGTATTATCGCCCTAAATGTCACTATAACTCACTAGATAACCTAAGAATAAAGTTACTGACTACCCCTCTTATAAGATTTAAATTGATAACCTATAAAATGAAATATAGACAGTTTACATACTTTTAACGAAATAACAAATAATATAATTAAAGTACAGCAGACGTACAGATTACAATAACAGGGACGGTAATAAAGGTAAGAATACTTCGAATTAAAGTGATACAAAATGATTATATTGTAGGAAGATGAATTGAAATATAGATAGAAATGTAAAATTTAGGCACAAGATTAACAAAATGAATGAATTACATTCCTTAAATAAAGAAGAAAAGTATGGGAATATCGCCAAATATTTCTCATCTGAAGCATCAAATAAGAACATATCAAATTGCTCTTTTGTAAGGGCTTTGGATTTTTGGGGGGAATATCCTTGTCCGTGTTTTTTAAATAAGTATGAAGTTCTAAATAATTGCCAATATTTATCCAATGTTTAATGTTTATCATTGAATATTGTGACCACATAGTTGAGCTTTTCATTTTAAATTCATTCGCCATTTCCGAAAAGTATGCCGAAAATACGTGTTCAGAATAATTTTTAATGTTTTTCTCATCACACCAATGAAGAAATCTCTTATACGCGGCTTCATTGAATTTGCTGGCCTTCGCTAATTCCACAACTTCAGGGGGTGTACATTTTAATTTTTCAATTTCACTCAAAGAGGATATAAAATTATACAATTCTTTTCAAACGTAAAAGTGTGAAAATTTTCAATTGAATGTTTATAACAAAAAGTGAACACATACGAAAGTATCCATAGCAACAGAGCAATTGAAGTCCGCAAACGTATCTACTTCACGGAAAATGTTTTTAATGTTTTAAATTATTTTATTTAAATATGTGCGTTTGAAAAAAAAATATAATGTGTCATTCGGAGTAAAAGTGTCTTTGTGTGCCTCGCATACAATTGTCCGACTCGCTTCGCTCGTCGTGCAAACTTCCATGCTCGCCACACAAAGTATCACTTTTACTCCTAATAACACAACATACTATTCTTTTCTTTAAATAAAAAAAAAATAAAAATCTGATGTGGACACCACACGACTTCCTTGTACGCAAGACTAATATGAAGTATAGACTCAATTATAAAATTGCACGTATTTGACATGTGTTTGACATTAACATCTATTTTTTATTTTTTTTGTTATTTTTTGTGCTAATCCATAGCAAGCTTCATTACAAAAACCAAAAAGTATATGTTTTAAATTTACATATCTCGCTTATACAAAGGGCTAATTTAATAATACTTGATGTGCTAGACGCAGAATTTAATTCTGTAAAACTCTTATTTGAAGCATTTATTTCTAAAATCAAAATGAAACCTTTTTATTCTAGAAAAACTGTTAACAACTTCAGGTAATAAATCACTTTCGGTTAGCCTGTTTTAACCAAAATCTGCTATGTTATTCCAATTGACATAAAAGTTTTATATACCAAATTTGAAAAGTTTTGGATTATATTTTTACATAGTTCTTCATTCAAATCTATTGAAGGCTTCAAATAAAGTACCATTTCTGGAAATTATGTAATGACCAAAAAGGGAGATGCACAACTAGATGTTATAGAAGTCCTAAATACAAAATTTCAACTTTTTACGGCTACCGTTTTTGAGTTATACGAGATACGTACGTACGTACGTGCAGACGTCACGACGAAATTAGTTAAAATGGATTCAGGGATGGTCAAAATGGATATTTCCGTTGAAATCTGAAAACCGAAATTTTTCGCGAATACAATACTTCCTTTACTTTGTAGAAGGAAGTAAAAAATAGATATTAATGTCAAATTACGTCAAATACGTGCAATTTTATACTTGGGTCTATACTTCGTATTGGTCTTGCGTATAAGGAAGTCGTGTGTCGAGTCCACATCAGATTTTTTCTTAGAATTTTTGTTATGCAACCTTATGATTTATATGCATGATCATTATCGGATTCCGCTACTAAAGATCTATATTGTGACCTTAATGAATTTTTCAAAAAGTATTTTAAAAAAGTCGGAAGGTGAATCGCACATATTAATGTATATTTTTAAAAAGTAAAATGGATGTGTTTTAGCGTTTTTTAAAAAACCCATTGAGTTCGCTGTTTTTTTAATAAAATATATTCTGTAACACAAATTGTTGGAAAGAACAGATCTCCTGCTGTCTTTAGACCAATTTTCTTAACATTATTGGGCATCATTCGCTTTGTAACTAATTTCCACCTAATTCTTTCTTTTGGCGGTAAGTTTTTGCTTTGGTTTGTTACGTTATGAGTGTCAGGGCTTGGTTGGTTGAGTTGACGGCGTGACGGTGCAGTGAGTGACGGGCTGAACGGCGCTATTAGGCTGTCAGGGCTGCGGTACGGCTGCGGCTGCAGTCACCGCCAGCCAAAGCTAGTTGCACTAGCGCCAGCGCTTCCGGGCGTACTGTATGTATACTCTATATTCTCCTTCAACTACAACTAGTTACTAGATAGTGGAGTCTTCTACTACTACACGTTGTAGAATGATCGTGGTAAAGAATAGTCAAATTAAATTTAATTAATTTTGAAATAAAGCTAATGGTATTGTTAGTAGTATCATAGATGAAACAATTAAAAAAAAGTATAACAACGCATTAATTTATATGTATTTGGCTTTAGGTTATAAAATTAAATGCGGTATTATTTTCATACGTTATTATTAATACCTTAATGAATTGTTATAATAGTGTTTTTATTTTTCGAAAATGAGCATGTTTCACAGTTTTCAAAAAGTATTTTAAATGAAAGTTTATGCAATATTTTTCTTATTAACAAATATTTCTTTATTAATTTATTTTCCAGCACATTTCCTTCCGTAAGTTATATGAGGCATTTACGAAAATTCTACCGGTGAACTGTTATCGGTAAACAGCTGTTTATCAGGTTATACCTACTGGAATCAATATTTTAAGAACGCAAGTGGTAAACAGGGTAGGTCCATAACCTATAAAAAATTTGAAACAGGTTAGAAATTTGATATAGTTAACAAACTTTTAATGCGCGCGCTTCGCTTTGCATCACTACCTTTTTTTGAGATTAGATTCTTCATGAATCCGGTAGATGGATCTGCTAGATATTGTACAATTTTCGAACACGGTAACTTTTTACCACTCGTTTTTTCGAACACAGTTAGTAGATACGGTATCTACCGATAGAATTTTCGTAAATGCCTATGTATTTTCTATAAAATCTATACAGAAAGTTCCATACAAAAGATTCTAAATTTCTTATATGTACATTACCTTTCGATAGTTGTATGTATTTTATACAAATTCCATACAGAAAGTTTCAAGCAAAAATATCCTATATTTCGAGTAAAATTATAACACAAATATACTACGAATATGTCAATTGACACTGACATCTTTCAATCAGAATTTTCTTAATATAGTAGTTGTTTCTAGCATAGCTAGCTAATTTATGAAATTTATTTTTTTTATAATTTTATAACTCTATATCCATTTAATATGAAGTATAAAATGCAGTTAAATCGTATAGAGAATAAAATGTTCTTTAATATTTATAATAACATTAAATGTGAAAACATGATATTTAACATCGTTTTTTCAAGAAAAAGTGTTAAAATATTCAAATGAGGGTACTTTCGGTTGACCAATTATAACTAAAATTTAATCAGCGCTTCATATGGATGCAACGAAGTGAATACGAAAAAATTATAATTTTTGGAATTGTAGTATTAGAGTTATCGTAGACGAAAATTTTGTTACACACACACACAGACACACACACATGCACACACACACACGCACACGCACACACACACACGCGCGCACACACACACACACACACACACACAAACACACATACATACATCATGGTAAAAATAGTAAAATCGTATTCTAGGGATCTTAAAACGTGCTTATTCATTAAAAACTCACCATCAAATTTTTTAACCAGACAATACCTTCCTTACCTAAAGGTGACAGAAGGTAAAAATTAGCGCCAAAAATAGTCATGAAAAACAACCCCCCACTCCTGTGTCGTAGAAGCACATACATTACGTCACTCACACAAATGTGTGATATTCGTTGGGATGATATCAACAAGGATGAAAATAATAAGGCAATTGTCAAATTAACCATGTTGTAATACAATATATTAAAAGTTAGGTTAGCAGCACGCACAATGTGCTACAAAAAATCATTATATTCTCTCATTAAATATAAGCTCGTGATATGATTAATAATGGAAGATATTGCTCGTGAAACCGAAGCAGCATATTTCACTCGTCCTTCGGACTCATGAAATCTGCAACTCTTCACTCGAGAATATCATCGATGATAATCATATCACTTGTTATATTACGTATGATAATAATATTACCATACAGATACATACTTAGTTACCAGCCTACTTTTGTACATGTTAACAATGAAACCGGTAAATTACATAAGTCACTTGAAAAAAATACCCCCCTCGGCCTAATGGCCTTGTGGGCTAACTCTTTTCTTGCGCGACTTATTTGCAATATAACACACTTGTCCATAAATAACTATTAATGTAGTCACGGTAAAAATAATCTAGTCTGCGATTGTTTCAAAAAATGAACGTTGTTTTTGTTAAGCCAAGTAAAAGTAATGTTTTACAGTATTAGTATTACAGTTAATTCTTATATTTATTTTTATTATAAAACTCTCATTCTATATTAATGTACTTTTTCTTTTTCCAGGTAAGTGTTTTCTTCACATTTGATGGTTCCATGAATTCAAATAGTAAATACGGTAAATATAAAATTAATTCATTTTCAATATAAAATGTTTATATCGAATATAATCAATGAAGATAGTCCAAATTAAAATCTTTCTCTTTTAAAAGTTTAAGGCCCGGTATTTTAATCTCCTATCAACTTCCTAATAAATTTTATTTACCTAAGAACCATTTTTTGCGTATTTCAATGTCCAAATAAGTTATTCGGTACCTTATAAATTGTTTATTCGCTAACAAATTTGAGAGGAACTTCTAGTAGCTAATAAATTTGTTAGCTACCAAATAAAACGAATGTCATTGTCAGTTGTCATCACATTTACATTTGAAATAAAAAGTGGAAATGTATTTTGATTAAATTGATTTTATATTGGAAGAGGAAGAACTTGAAATTATTGAAAATATTAATACCTTTAGGAAAATATAATATATAGTGTACGACAAAGATCTGATAATTTAAATATTTGGACCTATGAAGATTTTTGCCAAAGATTCCGGCTATCAAAACCTGCGTAGGATATATTTTAAAATTAGTAGAAAATTATATAAAATATCCCACATATAGGTAATTTCAAAATTGTAGTACCTACTTTTACAAACTATGATTTTTCAATATAGATCAGAAAAGTGAGGTTAGAATTTGCCTTTGGCGCGAGTTCATTGTTTGAATTCCCTAGTATAGGTTTAATAAATATAGGAGTTTGATTTTACAGACAAAAAAGTGCTTTGTACAAAAAAATTAAGCAGCTCTTATTAAGAATTCGATAGTTTGTTTATTCAGTAACAGATTATTTTAGAAATTCATGTCTTTCGCCGTTACACCAATTATTACTAACTTTAAGATTTTATTCTACGTGGAGTTTCTATATTACTATTGGAGATTTTGTGGGTATACATAAATCCACAGCAGGAAAAGTTATTAAAAAAGTTACTAGAGCACTAACAAATTTAAGAAAACTTAGGAGTACTAGTAGAAGTACTAGCCCAAAATACAAATTTGTTGTTTGCAGTTTCTTTTAATGTCCTTTTCTTTTGATGCAATCATATTTTAAACGAAATGATCTGCTATCGCGGTGGACGGTACCAGATTGTGCATTAAATTCGCTGTTAATGATTTCGCAAATCTGCTACTTATTTTCCCACGTTGTGGAGTTCGCAGTCTAAATTGGTTAATAACAGAATTTCAGCCTTGGAAAAGTTTGATGTCCGTTTCTTGTCCATATTTTTAAGATATTACTTGGGCACTCACACACTTGATAAATATTTGTATGTGACATAAATGTCAGTGTCATGTATTATTTTAATTTATTCTATATTTTTACAACTAGATTCCAAAAAAGTATCTAATAACAATTTGCATAGCAACTTTACATTGAAATACCGAAATTTGCTATCTTCCTAATAAATCTACCTAATAAATTTGTTTATCGAATAGTTGTTAGGAACATTTGTTAGGAGATTGAAATATCGGGCGTAAAAATAAATAAAAATTATGTAACAATCTGCAGAAATACAAATTCCTTGTTTGAATAACTCATCATCATTTTACTTCGTAAATACCGCCTCGAGATGTAGCTATACACAACCAACAAGCAATACCACATCTCATACACAAACTGAAAACAGACTTCGTTTTCAACTCCATTTGTGTTTGTTTCTTTGGCTTGTGTCCATCCACGACTATTCGCGGAACTGATTTGAGTCTTTTTCTCTCTTCGAGGCTCAATTATCCACGTTGCGTTTCTCGCTGCAGAAACAGATTCACCGGTAAAATGCTCTGTTTCCCATGCGTGCCGCAATGCGCTTGCGCGATACCAACGCCATCTGCAATCACAGAAACGTGCCGATTACATCGTGTTAGGTTAGAAAAGATAATTCTGACAATTTTCAAGTTTTTAAATTCTGTTTGTGGTTTCGTTATGGGTTATGCATGAATTTTTGTGGTTAGTTATGTTTTTATTCAAATTATTTAAATAGGTTTTAATCGTTTCTTTTGTAGTGGTTTGATTTTGACATTTAAATACGCCAGAAGGTAAAGATCCAGACGATCATAAGAATAGATAATTGTACAAAAAAATTCAATGCAGTTTGTGAATTTCCATAGTGAAATACTGGGAATTAAATTTTAATCATCTTTTATTTTTTATATAAATAATTGAATTCAGGACAGTACTGGCTTTAATGCAACTTACAAATCATTAAAATTGACACATTCAAAAAATATTTCAAAAAAATCAACAATTCACCAGTTTACCCTGAATTGGGAGACCCCGTGTGGTGTGTCATAGCGATTTCAGTGTTTTTCAGTAAAACAGTTAAATGAATAGTATTTACATTTATAAAAACTCATTTTTGGGGGGCCTATTCAGAACTCTATATTTGTGTATTGTAGTCTTTATGGTTGTTCTGTACTATAAAGATTGTTAAACTCAAATTTGGTATCCTCAGTACTGAAAGTGGTTACTGTCAACAATTGTTAAGCGTTTTGGCAGTCATAACAACTTCTAAAACTATGTATTTATGGTTGTTATCATGTTGTTGCTTCTAATATTTGACGTGGCAGGTTATTATTAACAAACCCGTTCTAAATAATATAGAAGTTTCCAAATATTACATAAATATCATATGTTCTTTAGTTGTTTTGAGAAAATGTTTGCGTACTAAATATAATTGGCAATTCATTATTAAAAAATCTGATGTGACCAACGCCAAACCTCCCGCTATTTAAATTTTATTCCGTATAACTATGGTTCTATTTACTATTTTCTTTTTAAAACGTTACTATTATTAGTTTTAAATGATTACATCTTTGACAGTGACAATTATCTGTCAGTTACATATAAATGAGATATGAACTAGCTAACCAAGGGGTTTTGCTTATTTAAAGTGTAGGCTCAGGGATTAAAATTATAAATAATTTTATAAATATATCTATAAAATATATAGAAAAAGTGTTTATGCAAATCTGTAGAAAATTTAATAACATTTGAAGGTATTTTTCGAAGAAAAACTATTTTGAACTTCAAGTAAAGTACCATTTCCGATTATCTGATTTACACCAAAATCTAATGGCTTATATTAGAATAAGGTAGAAATACAAGGTTTCAAAATTTTCTCAATGGTAGTATTTGAGTTAGAGTGGAGGATCCATATACATACACACACCCAGGCACGTACGCACGCACGCACGCTTACACACACACACGTACACACACACACGTACACACACACATACACACACACATACACACACACACATACACACACACACACACACACACACACACACACACACACACACACACACACACAGACAGACATCTTGTTAAAATTGGATTCTAGGGACCTTAAAACGTGGTCATTTACCAAAATCTCGATATGCGATTTTTAGCACGATCCTTATACTTCCCTTACTAAGGGTAGCGGGAGGTAAAAAACTAACTTGGAGTAGTATGCTATGAACACAGAAATTTAAAAGTAGGTATTTAATTAAATTTAAATTTCATTCTTGAAACGTATTTTAGAAATGGAAATAAATTAGAAAACGGCAAATGACAATCCTTTCCGGGCTGTTACAATGAATTTCAGAAAAATTACATTTCAAGATCAATTAGACAGATTGACTTTTGAATTGAATAATGATCAGACATACGTTTCTCTGTACATAGCGTATTCCGAATTAGGGTTTTTTGAACACACTCTATAAAAAGTAGATTTTTGAAACCTTTACCTAATGGTGGGTGTATGTGAGTTTTGGGGGCCCCAAAAATAAATAGAGAGAGATTTGTGGACATCAACAATTTATTTGATGGAAGGGGGGGGGGACCATCCGTTAGTATAAATCTGTCCTGGACCCAAAGGTAATCTGACAAACAAGAAAAGAAATTGAATTCTAGGGACCTTAAAAACGTGCTTTTTCATAATATGTCATAGTGGATTGTAGCAGTTGAATAATAAATTCGGGTCATACTGACGTCACCATTTCCCTTCTCCAAAACATTCAATTAAAAATAATTATATTATTACGAAAATAATGTTTAATGGGCTACTTGCGTGCCATTTTTTATTTAATATTTTTGAAGAGACGATAAAAACTTGCTACCCATATTTTTTCTTTTGGCAAAATTTTCATTAATCGGCCAGAACAAAATTAATGAAATTTTAATATTTAAATAACCGCCATGTATGAATTACGCCGAACCAATGAATGGCCGTAAAGCAATAACATCGGTACGTCCAATAGCAACGCATGTGCGGGTAATTTAAACATAACAGATCATCTGTTTGACGTTTGAATAATAGTTTGGCGGTTAATATTTTCGTTTGTCATTTTAATCTTGTACGAGTATAAGCTAAGTTAGAATCCTTCAAAATTCTGCTTAACAAATCCAAATACGTAATAAAAGTAACAAAAACCACGCAAATTGTAAATAATAAAGAAGAGAGACCGTGACAGAAAAATGAACTTATGTCAAAATCAAATTAAAACTCGCACTCGCACGCCATCTACAGGTTACATTCTTAAATATACATCCCTTTCTCCAGTTCAAAATAATGACGTCAAAGAAAATCTTCTTTCTTAACTAATAAAAAACATATAATTTTTTTTAAATAAAATTTATATTTTTATATACCTTTTCAACTTTACTTAGGTATTTAGTGATAGATATCAGATTTTCAGTACCACGCAAGTAGCCTATTGTTATTATTATAAGAAGTTATAGTGGTTAATTTTTTTTATGAAACATATACGAACCCAAACTTTATGGATAAATTTATAAAATATCTATAATTTAAATCTCAGAGTCTACGCTTTAAACAAACAAAACGCAGTTATTCAAATGTATGTAACTGACAGATAAATGTCACTAGATTTAGATTAATAAAAATTAACGGTTCACAAAAATGTTTAAGCTAATCCTTGGATTAGTGAATTCTATTCTTAATCTTCATTTTATTATAGCTCCGGTGGCTCCATGGTTATAGCAACGCCTCATGTCATGAGTGCCCTGGGGGCTCTGGGTTCGAATTTCACTTGGATTAGATTAGACTATATTTTAAGAAATAAACAGTCAAAATTAGAGTAAAATTTGCTAATCCAAAAATAAGGATTAACTTAATCTTTTTTGTGACTCGGGTTGTAAATGACGGGAGGTATTGTGTTGGCCACACCAGATTTTTTCATGTAGGAATGTAGGTTGAAAACGAATTCATAGCGCACGTATTAATCCTATTAATTTCACCTCCGACAAGACCAACAAAAGCTCTCTAATAAATTTTCTCTGTGACAGAACATCATATCAACATCACACTTTTATTTTGCGTCAGGGCATTATTGATATGTTTTTAAGTAGGTTTGATATGCAAACAGCGAGCGTGGCACAAATTGTGTTGTGTGTACTGCATATACACGTACGAGTACACTACTACCGTTCAGTACAGAGTACAGTACACTCTGAGTGATCGAGTGCAGTGCAGTGCGTACCAACAGCCCTCGTGTAGAGTGGAGCTACACGCAACCTAACAACCTGCACTAACAACATTATAATAGCCGTATAACACTGCCAGTGCCGTACGTCGATAGGGAGAAAAATTGCTCAGTGTGACAAGGCGAGGGTAAGCGCAATAACAGATAAATAACTTTTTATAAACTTTTCTAAATTATAGTTTCAATATTCATATTTTAAGTCAAAATTCAGTTTAGAAATTCTTATCATATTATGATAGTCACGACATTTATTTGTTGATATTAAGTCTGGAAATTATTATATATACGTGCTTGACTTTAGAATGACCTCGCCTATGCACCCCGAACCTCTAAAGATAATCTTATCCTGGAGATAGCGTTTTTGTTTTAAGGCAGTTGGTATTAGTTAGCCGTGGGATAAACATGGGAGAGTCGAAATTAGTACGTGGCGTCGGAAAGACGTGTTTTGGTTTGGACATGTAGTGTCCTTTAGTTTTGGGGCGACGCTCGCCGCTGGGTTACGGAATGTAACACTTGTTAGTTATGTTAGGCTTAGTATTAATTAATAATAATGTAACCGTGTAAATATAAAAGTAGTTAGTTATTAAATCAACAAGTTGTGTTCATGTCCGTAGTGTTCATTAGTGTAAAGTGTAAAAAGTGAAGTGTCTGTGTGTTCTTCCTTCTCACAAAGCCGTGGACGCCAGCCATCAAAGCGTCCACCAGTCAGTAAGTGAAAAGTGTATCATCATTGGAAGTAAGCAGTAAGAAGCAGTAGTAGCAGTCATCTACAGGAGACCCCCCCTCGTGTTACATCAGCAGAGGTAGCTAAAGTTGAGAGAGAAAGAGTAATTTTATATAATGTATAAGTAATGCCCGGTTTTATAAACATCGAATAAACTGCTGAGTTATTACTTTGAAAGTAAATTTAATCGACGAGTAAATAAAAATGTCTGTTTTATGAAACAAGTTACAGAGTAATAGCTATTAACATACCTAGGAATGTTATGCATATCTTAACTGCCGCAGATATCGGTTTGAAATCCGAGCTCGTAGAGCGAGGATTTTAAGACATCTAAGGCTTGTTATGATTCATAACATCCGTGGTTTGTTCTATAGTTTATCGGTTTCAGAAAATTAAGACATTATTGATAAATATTATTTTTTGAAATTTTCTCATTAATGCTGCTTTCAGAATGCTATGGTTAACAGAACAATTATTTTGACATATGTCAATATGACGAATATTCAAATTATGTGCTTTATTCATGTTTATTACTTTAGAGTAAAGTAGACCGGTCTGTATTTAGAACAATACGCTATCGTTATCTGTCCGTATTAATGAAGAGCATTATATTTTCATTTAATTTAATTTTCATTTTATAGACCGTTGTTGACAAGTCAGTATGGTAATATTAGGTTTGTTCGCGTTACCGATCCCGAACTAGTTTGAGCATCATACGCATGCGCAGTTTCATTTTAGTTGTTCGCCGTACGACTCCGACTGACACCTGATTGGTCACTGTTGATCACGTACTAATCAGAACAATCCGGGTGATGCTCAAACTAGTCCGACATTGCTACCGCGAACAAACCTAATATTACCACACAGATACAGTTATTCACGGATCATATATACCCATTATAGATAGCCGACGACCACTATAACAATTGACACAATGTTCACGTATCGCCGTCTGGCGCTTGGAAGAAAAACTAATTGTGAAATAGGCAACCTGGTGTGTATATAGGCAATATCAAGGAGGACCAGCGACCCGCAATACTTTGGAATACACTAAATTTTTAAAGTAGAAAATCGTTTAAATAAAATATGACCACAATTAACGGAAAAAAGTTTATTTTCTGATTTCATCAAATTTTTGTTACATAATGATTGCAATGATTATAATCATAATACTTTCATGAACGTAGCCCAATTCACCGGAGCGCAGCATATTTGGAGCACATGACATAAATGCATACATTTTTGAAATGTTTTTAAATCAGAATAATGAAGAATGAAGAATAATGTTGACAGGCGAGCAAATCCCTCCCAGGCATGAATGTTAGTAATGTAGTGCACAGCTGTAAAATATCTAAAAGAAATATTTAAATTCTTGTATATCATTTTTATTAAAATACAATAAACATTGGTACGTACCATTAGCTTTACGTTACTGAACAGAAATTAACAATAGTGGTATAAAAAATCGTTTAATATTCATTTAATCGCTTTCTTTACTGTAAGGTGATTTTAAGTCAGATATAAATTTGACATAAATGACTAAAACACTTGTCATAAAACTTGAAATTCCGCGGCTTTCTATAGATCAATTCAAAATATGTAATTTCTTAATTTTATCGCGTCGGCCATATTGCACCTGACACCATCTAGCGCTTGGAAGAAAAGTACTATCCATAGGCTACTACATGGTCTCGACATGTTACATAAGGGTTTCCGTAGCCTGCAGTTATTACTTAGTTACCAGCCTACTTTTGTACATGTAAACAATGGAATAATATCCTGAAACCGGTAAAATAACTATTTGCAGAGAAAATATTTTATCCTAGTGATTTACCGACAGAGACATGACGTCTGTCATTATTTTATGATTTTTGCATATAAATATTTTCATATTTTCTATAATTATATACATTTAATATTGTTTTTCACTATATTAAGGACCTCTAAGCCAGAGTGGCAATAAAATTTTATTTTTTTATGAATTTGCAATTACAATTTTAACTGGTGACAAGGAAGACAGCCTCCATGAAGAGTGTGTTAATACCCTAGTTCCCTAGTACACTCAGGCTACGGTTTCTTATACCGGCTAATCTTTCCACTACTGGAGCATAAGAGAGATTGATAAAACCAGGATAAAACATTACTTGACGGCATCCCTTAAAGCCACTACTGACGATAATGTTAATCTCCAATTGAAGAGAATGTATTCCAAGCAATGTGCCGCAGAATGTTTTAGTAATATTGTATTCTGTATGTTCCTGGCACGAAATAAATCCAAAAGTCAATATAGAAAATAAAGTCATAAAGTGCCAGGTGTTAACTAATATGGAAAAAAGAGAGAACGGGGAAAAAATTACACAGAAATAGACAAAGCAAATATATTGGATATAAATAAATAAATGCAAAAAATAATGCAAGAGATGAAATTTATAATGAATTTAATTTAATTAATGTTGATGTGTCAATTTTATTCTACAT
The DNA here is from genome assembly GCA_963082715.1 of Harpalus rubripes. Lineage (NCBI taxonomy): Eukaryota > Metazoa > Arthropoda > Insecta > Coleoptera > Carabidae > Harpalus > Harpalus rubripes. The sequence continues at coordinate 83,908,664 of OY720448.1, forward strand.
AATAAAATTTACTTCCTCGAAAATCGGTGGAGTAATTTATTCTCTAGATTTACTTAGCTACACTATTATTCACGAAAGATGACTATTCCAGGTCATTTGTTCGAAGAAAGAATACACATCACTTTATAGCAGTAGCTTAGCAACATTTTGTATTCGAAAGAGAAAGATTATTTGACCTATGTCTATTTAATTTATGTGGTGTGACAGATATACGTAAATAGTGGCATTACTTTCTAACTAACTATAAATAATAATGGCATATGTCGTAGAATTACAGATACCTAAATATCTACTACACTGCCCTCTGTACGAATATTTGCCCAGTGGCGTTGACGTTTAAATCAAATTATTATTCCTTGGTTTATAAGTGAAGGACATAAATCTTTCAGAAAGGCATTATTTAGAAAGAAACATAATTTTCAAATGAATTATTCTTATTTTGTCAGTTAAAATGTGTCCATAAATATTTCATGTTGCACGCCTATGCAAACGAAATGCAATGAAGTTATCTGCAAGTAATATTATATCAGACAACTCACAAATGACCTTGAATAGTCATCTTTCTTGAATAATACTTTAGTATTTTTATTCTTGCTTTATAAAACGAAAATCTCTGGAATAAACTGTTTTACTTATCCATCTTTTATAAAACTGGGCATAAGACACGTTTCATATTTTTTTAAATTTTATTTTAATATGTTCAAACTTGTTCCCTTTTAAGGTAAAAACTGCAGAGCACATAGTTATACAGAATTAAATGTTGTACACAAAACTGTTCTTACATTTTTTTAAAAAGCCATGATTTATGTCATTGTTATTTTTTTGTAAAACGTAAATTTAATAAGGAACATCTCATTATTATATAGAATTATTGTGGTGGAAATAGTTATCGAAGAATACGGGATTTATTTTCCATAAGTCAGATTGACTTTTGACGTTTATCAATAATTTGTGAAAATTAGAAAAATGAAAACATATATCATGGCTATGGTTACGAACTAACAGAAAGTTTGAAATTTCTTTTTAAATTTGTGAAGAAACTAGAATAATATATTAAAACATAAGTTCAGAAGGCAGCGTATTCTACCACGAGTTCCAAATGCCAGTGGCGTAACTAACGCAACCGCAGGGCCCGCATTGTGGGCAGGTCCCCGGCTCTAGAGAGGCCCCAGTTTACATGATTTATAATTTTGTTACTACTGAGAAATTTTGAATTTAATCATTTTTTGTAGCAACATACAAATTTATTTAGTCGTTTATTTTTTTGAATGTCAATTTCCAAAAATAATATTGGCTAAGGGGCTCCTTATCCACTATGTCAAATCAAGCTCTTTATTTTCCATCACATTTCGGCCGGTATAATTTCGATTTCTTGACAAATATTTTCCTGCAACTGATCCAGAGTTTTCCTTTAAAATAACTCCATAAAAAGAAGTTTGGGGCTGTCAAATCAAGACACCTGGCGGCCAATGTGTATTACCAAAACGTGGGATTAAATAACGATAAGAGAACGATTTTCACAAAATTGCTATTATTTAGACTGTATGATACTGATTCATCTTGCTAATACCATATTTTGTCGCATCCAAGTTCTTTCATTTGGAATACCAAAAATGTATGAGTCAATTCCCTGTAACTTTCACCAGTGGACTGTGCCACCAATTACGTGTCAATCACATTTTGGTGTGATGTAAAAGTACCTAATCTTGGATTTTCATGCCTCCAATATTGGTTATTTTGCTTCTTAACATATCAAGTCAGATGAAAGTGAGCCTAGTGACAATTTCAACAAGTACTTGTGGTATGTAGTTCTTCATGGCACCAAAAAATTTTGCGGTGGGCCCCCGAATTCTTAGTTACGCCACTGCCAAATGCGCTCACGAGGCGAACGAGCGATCCTTAAAAAAACAACAAGACAAAGACAAACAAAACCAAAGGATCTCTCCTGCTCCTCAAACAAGTAACATCAAGTTCTTGTTAAAGAAAAAAAATTTTACACATCGCCATTTTTTAATAAAATTAAGAAAAAGCTATTTAAGTCTTCTGAATGACGATTGTTAATATTTTCATACAATTTTTATTTTTCGACGATAAAATTATGTTTGAACAAATATATTTATTTTTATTTATTATTTTTTAACGCCTTAGTCTGTAAGTATAAACAATTTGCAATGTTAATCAAACAACACGTGTTCTTATTTTGATTTTTACCTCTCGCTAAGAGAGGTATTGTATTCATGCTAAAAATCGCATATCCAGATTTTAATGAATAAGCACGTTTTAAGGTCCCTAGAATCCGATTATAACATTTTTACGATGATGTCCGTATGTGTGTGTGGATGTGTGTGTGGATGTGTGTGTGGATGTGTGTGTGGATGTGTGTGTGGATGTGTGTGTGGATGTGTGTGTGGATGTGTGGATGTGTGTGTGTGTGTGTGTGTGTGTGTGTGTGTGTGTGTGTGTGTGTGTGTGTGTGTGTGTGTGTGTGTGTGTGTGTGTGTGTGTGGATGTTGGATTCACTATATCTCAAATACTATAAGACTTAAGACGTTTCTAACTACGGATTCCTCAATCTAATAATAATGGGAAGAGTCGAGTCAGTTTTGGTAACAATTGGACAACCGGAAGTAGTAGTTACAAGAAAAAAATCATCTAAATATTATTTATCAAAAATTTATGTAAATACTTATATTAAAGAAAGTTAAATTCTTTATTCGATAAATATAAATTCATTATTATATGCTCTATAGATTTAGAGATAAAGAAAGGCATATAAAATAATTTGATGTAAAAAATCTCAGATCAAACTACTACAGGGCAAGAAATTCAAATGTTTGTAATTGACACATAAATGTCACTGTCAAAAATATTTGCATGCCTCTGTCAAAAATATTTGTACATTATTATGAAGATTATGAAAATAAAAAAAAGTCAACAACGCAAAAGAATATATGTAAAAAAGAATACAAAAGGAATTTGCGAAAAAATGACGAATATAAAGAAAAAGAAAAGGAAAGTAGAAAAAGAAAATTTCAGGATATTGAATATAAAGAAAATGTATGTAGGTATTGTACATAATTTATTTTAAAATATTTTGTAGTGAGACATGAATATATGTGTTTAAAAATATTTTTCGTTTTATGCGTACAACCAGGTAAAATATCTGGCGAGAGGTTATGTGTTGGCCACATCAGATTTTTATATTTGTTTTTCACCAGTTTGCCCTGATGAAGCTGTAAGTGGCAGCGAAACGTTGGCCTCAGACTAAATAATAAACAAATTTAGACTGCATTCCTGCTATTATTCCTCCCATCAACAACATCAGTCGTTTATTCCATTTTACATTATGTAAGTTGAAGTTGCCTTATAGAAGTTTTTGAATGCTCTCTTTGTTTGGGAACGACTGGTGTCACAGTGAGAATACGAGTATACGTATACGAGTATACGAATATTTGGAACTAATTTTCCAAAGTAGCATTGACATTACGGTGGCGAGAAATTGATGAGATATGGAAATATAACTTTTGATTGTAGGTCATTAGAGCCTAAAGAAAATCAGCCTTGTTAGTTGTTGTATTTATCTATTCGATCTAAATAATTTTGCGCCTTAGCACATTACTAACCATATATTTATTACTACTTATTTCCCAAAATACCAAAAATAAGTTGATTTTATCGTGATAACCTAAAAAGTGCTAAAATGGAGAATAAACTTGTTCCATAATGTAATATATGGATTGTAGTATATTGGACACAGGGCCGGTTTTAACAGAAACTGTATTTTGGACCCACATTTTTTCAATTTAAAGTTTTTTTTGTTATTTATAATAATTTGTATTGATTTTCAATTTTCAGATTCGAATAAGTTCATTTAAAATAAATACCATAAAAATTATTTGGGAGCTGAATTCGTCTACATTCTGATTTTTTGCAACATAAAGTTAAAAAAAAAAACGGATAATATTAGAAATCAAGATATTTTCCATATCTGTTGTTACTAAATGTGTTCAAATAGTTTGCCTCGTACTTGAAGACAAATATACACAAATATATATTTGCTCGAATCAAATTTCAAAAAGACTCTTCATTTGAAACACCTATACAGTATCATTCACGAAAGATGACTATTCAAAGTAATTTGTTCGAAGAAAGAATACACAACATTTTATAGCAGTAACTTAGTTACATTTTGTATTAGAAAGAGAAAGATTATTTGACGTATGTCTATTTAATTTATGTGGTGTGACAGATATACGCAAATAGTGCCATTACTTTTTAACACAGTAAAAATAGCAGTGACGTATGTCGTAGAATTGCAGACATGTAATTATCTACTACACTACTCTCTGTACTAATGTTTATTCAGTGGCGTTGACATTTAAATCATATTATTTTATGGTTTACGTCAAGTTTATATTTTTCTTTTAAGCAATTATTAGCATTATTTAAAAAGAAACAAAATTTTCAAATAAAATATATTTATTTTTTCAGTTAAAATGTATCCATAAATATTTCGCGTTGCACGCCTGCGTGGGTACGAAATACAGTGAAGTTATCTGCAAGTAATATTAAATCAGATGGCTCATAAATGACCTTGAATAGCCATCTTTCGTGAATAATACTATACCTATATTTTATTTGTAATAATAATTGTAAAGATTCAGTGTCATTGCTACAAATATACAGGGTGGTGGCGGTTAGGGGTGAACATAGGGATTTAACATGGGATTTTTGGTTTATTCACAATTTTAAAAAGAAATTTAAAAATTTCTGTTATTTTGTAGCAATAGCCATGGAATTTATTTTTTTCTGGTTGTCAAAAATTATTTTTAAACGTCAACCATACGTTAATCTAATTTAAAAATTAAATAAAAACAAACAACTTTTAATTTTAATACGCATTTTTTATTAGGTATACCATTTAATAATAAACCAATTCCAAATGTATAAACTACGTAGATTTTTTATTTATCATAGCCAATACCATTTCTTCATTCACTTCGTTATAACGTCTTCTATTATTATTTCCTTCATTACCTTCGTTCACAGCTACACTAGCTGTGTTCTCAATGTTTTTAACAAGTTTAGAAATTGTTGCTATAATAGAAATTGGTGTACTCGTATTTTCGTACTTTATGGAAAACAAATCACGTATTCTTCTAAAACTATTTCTACCATAATAATTTTTTATAATGAAAACTCGTTCCTTATTCAAATAAACTTCATTATTAAATTAACTTTTTGTTAGAGAAAATTTCGAAAATTTGACAGAAATTGAATGACATTATTATGTTTAAACATTTGAGTTATAAGTCATGGCTATTGCTACAAATTAACAGAAATTATGAAATTTATTTTTAAAATTGTGACGAAACCAAAAACATAATAATAAATGTAAATACATTTTTGTATGCAATTTTTAATTCTGAACAATTTTGTACTCTACAGTTTTTGCCGTAAAATGAACAGGAGAGCAGGAAATTGCAAAAAACTAAAATCCCATGTTAAATCCCTATGTTCACCCCTAGCCTGTATAGGTAGTTATAATAATATTATTAGGGGATTTTTTTACTCAGAAAAAACAATCGATGACGAAATGTTTAGTTTATTTGTCGAATTCACATTAATAATTTGAGATAAAAGAAAGTATATCGTACCTATTAGAAAAAGTATAGAAACGTGCTCTAAAAAAATTCTAAAGCAAAATCTAGTTTTTAGGTATATGGAAGTTACGAGGGTCACACTAAAATTATTGAGGATAAGAAATCAGGTAGGCCGTGGACATTTTAAACAGTTATTTAATTCTCATTTGAATTTAAGTTGCGAAAGTTAAGTTAGTTAATCAATTTTTTAAACTATGACGATTTATAATTTCACAATTTGTAAGTTAGTCTGAAACTCATTTGATAATTTTTTTAAGGAATCCAGAAATTAGCAAGTTTCTTGCGAAAGATTCTATATTTCCAGACATTACCTTCCATCAGTTTTATGTATTTTGTACAAATTCCATACAGAAATTTCGTGCGAAAGATTCTATATTTGCAGTAAAATTATAACACATACTATGTTAATTGCACTTGAAATTGACATCTGTCTATCAGAATTTTCTTTAAAAATTACAGGGGTCGAATTCGAAATATTTGGCGTCGGTCGGCATCGAACCCGGCTTTCTAGATTCGCGACCAGACAGTCAGGCACGCGGCCACGAGACCCCCATATGAAATTTAATATCTTGTTATGGGGTCTCGTGGTCGCAAGCCTGAATGTCTGGTCGCGAATCTGGGGAACCGGGTTCGATCCCGATCGACGTCAAATATTTCGAATTTTAAATGGCACAAAATTGACCCCTGTGGTGCACTCTCCACGCCAGCAATGAGTGCCCGTAAGGTGACGCCTGGTAAACGCCCGCACGGTACAAATATGTCATCATCATTACCGATATCTGTGTACAAAGCAGATTGGCACACTCAGCAATGGTTAATATGCCCTGATGATATAATATATAAAATGCAATCAAATCCTGTAGAGAATAAAATATTCTTTAATATTTATAACATACAATGGTTAAAAATGATATTTAACTGCGTTTTTTCAAGAAAATCAGTTAAAAACTTCAAAAACGAGTACTTCCGGTTCTATGAACTCTAAAACGTGCTTATTCATTAATAACTCGTCATCAAATTTTTTGACCAAAGATAATGCATTCCTTTGACGGAAGGTAAGAACTGCAAAATTTGCATTGTAGGGTATATTTACTGATCTCTGCATTTTTTCGAATAACGATACATCTTTAAAGATACATTCATAAATGAAAATTAGGTTTATGGTTTTTGTTTAGGTTTAAGTATGTCATTCGTAAATGTAAGTTTAAATTAACTTTAATTTAGTTTTGGTATGTACAGACATCTATGATGCTTCAAAAGCGCCGTGACTCTGTCATTTGCTTGGCATTATTGTTTATATTTCAGCAATTAAGTTTTGACAGTCTCCATGTTCTACTCGCATTTGTTTGAAAAGCCGATTCCACCAAATGAATATTAAATAAAGATGGGTGTATATACCTATATCGTTTCAGACTCGTTCTCATTGGTGAAGTTTGTGACGTTAAACTAAATCATAAACCTAAAGTTTGGACCTTGCAATGTTTAGCTTTATGATTTAAATTTAGAAGCACCAACTTCTAAAGTGTGAATGGAGTCATTACATAATATGCGGCCAAACTCTTTAAATCTAAAGTATAAAGCATAAATCTAAACCTAATTTTCATTTGTGAATGTACCTTTAAATAGCTTACTAATGCGGCTACTTTTGACTAATTTTATCAATCTTATACCTCTTCTAGCTCTTGTGGTGATTCCTACACAGAAAACACGTTATTTAGCACAACTGTATATTTTTGTTTATTAATTTTTTACTTTTTCAAAATGGGAATTGGAACAGCCTTAGGAATCCACAGTATGAATTTAAAGTTGACGATTATTTAAACAAATATTTTTTTATTTTTATTTGTCATGAATCGAACGTTTCGGAGATAACATTTTCTCCATCATCAGCTATAAAATTATTTTCTAAATTACAATTTAAACAATATATTACCTATAAAAATAAACCACTCACCAATATGGTAATAATATTCTTGTCTTTTTTACATTATGGATACATAGTATAAAACTTTAACATGTTGTATATAAAAAATCATTTTCTAACGGTAAGTCAGATCACCTCTACTGAAAATACGTCTCCTCCACGTATTTTCAGTAGAGGTGATCTGACTTACCGTTAGAAAATGATTTTTTATATACAACATGTTAAAGTTTTATACTATGTATCCATAATGTAAAAAAGACAAGAATATTATTACCATATTGGTGAGTGGTTTATTTTTATAGGTAATATATTGTTTAAATTGTAATTTAGAAAATAATTTTATAGCTGATGATGGAGAAAATGTTATCTCCGAAACGTTCGATTCATGACAAATAAAAATAAAAAAATATTTGTTTAAATAATCGTCAACTTTAAATTCATACTTTGGATTCCTAAGGCTGTTCCAATTCCCGTTTCTTCAAACTTTTAAGGATCCAACTTAACCTCAAAACTTTCTCAAAATGTTTGCTATCAATAATTTCATTTGATCTTGATGCAACTAAGCAACTTTTGGTGTTAAAAAAAAATAGTATTTGCGGCCCCCAAATATATAAATCCAGCACTGGCCTGGTACGCCTCTGGTTATGCATATATGCAGCCTGGAAAGAAGCAGAGTGCATAATGACTAATAACAAAAAGTCTCGTCGCCGCACTGCACTCAACATCTCGTGACCGATCTGGGATCAGGCTGGGCTGGGTGTTTTCTCCGCGGCTTTATATGGAAAGCATTAGCATACAAACACTCACACAAGAGTGAGACATTCGCCATTCAACACGCTCAAATACACTTACCATTGTGCTAAGAAACACTGCACGAATTGCACTAACATTCAAAACCATTTAAATTGCAGTTTATTTTTAATGCAAATATGGAAAAACAATTAAGAAATTCGTTACAGAATATATTAGGTTTACTTTACATCTTATTAAAAATTGTAATTAGTACAAGTGCAGAAAGTGGGACTTTTGAATGACTGATCTGTTTGCAGGCCCATTCTGCATTGAGCGCTATTTTTTACGAGTATTTCCTAATCGGCGCTGTGGGTGAAGTTTACATCAAGAACATAAAGCTTAAGCCTCATTCACAATGAGGTTTCGTTATTGATGCCGATGCCACTAATTCGTGCCGATAATTTTTCTACTTATTTATTTAACACATTTTATATGATACTATTCACAATGAAGAGGTATCGGGAGTAGCAGGGGTAAGAGTATCGGTAAAGAAACAAATGTTTGGCACAGCCAAACCTCTACTTCGGGTTACCGCGCTACTACTCGGGCATAGTCGGATTTGAATAGACAGCGAACAGTTATATTCTAGGTTATATTTTATGTGTATGCTTTGTGACGGTGGCGTACTGAATTTTGTTTTGTAAATGGACGAAAAGTTAATAATTACTGAGTTTACATGCAGTTTTCAAACCGTTTTCAAAACGTTTTTATTTTTGAAAACGCCATGTATACGGTGTCAAAACGGTTTTGAGTTATCTCAAACCAAAACTAAAATTCACGGGTTTGACTTGGAAACTAGTTTCAAAACTACTCATGTAAACACTTAAAATTCAGTTTCAAAATTGCGCATGCGTATATAGCATGACGTTTCTGTAGCCTCGTGATACTTAGTGTTACTAACCTACAAATAAACTGACAGCTGTGTAGTTTTAGTGCGTAGTGCTACAAAGTAGGAAAAATAATTGGAATAATAGAAAAGAATTTGGAATGAAGAGGATCTGTTACTTACGTCAGTCAAATGCGCTTGCACCGAAACTGATTTTGACTGAAAACTGAAACCATTTTCAAAACTGCATGTAAACGTAGTAAATATTAATAGAATCACAACCTGTAATATGGGACAAAAGGATAACTGGCTTTAGAAAACTGAATATTAAAGAACAAGCTTGGAAATCCATTGCAAAAAATATGAATCTTCGAATGAAATTGTACTTATTCGAGTATAATTGAAAAACATATCTGTGTCTGACAACCTTATCTCTTGAATAAGATGTTCATAATCTCCTTGCTGTTCTCTGTTCATGTTTATTGGTCTTGTCCACTAACGTCGACGATTTTTACTTCTTTGGTATAAAATACCAAGAACAAGTCCTATAGTTCCAGCTATTAATGGATTCATTAGTAAAACTTTATATATTTTTTGTGATAGTAAATGAATTATCCACTAGAAAGGTTATGTTTGGTAGAAACGGCATCGGTAAGTTTTTCCTACTGTGAATGGCAAAAGGGAGCGGCAACAAAACCAATTAGTGGTAGAATTAGTGGTAAGAGTATCGGTATCGGCATTGTGAACGCACCTTTAGGTAGAAAAAGTTACCTCAAGATGAAGTTTCATGACCTACGACTGAAGAAATGCTATTTGGATCTTGTGAAAGATTAATTTATAAATCACATTTGATATATTTTCGAATACTAGAATACAATATGTTTAGGATACTAAGTCACATTCGAAGTTGGTTGAATTTATTCGAAAAATAAAAAAATCTGATGTGGCCAGCACATTACCTTCCGTCAGTTCTATGTATTTTGTACAAATTGCATACAAAAAGTTTCTAACAAAAGATGCTATATTAATAATCATAAGTAGTAAATTTTTGCCGGAAAAATTTTCAGATTGTACGAGAGCTAGTTGCCTAGCAATTTATTGAGTGGCATTGACAAAAAAAAATCACGAGTTGTCAAACGAGTGATTTTTGATCAATGACACGAGATAAATTAGCAACAGGCTCGAGTAAAGCAATCGGAAAATTTTTCCAGGATAAAATTTAACCATGAATGGTATTCGGATGACTATTTCAAAAATGAAAATCAGGGTAACATTTATATATTTTTCTTCTTGACAAAAATCTTCTAATTTTTATTGTTTTCAAGTGTTACATTTAAGTTTGCTTTTTTAACGTTTTAAATAGATTCCTGTCCGAATCGACTCGTTTCTAATCAAAACTGATAACACTGAAAATAAACACACATTGACAAGTACGGAAACAATATGTTTCTAAAACGTAAAAAAAATTCGCGTATCAAAACACACTTACTTGCAAAAATACATCTTAAAGGGTGCGATTTTTTTTTTTGTAAGAGTGTTTTGTCTAAATGAAACTTTGTAACTAAGTAGAATTCTGAATTTGGATTGGCTTATAAATTTATGAGTGAAATAGTCATTAAAATTATAACATAAACATATAATACAATTGCACTTGTCACTGACATCTTTTAATCTGAATTTTATTAATATAGTAGCTGTTTCCATGGTTATAGCAAAGCTGACTACTTTATGAAATTTTATTTCTTTATAATTTTTTAACGCTATATCCATTATAAAGTATAAATTGCAGTCAAATCGTATAGTGAATAAAATCTTATTTAATATTTATAATAATTTTCAAGAAAAATTGTTAAAATCTTCAAATGACGGTACTTCCGGCTGATCGATTACAACAAAAAGCTAATAAGCTCTTCATACGGACGTACAAAAAGAAAATACGAAGAATTATAATTTTTGGAATTGTGGTATGCAACAATTATTAAATTTATAGGAGAAAAACAATTTTGTAAAATTGGCTATACATAAATATAAGCCAAAATTTTGTCTGTTTTCGTAAATATGTAGACATTTTTGATCATAATTTGATATTACCTAACGCACAAAAGCTTTCTTTATAAAACTGTTTTTACAGATTATAGAAATTCGATTCAGTTATCGAAATATGATAAAAAGCTCTTTACAATAACTACTTCAAGTCCGAGATTTGCAACATTGAGTGTCAGACTGTTGCAAATATGTGCAACGGGTACAGTTAGTATATAAAAAAAAACTTTCTAACTATTTTGCTGAAAAATAATTAGGGGAGACAATATTTAAATGTGTATTTCCAAAGTAACATTGACAACTATAATGTATGTGTATACCAATTGTATTTTTAATATAGCATTAAAATGTATTCTGTTTAAAATCATCCTATTCTCAAGCTAATCTTCCTGAAAAAGGGAATTTAGATACAAAGCCTGTATAATAATAAAAGCAACATCCTCTTAGTCCCCTATTGAGAAACAGTTTGTTTTTTATGTGGTCCTGAGGGTGTGTTTGTTGTGAAGCTCGTCGCGGTTGGACGGACCAGGCGTCGTAAAAAGAGAATTGCGCGCGAAGCAACAGTACTGGCGCACAAGCACTTTCAGATAAAGGAAAAACGCTGACTGCAGCAAATACGAACAGGGTCGAGAAGAACACTGTAATAGAATGACACCCAAGTTGGAAGTGGACGAAAGACAAGAATCAAATCACGAATTCAAACAGAGGATATTGACTAGCAACACTTTTTCCTAACCTTCTAAATACATTATGTTGTCATTCTTCAGCTGTGGTTCATGGTATATTATTTATTTATTGAAACAATCCAACAGAACTATAAGTGCAGGATGATTATAAAAGTTTTAAATACATAAATTTTAACAGTTATAATAGTAACAGTGAAATATAATTATTAAAAGTTAAATATCAATAGATCTACAGCAATAGGGTATTCTCTGAGGACTACCAATTTTAAAAATTTATTAAAAATATTAGTGTTGATAGGTAAACAACGGGGAAAAAACATAAAATCATATTATAAATTAATTGTTACAAAAGATATAAAGCATTTAAATTTTGCTGATGTACTAAATGACCTTCCAATGGGAGACCAGTTGAAATCCCTACTCCATGTTTGAATGTGATAAGACGCCGCATGAACCACTGATAGTACACCGCTGGTAGTGTACAATTAGTACGTCACTATCACGTGACACAACAAAATCAAATTTTAAAAATTAATAACTCGCTTATTAAAAGGAATTTTTAACTCGGGTTTTCACAGGTACTCTTAGATATAACTGTTCTTTAAGAAAAATATATAAAAAAAAGTATGAGAGAATACCCTATTTATCAACTCTCATCTAAACACATTGAATGAATCAGGGAATACATCTAACAAGCTTTTGGAGGCACTCCGTAGTGCACTCGCCCACGCAGCTGAAGTGCCGATTTGAACTATAGAAGTTACTGCAAAACACTAAAAATACGTATTTCGCTTAGAAAACGACTTTTCAAGTGATTTGGAGACATGTTATGAGAAACAGTTTTTACATCCGATTTGAATGTATACTTTACACACATATCTCTGGTTTCAATAGTACTTGGTTGTTTGGAGTATGACAAAATACACTTATTTAGTAAATACAATCTTTTGGAGACACTTCGTAGTGCACTCGCCCACGCACCTAAAGTGCCGATTTGTACTATGGAAGTTACTGCAAAACATTCTAAAAACACATATTTCATTAAAAATATTGCACATTTGCAAGATTGGAGATTTCATTTCATAATTTGTCCTAACTTTATTCAATGGAAAGTTGATTTGTTTCTCACTGATATACGAGGAATGTTTAGCGCAAGATGGCCTAGGATACAACTGACATTATTAACATTGTTAATGATTTTGTACAAAAATACACAAGACTGTATTTTTCGGCGATTGTACAGAGATATAATATTGACGACAGATAAAAGTTCGTTATATGTAATATCTAAACTGGGATAGTGATTATACTTTTTTATAAAAACAATATTTAACGAATCGTTTCTGAACAGATTCCAGTTGACATATACAGGCTGTAATCATACTTCGGGAAAAAATGAAAGGGCATATTTATATATCAACATGGGTCCGATCTTCAACTGGCCATTTACTATTAGAATCGAAGAAAATTGACAAAAATAGTGATTGAACAAAATTTTGTCTATGTCAGTAAATAGACTATAAAAAATCTGATGTGGCCAACACATAACCTCTCGCCAGATATTTTACCTAGTTGTACGCATAAAACGAAAAATATTTTTAATACAAATACATATATTCATGTCTCACTACAAAATAATTCTCACATATATTTGCAAAATCTATGGGATATTTTAAAATAAATTGTGTACAATACTTACATTTTCTTTATATTCAATATCCTGAAATTTTCTTTTTCTACTTTCCTTTTCTTTTTCTTTATATTCGTCATTTTTTCGCAAATTCCTTTTATATTCTTTTTTACGTATATCTTTTGCGTTGTTGACTTTTTTATTTTCATAATCTTCATAATAATATACAAATATTTTTGACAGAGGCATACAAATATTTTTGACAGTGACATTTATGTGTCAATTACAAACATTTGAATTTCTTGCCTTGTAGTAGTTTGATCTGAGATTTTTTACATCAAATTATTTTATATGCCTTTCTTTATCTCTAAATCTATAGAAGATATAATAATGAATTTATATTTATCGAATAAAGAATTTAACGTTCTTTAATATAAGTATTTACATAAATTTTCGATAAATAATATTTAGACGATTTTTTTCTTGTAACTACTACTTCCGGTTGTCCAATTGTTACCAAAACTGACTGGACTCTTCCCATTATTGTTAGATTGAGGAATCCGTAGTTGAAAATGTCTTAAGTGTCATAGTATTTGAGATATAGTGAATCCAACATCCACACACACATCCCCACACACACACACACACACACATACGGACATCATCGTAAAAATGTTATAATCGGATACTAAGGACCTTAAAACGTGCTTATTCATTAAAATCTGGATATGCGATTTTTAGCATGAATACAATACCTCTCTTAGCGAGAGGTAAAAAACAATAATATTTTATGTGAAACATTTTTCTCAATTTCTAATAGTAACGAAGTTATTTGAAAATGAAATATTGGCCAAGGTTGCCACAACATTTAATTTAGTACAATTATTTGATTATTTTTTTTAAAAAAAACATAAGCACCTCTAAATTGACCTCTGAAAGGTAAACAAAAAGTCTTATTTAATCGAAGTCGTAACTCATAGTTTTCGAGATAGCAGAGATAAAACCCGTAAAAACTCATTTTTCACTGGTCAGTACTATATGCCCTTTCATTTTTTTCCCGAAGTATGATTTCACACTGTATTTGTTGTAAATGCAAATTTCAAATAACAAAAAATCTGATGTGGCCAACTCATGACCTTCCGTCAATTCCATGTTTGAAATAGCAATGAATTTTAAGTAAAGTATCACTTCCGTTTGATTGTTTGTAAACAAAATCTAATTTGTTGTTCCAATAAATAGAAAAATCTGTAATACGAAATTTTAGATGATATTTTATGTTTTTCCTCGAAAATTTGTAAAGAGTACCAAATTAAGTACCACTTCCGGTTTATCATATAGGTATAGTCAAAATCTAATGTTGTTTCAAATTATACACGAGTTTTAAATACCAAATTTGAGAAGTTTTGAATCATGTTTTAATATATTTAAAATCTGTTTATAGCTTCCTGTAAAGTAGTACTTCGGGTTTATCAATTCTAGAAAACATCTAGTATGTCGTTCCCATTAATATAAAAGTCTTAAATACCAAATTTAAAAAGTTTTGGATTGTATCAATTTATTTTTCACGAAAATCTGTTCAGAGCTTCAAATAAGTATCACTTCCGGTTTATCAATTTTAGCGAAAATCTAATATGTTGCTTCCCTTTATATAAAAGTCTTAAATACTAAATTTGACAAGGTTTAGAGTAAACCATAATATTTTTTTCACGAAAATCTGTTGAGAGCTTCAAGTAAAGTATCACTTCCGGGTTATCAATTTTAGCCAAAATTTAATATAAAAATAGTAAAAACTTGTTGTGGGACCCGAATTTGTGCTTATTTACTGAAAACTTACCATCGAATTTTTGGACCGATAACATTACCTCCCTTACGGTATGACGGGAGGTAAATATCACTAAAAATCGTTGAAGAATGAAGCTCATTCCAATATCATTATGCGTGCTAGAATGTGACATTCTAACTCCGAAACAGAAAATTATTTATAGCTTCAAATAAAGTGCCACTTCCGTTCATCCGGATTTTCTATTTGAAAATAGCACAAAAATAACCCTTATGAAGCCCTATAAAAACAAACTGTACTTTTTACAATGATGTCGGATATCGCCAAATTGTATACAGACGAGAAATGTAATCGTAATCAAATCGTAATGTCTTGATTAAGTACGTTGATACGTACATGTTTGTGAAGGATGTGCAAGTTTAATAAACCCATTAAAAATGTAAACATATTCATCTGTAGCTTGTTAATTCAAATATGACGAGAACCTGCATCATTTGCAAATCATTACCGATCAATTATTGTCGTTATGAAGCTTGTAGTAATTATTATTTACATAACATTCGGAGACAGTTTCCAGTAAACATAAACTTTTATATATCCCTTGCAGTTTTCACTTTTGTTTTATTGCATAACAGCGCAGCTGCATTCAGACAATTCTTCATTTCAGCTGTAGCTCAAAATGTGTCTTCCAGGCATTTAAAAAATCCGGGGAAACAAAAACCCTGTATTTAAAAACAAATTATATAGGAACAGAACAAAAAGTGCTTCCAGTTTCACCTAACCTCAATTCGAGACAAAGACGAGTTATAAATAAGCCAGTAGATGGCTCTGCGCGGATGGCCTGATGCCTAAAGCGGGAGACGAGTAACCTATCTGACAGCCAAACATAACCTGAAAATAACAATGTTTTACGCTAAATTCTATGTAATTAAAATCAGCGGTGATGAGTTAAGTGCACGGTTCGGGTTTGGAATGTGCCACCAATAAATCGAAGCAACCCAACTGCTTATGATGCGAGAGGATCGTTTTAATTACATGAGAGCGGGAAACGAAATGGGAACTGACGACATAGGGCAGGGGAGATGTTTTGTGTTCGTGATCGAAAATCGTGATCCGGCGAAACGTTCTTCAAGGTCGATTTAACAAGACGGATGGAGAGTTTTTTGCACAGCGGAAGTTCCTAGCACTAATTCCTTGTAAATGGGTGTCAAAATGACACTAGGCGCACTTAACAGCACATAAAAAACTTTCAATGGCCTTTGAAAACGGCTTCATGACACCAGCTCAGCTACTTCGTGTCCTAGAAAAAATATTCTTTTATGAAATTCGAGCCGAAGTTTTTGTGAGAAATCTCAGGTTCGATTCTTGCTGTACGTATCTATTTAAACTATGTTTTAAATTAGGGAATATTCTCTTGAAAATAATTGGGAAGAATATTTTTAAAGAAAAAGAGAAGGTATGCAGTAATGAATTGAACAGGGTAATTTTCCTTGTTTGAAATTAGTCATTGTGGTTCGACTTTGTATAAACCACTAAAGCTCTAGAGCCGGTTGCGCTAAGACAAATAGACAAAGGCGCCATCCACTACAATGGATGGCGAACAGTGACTCTCAAAATGTTGCGCGATGTTATAAGACAAAAAATAAACCGAACTATACCTTGTTCCATTTAAGCCATTCAGTATTGCGGAGCATAGGGAATAGTTTTGACCTCTCTGATTGGTTGAAATTAGAGACAAGAGACAAGTTTACCCAATGTAATGTCGGCTACTTCAGATTTGCGCTGTTGCCAGTGCCATCTACTGAATGTCTTAAATGGAACAGAGCATATACTTTATCTGGTTTAAGATTGCAGTGGTGCGAAAATAGCAGCAGTTTGATCTTGTTTTCTGATTGGATAATACCCCGATATTATCCAATCAAACAACAAGGTCAAACTGCTCCTCTTTTCACACCACTATGCAATCTTAAATCAGATACAGTATACATCAAATATATGGTAGAATTGTATGTGAATCTAGAAGAAGTCTGATGTGGCCAACACATTACCTCCCGCCATTAAATTTTTATTAATTTAGATATATACATTCTTACATATTTACTTATGCTACAAACTGTATTAAGTCCCATTCCATATAACTATGGTTCTATTTACTATTTTCTTTTTAATTATGCAATATTTTTCTTATTATTAATTTTTTTTAATAATTTATTATTTTTGTAAATAATTAAATACGAATATTGGCGCCCCATCTAATCATGTGACGATTAATATATCCTCAACAGTAATACGACTTTAAAAGTGAAAGATTGTTCAGCCATCGAGAGGAGAGCAGCCAATAGCTTAGTTGGTTAGAGCACTATCCACACAAGATAGGTGTCTCGGGTTCGAATTCCGATGGCTGACAATTTTTCACAATTTACAAACTGTTGACTCATTGTTAATATTATATGCCAAAAATAGTCATGAAAAACAAGTCCCCACTCCTGTGTCGTAGAAGCATATACATTACGACATTCACAGCCAATAGAAAAACAGTTTTTCCATCACCTACATTTATGTTTGTTATTTAGATAAATAAATGTAGGCGATACTTTGTCACATTGTCTAATTTGACGTTTGACGCTGACATGTTCCATTATAAATGAATAATAATGGCTAATACAGAATACATTCAAGCTAAGTCGGATAGTTTACCGAACATCGAAAGCTGGATGATGGCTGAATTTATATCAGAAAACGACTGTTTTACTGTTGCCGAAATAAGGTGTGTTAAAGAATTAAGGTAAAATAAAATGTAAAAACCCAACCATCAGTTCTTCGACCTACTGTTTCCAGCCACACTTTTGTTCGCATCTTTTGGCATATTTCTAAATTCAATAGTAGGTTTGTTCCTTGCGCAATTTTGCAAGAATGTACAATACGATACGATACTGTAAATTACTCATTTTATATTCAATTTTGTATTGTTTAACACAAACCAAACTCAAAAATTTGACACTTTGACAATATATTTATCATAACACTTGTAACAAAACACAAAGAATTGAAGTTGTATGTGTTGTGACGTCATATCCTGTTTCAGATCACGTGACTTTTTCAAACTATCCAAATTTCAAAAATTAATTGTAATATAAATCTAATGGATATTTAGTGATATTTTCAAATTTGGTGCTAATTAAATAATATCTTTTTAAATTTAATACCTAGAAAAATTCTTGCAACAGCCCTATTATTACTGTAGTGTCTGGTTACACGTATAGAAATAAGAAAAAAAGGAAACTTTTTAATACTTTTTATCTATTGTTTGTTGAGATTTTGTTTAAAGTGAGGTTAAAAATATTTTGAGTGTCTTGTTAATGCTCGTTGAAGTACTTATGCGCAGAAGATTAAGCAACTATAGCCAACTATGATATTCTCACATTAGTGTAACGAGTTTTTTTGTGGAAAACTATTTACTTGATGTGACATGATAATTGTGAACACTTAATTTTTCGGGCGCTGACTTTTCTCCGAAAAATTCGTGAAGGGAAACGAATTGTAGAAAATTACATGTATTTCAAGTCTTAAGTGTTTAAAAGTAATTCATGTCACTTTATGTATCATAGAATTAACCAGCTATTTTATTTTGACGGTTGTTTTGTTGTTTTGGTAAAATACTTTGTGTTCTGCATGTTGGCTGCTATTGTATTCAAATCATTCGGAATTCGTTTTGTGAGTTTCACTGATTATAAATGACTTTACCTGCAGCTATAGATGAAAAAATTAATGAAATTGTTTTAACAGACATGATAATTTGTTTACCGGGGGAATTGTTCTATTTCGGACACGAATTGTTCGAGGCTAAATGCAAATTCCACGAAGGAAAAATGACAAAAAAATAATATAATATTTGGAATGTCAGAATAAAACAGTTGTTTGCTTTTTGATTCCTATTGAAAATATACGAGTATATCTCTTTGGATTTGAAAATAATATGTATTTGAAACTAGTATTTATGTCATTCAATACTTACCTATCTATTTTAAATTATGTACTTTGCAGAATTTGTTATCGGACATTAAATATCAAACAAAAAAACCAAAAAAAAAAATAATTTATATCTTATATTTCTTAAACATTCAAACATTTTTGCGTCAAATAACGCAAGAAACATAATTAATTTAGGTTTTTTGCGATCATACGCTCAATTGGTTCTTCTGCAAAATAATAATCCAGCTGTTTTTCATGGGATATGAAAATCATGCTTCTGTTCTTTTTAGAGATTTGTCCATTTGTAGATGTATGGTACAAGCTTTTAGTTGTGTTGTGTCCCTATTGCGTCAGCTTTGCAATTCGGCACGGCCGAACGATGTCATATTTCAATTTAATTTTTAGATAGATTCACCAAAGAAAAGCGCTATTTCTGTTAAGTTATCGTGCCTCATGCCTATCTTTATCATTTTTATTACTAAAGTCAAATAACGATACATTTGTATTAATTTATTAAAGAAGAAGAAATATATATTTTTACCTTCCGCTACCCATGGTAAGGGAGGTATAGGGACCGTGCTAAAATCGCATATTGAGATTTTGGTAAATGACCACGTTTTAAGGTCCCAAGAATCCAATTTTAACATTTTCACGATGATGTCTGTGTGTATGTGTGGATCCTCCACTCTAACTCAAATACTATCATTCAGAAAATTTTGAAACCTTGTATTTTGAACTTTTTCTGCAATGGAAAGGGCCCATTAGATTTTGGTGAAAATTGGATAACTGGAATTGGCACTTTACTAGAAGCTCAAAATAGTTTTTCTTCGAAAAATACCTTTAAATATTATTTTTCGAGATTAATGTTATTATAAAAATGAAAGATTATTAAATTTTCTATAGATTTGCATTAATACTTTTTCTATATATTTTATGGATAAATTTATAAAATTATCTATAATTTAAATCCCAGAGCCTAGGCTTTAAACAAACTATCAAAGAACTAATCATTTCAAAATAATATTAGTAACGTTTTAAAAATAAAAAATAAATAGAACAATAGAAAAGGAATTCAATACAGTTTCCAGCATAAGTAATGTATGTATTTAGATTAATAAAAATTAACGATTCACAGAAATGTTTAAGCTAATCCTCATTTTTGGATTAGTGAATTCTATTCTATCCCGCTATTTAAAATTTAATCTTCATTTTATTATAGCTCCGGTGGTTCAATGGTTAGAGCAACGCCTCATGTCATGAGTGCCCTCGGGGCTCTGGGTTCGAATCCCACTAAGGCATGGATGTGTGTGAATGTGAACCCACTCTGGAATTGAGATTTAATCCTGTTGAGGGGTTTTAAAAAAATGTAGTTACTTGGATTAGATTAGACTAAAATTAAGGATTAACTTAATCTTTTTTGTGAGTCGGGCTGCAAATGGCGGGAGGTATTGTGTTGGCCACACCAGATTTTTTACCTTCCGTCACCTTTAGGTAAGGAAGGTATTGTCTTTGGTCAAAAAATTCGGTGGTGAGTTTTTGATGAATAAGCACGTTTTAGGGTCCCTAGAATACGATTTTACTATTTTTACGATGATGTCTGTATGTGTGTGTGTGTGTATGTATGTATGTGTGTCTGTGTGTGTGTGTGTGTGTGTGTGTAACAAAATTTTCGTCTACGATAACTGCCATACTACAATTCTAAAAATTTTAATTCTTTCGTATTTCTCTTCGTTACATCCATGTGAAGAGCTGATTAGATTTTGGTTAGAATTGGACAACCGGAAGTACCCTCATTTGAAGATTTTAACAGTTTTTCTTGAAAAAACTATGTTAAATATCATTTTTTCACATTTAATGTTATTATAAATATTAAAGAATATTTTATTCTCTATACGATTTGACTGCATTTTATACTTAATATTAAATGGATATAGAGTTAAAAAATTATAAAGATATTAAATTTCATAAAGTAGCCATAGCTATGAAAACAGCTACTATATTAAGAAAATTTTTATTGAAAGATGTCAGTGTCAAGTGAAATTGACATAGTGTGTCTTATTATTATTAATATTACTGGAAATATAGGATCTTTTGCTTTCTGTATGTAGTGTATGTAATTTGTATAAAATTTCAAGGTAATTTACAAGAAATAATAATAATAATAATAATAAATCTTTTATTTCTGCAGATACATTACACTGTATATAGAAAACGTCACAAAATAATAATTTTCTGTACGGAATTTGCATAAAATACATGCAATTGCCGAAAGGTAAAGTACAAGAAATATAATATTTAGCAAGGAACTTTCTGTATGAAATTTGTACAAAATACATAAAACTGACGGAAGGTAATGTGCTGGCCACATCAGATTTTTTAACTTGCTCTGATGTGACACGACTAGTTAAAAGTTTAAGTAACTTTTTGTCATTTAATATTACGTTTATATGGAATTCGTCACATCATCTGTTAGTTTTATTTATTATGGCTGTACCCAATTGAAACTCAGCTCAGTACATAACTGAGTTGAGATGAAGTGAGTTATTATGTGTGCAAAAAGAACAAGTTTAATTCCATTTTATCACTTCCTTCTTTACCGATAGTATTTGCTGTAACAAATATATTAATGTAAGTATATCTGTATATATGAATATAAAATTTGTTGTATTATATAACCTTAAAATGCAAACTGAGTATTTCAAATCATTTTGAGTTTTGAAACTTGTAGTGTAGGGGGGAAGTAAGTGTACTTAGAACAACTCAGATCAGTTGTGCAAAAAAGAATAACAATTTCCTGAGTTTATCTGAAGTGGCCTGAGATGAGCTGAAATTTTGTGTACTAATTTACTTGGTTATACGTTGACGACAGACTACAGCCATGATCAGGGCCGATCCTAACCTATCAGCCGCCTTTGTTTGTATATAAAAATGCCGCCCCTCCCCCCATTTAATTTTTTTAAGTATTTTAAATACATATACCTTGTTCCATTTAAGCTATTCAATATTGCAGAGAATAGGGAATAGTTTTGACCTCTCTGATTGACTGAAATTGGAGTTAAGAGACAAGTTTACTTAAAATTGGCGCTGATGCGAGCGCCATCTGCAGAATGGCTTAAATGGAAAAGAGCATAGTTCTAAATAATAGCACACAATTAAAAAAACAAGTTTAGTAAATTAGGCGTAAAATTTAATTATCTACAAGTTTTATTTGAAGCATTTTTGTCTAAAATTAATTGGGAACTTTTGCGCAAAAGGAAAACTGATTTCCAATGTTATACAAACGCCTATTGTCCGCTTTTTGATTAACGCCCCGTACCTATGTAAATGTGTATAAATAATGGGGTAATTTAATGAATATATGTTCCTCTGATTATATTCCTCAGGTTTTTTTTTAAAGATTTTTGATTGCAACAAAGAAATGCTTGACTAAACAAAATTTGATTACAATAATGAAAAAGTTTAATTAATAATTACGCAATGTAAAAACTGCTTATAATATTATTGTCACCGTATGATGTAAAAAATAAGATTTTTTGCTTTTAAATTTTGTCTTGGAGCATTGTAAATCAAGGCAGCCCAGAAAATTTTCTCATAGGGGCGCAAGATTTCTAGTTACGTCACTGATTGACATCAAACGTATACTCAGTCTTTTTATAAAATAAACTATATATTAGGATAGATATGTTATCAATTAGCCAAACCAAGTATTTAAAAGAATAATACTTTATAAATATGTTTATTTCATAAATTGTTAATATTTTTAAAATTCTTATTTTTTTGCTATAAAAAGTTAGGACGGCTTTGCCGCCCCCATGCCTGGTCGCCTTTGCCTAGGATCGGGCCTGGCCATGATAATGTGTAATGCACCAAAAAGACTTAAAACTCATTGCAGTGATTTTACTTTAGCATACATACATACATACATACATACATACATACATACATACATACATACATACATACATACATACATACATACATACATACATACATACATACATACGTGGACATTTTTATGTTGTTGCAGACACTGCCATATGGAATATGGACACAGCATAATAATTATCACGGAATTTTGGAAGTACCTAGTTATTTTAGAAATATCTTGACTGTGCTGTTCCTTTGTTATTATATTCAAAAAATTGTAAAAGTTTTTATATTTTGGTTCAGACGTAGGTATCGGTAATGTACCCATATTATTTATGAACAAAGAACAATATTATATTGTTAAGAAAAAAGTGTCTTTTCTCATTTCTTGTCTTGTCAATACTCTTTTAGAACTGCCGTTGTTGAAACATATTAAAGTGCATAAAAAATAAAAAAAAAAAAATGATGGGTTCACTTCGGCGTCCAGCAAACACAAGAACAAGCAGATGAAACATTTTAGAGAAAAATACGTTCACAGCTAAACCCATGTGTAGACGGGTCGGTAAGTCAGCTCTCTGGCATCACGAGCGAGCCACAAAAAAGATCTCCGCTGCCGCGCAACATATTTTTCGGGCAATTTTCTTTGGGTTCGACTGACACAAGGCGTAATTACGACCCCGAGGCCAGAGGGCCTCGCTGCCTCGATCCTCTATAATTTGAACGAGGGCGGCTGTGACACGGCGCTGATATATACGTCGATGTGGCAGTGGCGGCTGGCGGGAAAAGGAGAGAACTGTTCTATCGACGCTCACCTTTGATGTGCTGTCAATTATGTCACTAAATTATCTTGATTAACGTTAATTTTAGCCTACGTATGTCATCAGCCCGAGTCTGGCTCTATGCTGTGCTTGCTATGTGTTAGTTCTCTGTGTTGTGCGCCTGCAGTGTTAGTGTTGTTTGAGCGTTTGAGGTTAGGTTCGTGCGAATGTGGACTACTGCATGCGTGATCACTACTTTGATTACTGGGTGTGTGAAATTCACAACGTGTTCATTTAATTCAATCGGGAATCATTATGACATTACTGACTAAACAAACATGAATTTACAAAAATGAAACACATATTTATGTATTACAACACCTACCAATTTAAATAAATAATTATCGTTTTATTTTACTTCTTTTACATACATATTTATCGAACCATGATTTAATTATGCAGGATATAAATACCCTTTAATTTATTTGATCAGTATAATTCTACATTAATGATCAATATTTTGAAAAATAAAGAACCAGTTAGGTAATATGATTAATGTGTCCAAGTTAGATTAGGTTATGTTAGGCTAAATTAGATTGGTTTAGGTTAAATTACATTTGTAAATTACTGAACATTTATTTAAAATTCACATAAATACATTAACTCTTTAGACTTTTACCTCCCGCTATCCTTGGTAAGGGAGGTATAGAGATCGTGCTAAAAATCGTATATCGAGATTTTGGTAAATGACCACGTTTTAAGGTCCCTAGAATCCAATTTTAACATTTTCACGATGATGCCTGTGTGCATGTGTGTGTATGTATGTGTGGATCCCTCCACTTTAACTCAAATACTATCACTCAGAAAATTTTTAAACCTTGTACCTATTTCGAACTTTTCTGTAGAGCCCATTAGATATTTGTGTAAATCGGATAACCGGAAATGGCACTTTACTAGAAGCTCGAGTTTTTCTTCAAAAAATATCTTTAAATGTCAATTTTTAGAGATTAATGTTATTATAAAAACTAAAGATTATTAAATTTCCTACAGATTTGCATTAATACTTTTTCTATATATTTTATGGATAAATTTATAAAATTATCTATAATTTAAATCCCGGAGCCTACGATTTAAACAAACAAAACTCCTTGGTTGCGCAGTTATTCAAATGTATGTAACTAACAGATAAATGTCACTGTCAAAGAACTAATCATTTCAAATTAATAATAGTAACGTTTTAAAAAGAAAAAGTAAATAGAGCAATACGAAAGGAAATCAATACAGTTTCTAGCATATGTAAATATGTAGGAATGTATTTAGATTAATATAAATTAACGATTCGCAAAAAAGGCAAGGATGTGTGAATCCACTCTGTAATTGGGATTTAAACCTGTTGAGGAGTAGTTATTTGGATTAATTCCACTATATTTTAAGAAATAAACTGTCAAAATTAGAATAAAATTCGCTAATCTAAAAATTAGAGTTAACTTAATCTTTTTTGTGACTCGGCCGGTAAATGGCGGGAGGTATTGTTTTGGCCACACCAGATTTTTACCTCCCGCTACTCTTGGTAAGGGAGGTATAGGGATCGTGTTAAAAATCGCATATCGAGATTTTGCTAAATGACCACGTTTTAAGGTCCGTAGAATCTAATTTTAACCTTTTCACGATGATGTCTGTGTGTGTGTGTGTGTGTGTGGATCCTCCACTCTAACTCAAATACTGTCATATTGAAACCTTCTATTTTGAACTTTTTCTGTAATGGAAAGAGCCCATTAGATTTTGGTGAAAATCGGATAACCGGAAATGGCACTTTACTAGAAGCTCAAAATAGATTTCTTCGAAAAATGCCTTTAAATGTTATTTTTTCGAAATTAATGTTATAAAATTTAAAGATTATTAAATTTTCTATAGATTTGCATTAATATTTTTTCTATATATTTTATGGATAAATTTATAAAATTATCTATAATTTAAATCCCAGAGCCTACGCTTTAAGCAAATAAAACGCAGTTATTCAAATGTATGTACCTGACAGATAAATGTCACTATCAAAGAACTAATCATTTCAAAATAATATTAATAACGTTTTAAAAAGAAAGAAGTAAATAGAACAATAGAAAAGGAATTCAATACAGTTTCCAGCATAAGTAAATATGTAGGTATGTATTTAGGTTAATAAAAATTAACGATTCACAAAAATGTTTAAGCTAATCCTCATTTTTGGATTAGTAAATTCTATTCTATCCCGGTATTTAAAATTTAATATTCATTTTATTATAGCTCCGGTGGTTCAATGGATTCGAATCCCATTAAGGCATGGATGTGTGTGAATGTGAAATGTGTAAATGGGATTTAATCCTGTTGAGGGATTTTTAAAAAAATGTAGTTACTTGGATTAGATTAGACTATATTTTAAGAAATAAACTGTCAAAATTAGAATAAAATTCGCTAATTCAAAAATAAAAATTAACTTAATCTTTTTTGTGACTGTAAATGGCGGGAGGTATTGTGTTGGCCATACCAGATTTTTTTTATATAATTAATCTAATATTACCGGTTAAAATGTTCATAAACATGAAAGTTTTACAAGAAATAAAGTCATTTTCCATATTATGACTTTGTTTAGTAACAAAAAAAATAATATATTATTTGGTACAAATTTTAATATTGAGGACTACATTACAATGTTAAGATGTTCAAACCTACGATGCAAATGATCATTCTTGTGTGATTAATGTCTTCCATCAATCTTGCATCTTTTTTGCTCTTATTCTCGAGGCAATGTTTGTGTATCAGTCTGTGAGGCTGATTCCCCTTGCCGGATTGATTTCACGCTCTGTCCTAACTAATGCGATGTCTAAACTTTTGCGGTTGCACTTCACGTGCTGCTTTAACTACACCGAAAGAAACGCATGTTAACAAATGACGTGGAACGCTGAAACCCGAAAAGCTAAAGTTGCTATAAACCTGTGTACATCATCGGTAAGTTTTTTTTTTTATGAAGAATGTGAGGAATTTGGATGCAGAACTAATTATAGACAAGTTTTTGACGTGGGTGGCAAGCGGAAATAAGAGAAATGGTAACATTTTTGACAAATTTCAGAAACGTTGGATTTTTTTATTAATCTATCCGATGATTTTAGTGGAAAATTATTATTAATGAACAGATGAGTCGCACTAGGATTGAATTAAATTAACAGTTTAGAATCAAATTCATCTTCATAGAATTCTCCATTTTTATATCTACTCGCTTCCTAATTTAAGTAGTTTGTCGTTTGTCCACATGGGCGCCCATAGTGGGGGGGGGGGGAGGCAGGAGGGGGCGCTTGCCCCCCCCTGGCTTTTCTCTAATTTTAAGAATTTTAAAAGCAAAGTTACCATTTTTACTTTGTCGCATCCTAATGTCCTTATATCGCCCTGTCGTTTTCTTCTTTCGTTCTGTTACCTAACGTTCAAATCTTCATCATGAAGTTAGCGTAAGCTTCACGCGCACATAATTTAAAAGATACATCCGCAGTACAAATTATAAATAAAAATATTACCAATACCATAGCTGAAGTTAATCGTGCTACTAGATTAGGAGCACAACTATCAAGTGCTACTGTTGAGAGCTATTTTATTGTTTCTAAATATTCGATACTGCTGGAACCCGTAACAAATATTTTGCAGGGTATTTCTGTTGATATGCTAGCTGTACAGAAACATATTAATCACTTATTGGATATATTTAATAAACATAGGAACTCTGATTTAGAAATAATTTTTACTGAACTATTTAATATAGTATTGATTATAATATTGACTTTTTTAAGAATATATATTTTGAGTTTGGATAAAATATTTTAATATTTTTTCTTCGGACTCCTCCAGTGGATGCTTGTCTGGGTAGGCAGGTGGCAGGTGAGGCAGAGCCTCACCAGACAAGAAATAACTATTAATATTATTAATAAATTAATAATTTTATGTAAATTAAATTTAAACTTATTCCGTTAATGCCAGTCTTTATAAATATCAAAAGAACAATTTAAGCCACGACCATAAACAATTTGTAATGCAGTTTACCTAATTTACATCCCGTAACGCTTGCCTCTTGAATAATAGTATAATACCTAATGTTTTTGATAAAGCTTTCATTCCGGTAAGCAATACGTACGCTAGACAAGGAGCTGTTTGAGGCATGCTTCAATTACAAAATGCACATAACCTGTCTAGCATTTTTCTTGTAATGTAATGAAACGTAGGCCCTGTATAATAGTCGCGCCATATTGTGTTGTGTTTATACAAGTCAACAATCTGTTAAATATATTGTCTTTTCTAAAATGTTGTGTGATCTGGTAATTTATTTTTGTATATAAAAGGAGGAAAACATGCAGCTTCACATCCTTTGAAAAAATGTAATTTTCAATTATAGGGCATTTGACCTTGAGTAAAAAAAATTTTTTCGCCTGCGGCGCATTTTTTCCTAAATTCCTTCCCTCATCATAATTTTGGACCCCTCCCAGAAGAAAATTGTAAATACGCTACTGGTCTACAAAAAATGCTTGAAACATTTTTGTTTTAATTAATTGGTTACAAAGTTACAGATATTGAAAGCGCGGAGAATTTATTGCGTGTAACAGCTAATCGAGCTCAAATAATTTCTATATTATTAAAGATACAATAAAATACTATAACACAATTTTATAGAAGTCCAAGGGGGTTAAAGAAGAAAATATTTTTTTAAACCAGTGGTTCTCAAGTTACAACATAAAGTTATATTTTTTACCTTCCGTCACCTTTAGGTAAGGAAGGTATTGTCTTTGGTCAAAAAATTCGATGATGAGTTTTTAATCAATAAGCACGTTTTAGGGCCCCTAGAATACGAATTTACTATTTTTACGATGATGTCTGTATGTGTGTGTGTGTGTGTGTGTGTGTGTGTGTGTGGATGTGTGTGTGTGTGTGTGTAACAAAATTTTCGTCTGCGATAACTTTAATACTACAGTTTCAAAAATTATAATTTTTTCATATACTTCTTCGTTACATCCATATGAAGAGCTGATTAGATTTTGGTTACAATTGGTCAACCGGAAGTACCATCATTTGAAGATTTTAACAGTTTTTCTTGAAAAAACTATGTTAAATGTCATTTTTTCACATTTAATGTTATTATAAATATTAAAGAATATTTTATTCTCTATACGATTTGACTGCATTTTATACTTAATATTAAATGGATATAGAGTTAAAAAATTGTAAAAAAATTAAATTTCATAAAGTAGCTATAGCTATGAAAACAGCTACTATATTAAGAAAATTCTGATTGAAAGATGTCAGTGTCAAGTGAAATTGACATAGTGTGTTTGTCTTATAATTTTATTGGAAATATAGGATCTCTTGCTTTCTGTATGAAATTTGTATAAAATACATACAACTGCTTTAAGGTAATGTACAAGAAATAATAATAATAAATCTTTTATTTCTGCAGATACATTACACTGTACATAGAAAACGTCACAAAATAATAATTTAAGACATAAATTTTCTGTATGAAATTTGTATAAAATACATGCAGCTGCCGGAAGGTAATGTACAAGAAATAGAATATTTAATTTAGCAAGGAACTTTCCGTATGAAATTTGTACAAAATACATAGAACTGACGGAAGGTAATGTGCTGGCCACATCAGATTTTTTTAAATGGGATGGTATATATCTTTTTAAATAGGATGGTATATATTTTTTAAGTCTATTCGATAGAGTATTTTCTTCTGTATTCAAACATGCAATAAATTTGTATCTTTACATAACAAAAATATTGAGAAATACTCAATCGGAATTTAGATAAATTTTATCTTTATCTTTATGGTTATTTTTACGTATTAAAAACAACGAATATATGCTACCTGCTTTGAATTTCTGTAAGTCTGTAACCAATCAATTAACAGAAAAAGTGTGTGATCTTTTTTACAGACAATTTTATTTACTCTATTTTCAATAACTTGATATATTTTAACCCGTAATATTCACGAAAATCAATAAAAATTTCTTTTTTCACGTGGTTTTTTCAATATGGCGGCAAAATCCGGGGTCGCTAGAGGGCACAAAATTAGTATGTTTTTTTGTGGGTGCAAATTTAGAGAATAAAATTTATTCCAGCTTAAAACTATTATGATTACCCCTTAACCTTAAAATTAATTTTAACAAAAACTAAATACGTATTTCGAGAACTAAGTTCTCATCATCAGTAGTACAATAAGTGAAAGTTAAACAGAGTAGTCAAGATTACTCAACATGTCAACCATGCCAGTGGTCCTAACAACTCTGTAAAACAAGGGAGAGAACTGGGATTATATAGGGATGGGAGTCACAGGTGAATGATTACCTATAAACTAAAATAATTTTCGTCCAATAATAATCAGTCATTAAAAAAACCCGTTATATTTAGCTATTTCTTTAATATAGTTTAGTTCAGTTTTAAATCGTTTTTTGTTTAAAGGAAATTTAGTTAATCTGTTTATTAAGAAATTAAACCAGCTTGCCACAATTTATTTCCACAATAGCATCTTTTAAACGTATTCGTCAAATAATATTCCAGTATTTACTCTTGTTGTATAAATAACTATTATTTAGTCAACTAAAATGAATTGAGTAGAAGTTGTAGTCCATTAATACAACATGGTTATAGATATTGCTCAAAAATTAGGTTATAACTTTCTTAACTAAGTATTAATGCTCGTATAAAACAGCTTAAAAATTACAATCTGCATAAATTAAATCAGGTCTACTAGTTTGGTCTGAAGTGAAATATAAGTTGTATAATAATACGTAACACAGAAACAGAGCTAATCCAAAATCTCACACATCATCAGAAGAGTCGTTCGGCGCTTTTGTGTTTTGTGCGTCACAGGTAGATAGCGCAGCGGTAGCCTCTCTGGGCGCCAGCTCGTCGCCGGCGGCGGGGTTCGAACCCGGGACCTCAGACCTTTCTTAATTAGAAATACGGGCAATTAGCACGTCACATTTAAATAAAGCACCGACTAGCGCTGTCTCATTCTAATTTTCTCTCTCTCGTTCGCACCCTGTAATCAGGCCGTCACTGACCAGCAAAAAATAAAATTCAATGCGGCCCTGGGAAACTTTCCCAGCGAAATAAATAAATCTAACTCGTATAAATGTTTGTAATTTGGGAGGAATTGGTTTAGAACAATTATAGTTTTGTTTTGTTTCTCTCTAAATATGATTTGTTGGGTTAGAGTTACGTCAGCAGAGAAAAAACTAGCGGATTTTACTTTCTGAAAAGTAATTAAAAATTTAATTGGGGAGCTAATTATATCTTGCTATTAATTATAAAATATTTTGCGGGATAAGTCAGTACCTGTTTCCTGAACATGAAAATATTATAACAATATTAATTATTTATTAGTAATTAAACAAATTTTCTTTCATTTCTTGATTTTTAAATGAAATTGGATAATTTTAATTTTCCTTATTCTTACGTAGGGTACACAATTTTAAATATGTATATCACTCGAGGCAATTTTCATATCTAATATTCTTCAGAGCATTATGGTAATTACTGCTCTTTTTATTCTTATGAGAAACATGAAACAGGAAGTAAATTTTTATCATTTTCATGTAGAATTTCATTTTAATGATACTGCGGTACCAATTAACATAAAAATTTAGCAAAAATACTTGTATTTAATGAATCATAAAACTAAAGTTGTTCCTTTAACACATTTGTATGCTTTTACGAGTTACTAAATCCGTAATCTTATTGGCTAGTTAACCACCTTTGATTATAGTTAGAATATAACTGAAATTCTGAGTTAATATTACCAGCCAATAATATTTTTATTACTGTAACGTTTTTATTTATTTGGGTGAAGTGTAAATATTAGACAATTATTATTAATTAAAATAAGAGTTTATTATAACGATAAATAAATATTGAAAGATAATAATAAATTTAATTTACATTATGATTAAACAAGTATTAAACACTAATTAAGTCTAAGAATATTATAAAACACTAAGATTATTTATTTAAACAATATATAACTCATTTATTTATATAACTATATTTATTTATGTTCACCATTTGTCGACTATCTGTTTATATTACCAACTATTCAATACGCGACGCTTATTTATATCAGACTGTCCAATGCCTTCGCTAACAGTGCTTATATACTCCGGCGTTTGTATTCGAGAAATTACTAGAACACTATTTCAGATAAAAACTCAATCAGAATAAATTACATCACCCGATTAATTAAGCATGTTCGGACAAGTCTGTTGACAACGCACGACCCTCTGTGGGTATTGCGTCATCGCTAAAAATAGACACTCGCTCATCGCTGCGGCGCGGCTGCGACCGCGGCGGCGACAGCAGCGGCGACGGCGGGCACTGCACATCACATTACAGATAACTTCTCTTTAATCTTTTACCATTTCAAACAATTATTTTCATAAAGAAATAATTATATATCAATATTAATATTGTAATGTTTTTATTTATATGAGCGAAGTGTAAAAATCAAAGAATTATTGTTAATTAAAATAAAGTTTATTTAAACGATAAATAAATATTTAAATGATAATAACAATGACGATTACTATGGTTAAATAAATATTAAATACTAATTTAAGACCACGAATATAAATAAGATGCTGTGGAATGCTTCGGATTTTTTGTACAGTCGCAATAGTAAATATAATATTGTTTAGAAAAAAAAAGAAAAAAATTAAAATTAGCAGCGTTTAATGAATGTTTGATTTAGACTAAAAAATTTGGAGAGTAAGCGTTTTTACTTTCTTGTACATAGTAAAGGAAGTATTGTAATCGCGAAAAATGTTGGTTTTTAGATTTCAACGGAAATATCCATTTTGACCATCTCTGAATCCATTTTGACTAATATCGTCGTGACGGTAAGTCGTAGAAAGTTGAAATTTTGTATTTTGTACTGCTATAACATCTAGTTGTGTACCTCCCTTTTTGGTCATTACATAGTTTCCAGAAATGATACTTTACTTGAAGCCTGTAATAGATTTTAATGAAAAATTATTTTAAAATATAATCCAAAACTTTTCAAATTTGGTATATAAGACTTTTGTAAATGGGAATAACATAGTAGATTTTGGTTAAAATAGGCTAACCGAAAATGATGTATTACCAGAAGTTGTTAACAGTATTTCTTGAATAAAATGGTTATGTTTTGATTTTATAAAAAAAGGTTCAAATAATTAAATTCTAGGTCTAGTACATCAAGTATTATTAAATTTGCTCTTTGTATAAGTGAGATATATAAATTTAAAAATCTGATGTGGATACATGACTTCCTTGTACGCAAGACCAACATGAAATATAGACCCAATTATGAAATTGCACGTATTTGACGTAATTTGACATTAACATTAAATTTCATTTTTTTTTGTTCTTTTTTGTCTTAATCCATAGCAAGCTTTATCACAAAAACCAAAAAGTATATAATTTTTAAATTTACATATCTCGCTTATACAAAGGGCTAATTTAATAATATTGGTTGTGCCAGATGCAGAATTTCATTCTCTAAAACTATTATTTGAAACATTTATTTCTAAAATCAAAACATAACCATTTTATTCAAGAAAAACTGTTAATAACTTCAGGTAATATGTCACTTTCGGTTAGCCAAAATCTACTGGAAGACAAGGAGGGACGAGGAAGAGCAAAAGCATAGTTGTTAGGTTATGAGATGATTATTTATCGTCGACAAATCATAATAGTTTAAATACGTTATTCAAAAAATGTAAGTACAAATTTTTGTCCATTTAAAAGAGGTACATGAGTACCAATAATTAGTCGTCCATTTATTGTTCCCGCCCAAAACATTTTTTAATGAAAATTTTTACAGCTGTTTCGTCTGTCGAGATGTGTATTGTGCATAATAAATACACCTTCCCAAGCAAATTCAGTCTCATTAATGAACATTATGAGCCATTCCCAAAATTGAAGTCTGTTATGTGCTAAAAATATAGCACTTTTTGCAAATGTTATGGATATAACTGTTGCTTTTTTAAAAATTGTCATATGTGACACTCCGTATTGTGATGTGATAAAGATGTACAAGATTAACAAATGTGCGAATATTAAGAACAGAATGATTTGGTGATGATTTGGAAACGCTCCGTGTAAATGCGTTGGCAACTCCATGACACTGTCTTTATGTCAACCGCGATGTCAAGTAAAATGTAGTACAGATACGAGTAAAAAAAAAATAAATAAATAAACCATAGGTAAGTAATTACAATGTCTGTGTACTCGCATTTTGACAGAATTTTACCTTATAAACAAGTTTATTACTAATGTTAAAATTTAATTGCAACAACTGACAGGACTGTCAATTGCTAAAACAATTTTTTTATAGCTATTGTTACTGCATTCAATTATCACAAAAATATTTGGAACGACTCGTCAATTTACGGGGTGGTAAAAATGCTAAAAAAAATATGCGATTTCGAGAAAAAGTTATTAAGAAATATTGTTGCTCTCGACGAGTTATATTACTGGTTAAATTTAATGCACTTATTTCATTTACACCCTGTATACCAAAATTGAAAAGTTTTGGGTTATATTTTAAAATAGTGTTTCATTAAAATCTACGGGTTAATGTTTTTGAGTTATGCGAGATATGTACATACGTACGTACATACATACGTGCGTAGAGACGTCACGACGAAATTACGAAATTAGTCAAAATGGATTCAGGGATGGTCAAAATGGATATTTCCGTTCAAAATCTGAAAACTGAAATTATTCGCGATTACAATATTTTCTTTACTATATACAAAGAAGTAAAAATTATATATTTTTTTGGTTTTTGTAATAAAGCTTGCTATGGATTAGGACAAAAAAAAATTAATGTTAATGTCAAATACGTGCAATTTTATGATTGGGTCTATATTTCATCTAGGTCTTGCGTACAAGGAAGTCGTGTGGTGTCTATATCAGATTTTTTTGTTTTGTTGCGTATAAGCGGCAAAGTGCCTTGTTGAGTTGACAAATCTTGATCTGAAGAACTGAAGAATTTGTTTGTGATTTTTTGAAAATATTGGCACACATTTTTTTGTCATGAAAGCGGACATGATTTTTGAAAACCTAAACTAATTTTCCAAATGTAATTCATTGTTGATGTGACCTGACGATCTACATTTGTATTTTACGGCAAGAACACATGCCATTCTATTGTCAATAAATTAAAAGCACTAATTTTTAACCCTCCCCCTTGAAATTTCAAGCGTTTTAATCGTTCTGTGGGATAGATTTTGTGTGAATATCTTGTACGTCTCTCCTCCCCTGGTATAATTTATATGTTGTTAGATAGCACTGAGGAGATTTCCTATGTTACCGTGATGATCCCGGCGAGCGATAAGTGTTTCACCTTCTGTAGGAGCGCTGATATCGCCGCCGACATCAGCGGAGCACCAGCCTTGGAAGGAGCTGATTGATGATTGTGAATCAGCTGCACAAGGAACGTCTTACTAACTTTGTATACAATAAAAATTTCCAAATATGGTATATATTCGAAAGAATAAGAAATTTGGAGATTTTAAATTGATTACGGTAGTACATTTTTACCTTCCGTCATACCTTCAGGTAAGGAAGCTATTGTTTTTGATCAAAAAATTCGATGGTGAGTTTAATGAATAAGCACGTTTTAGAGTGCCCAGAATATGATGTCACTATTTTTGCAATGACGACTGTATATCTGTGTATATGTGTGTATGTGCGTATGTGTGTGTGTGTTTCTCTCTCTCTTTCTCTCTCTCTCTCTCTCTCTCTATCTCTGTGTGTGTGTGGACGACCGGAAGTACCCTTATTTAAGATTTTAATAGTTTTTTCTTGGAAAAACGCTATTAAATATCATTTTTTCACATTTAGTGTTATAAATATGTCATCATTACCGATATCTGCATACAAAGCGGATTGGCACACCCAGCAATGGGTAGTATGCCGTGATGATATATTTATTTATTTATTTTATTTATAAATATTAAAGAATATTATTCTCTAAACAATTTGATTACATTATATATATATATATATATATATATATATATATATATATATATATATATATATATATATATATATATATATATATATATATACCGTGTGTCTGTCTTAAAGGTGTACCTAGGACATTAACATGGGAAATCAGTTTTTTACAATTTCCTGCTCGCCTAATTATTTTAAACAAAAACGCGTCAAATAAAAGTTGTAGGGCATAAAATTCTGCATCTAAATCAATAAACAGAATTACCTTTACATGCTTTGTAACGACAGATATTAAATATGAAAATTTTGAAAATTACGTTGAAAATATCGACAGCCATGGAATTGAACAAAAAATAAATAAATGCTTGACGTTTTATCAAATTGTCAGAAACGTCAAATAAGTTAAATTACGTTGTGACAGATAAAACGTCAAGCATTTATTTATTTATTGTTCAATTCCATGGCTGTCGATATTTTCAACGTAATTTTTAACATTTTCATAATTAATTTTGGTCGTTACAAAGCATGTAAAGGTAATTCTATTTATTGATTTAGATGCAGAATTTTATGCCCTATAACTTTTATTTGACGCGTTTTTGCTTAAGATAATTAGATGAGCAAGAATTTGTAAAAAACTGATTTCCCATGTTAATCTCCTATGTACACCTTTAAAATACACACACGGTATATATATTTTTAATGGATATTGAGTAAAAAAAAGTATAAAGAAATTAAATTTCATAAAGCAGCCAGCATTGCAATAATACTGGAAACAAACAAATTTAAAAAATTCTGATAGACAGATGTCGATGTCAAGTGCGATTGAGTATGTTCGTGATATAATTTTGCTGCAAATATAGAATCAATTCTAAGAAACTTTCTGTACATATGCATAGATCTGAGGGAAGGTAATGTACTAGAAATATAGAGTACGTTTACACCACGCGTACTAAACATTTAGTCCGCATACCAAGTGACGTAACAAGATGGCGTCGAATGGTGTAAACACTATGTACCAAACCTTTGGTATGCAATTGGTACACATTTTTGGTACGTACAAGGGGGATGTACCAGACCTTACTCATGCACGGTGTAAACGGCAAGCGTACCAATGCGATTTTTCTGCCATCTACAACTACTTTTAATTCAATTAAATTGTGTATTAACATTTAGGGAAATTGTGTAAGTTTAGTAATATTCACAATTTTAATAGTGTGGCGTTGTAAATTACATATAGTCACAACTATTTTTACCTTCCGTCACCTTTAGGTAAGGAAGGTATTGTCTTTGGTCAAAAAATTCGAT
The DNA here is from genome assembly GCA_963082715.1 of Harpalus rubripes. NCBI lineage: Eukaryota > Metazoa > Arthropoda > Insecta > Coleoptera > Carabidae > Harpalus > Harpalus rubripes. The sequence goes on from OY720448.1 coordinate 83,945,934, forward strand.
GATGAGTTTTTAATCAATAAGCACGTTTTAGGGTCCCTAGAATACGAATTTACTATTTTTACGATGATGTCTGTATGTGTGTGTGTGTGTGCGTGTGTGTGGATGTGTGTGTGTGTGGATGTGTGTGTGTGTGTGTAACAAAATTTTCGTCTGCGATAACTATAATACTACAGTTACAAAAATTATAATTTTTTCGTATACTTCTTCGTTACATCCATATGAAGAGCTGATTAGATTTTGGTTACAATTGGTCAACCGGAAGTACCATCATTTGAAGATTTTAACAGTTTTTCTTGAAAAAACTATGTTAAATATAATTTTTTCACATTTGATGTTATTATAAATATTAAAGAATATTTTATTATCTATACGATTTGATTGCATTTTATACTTAATATTAAATGGATATAGAGTTAAAAAATTATAAAGAAATTAAATTTCATAAAGTAGCCATAGCTATGGAAACAGCTACTATATTAAGAAAATTCTGATTGAAAGATGTCAGTGTCAAGTGAAATTGACACAGTGTGTTTGTCTTATAATTTTTACTGGAAATATAGGATCTTTTGCTTTCTGTATGGAATTTGTATAAAATACATACAACTGCTTTAAGGTAATGTACAAGAAATAATAATAATAAATCTTTTATTTCTGCAGATACATTACACTGTATATAGAACACGTCACAAAATAATAATTTTCTGTATGAAATTTGCATAAAATACATGCAACTGCCGGAAGGTAATGTACAAGAAATAGAATATTTAATTTAGCAAGGAACTTTCCTTATGAAATTTGTACAACATACATAGAACTGACGGAAGGTAATGTGCTGGCCACATCAGATTTTTCCTTATTAAGTAATTTTAGGTTAGGGTGATTCTGACAGTTAAATCTACGCAAGCGCGTGTAACGTACCAAAATATTTAGTATGTTTATTTAAATACCGGTGTAAACATACCATACTAAGATAAATTTTAGTATGCACTTGGTCTGCGTATCAGAATAGTACGTACGGTGTAAACGTAGTCATAGAATCTTTCGCAGGAAACTGCCTGTATAGAATTTGTATAAAATACATGGAACTGACGGAAGGTAATGTGCTGGCCACATCAAATTTTTTTTTCAAAAAAGGAAGTGATTGGTCTTAAGAATTCATAAATTTGATTTTGAATTAAAATTACAATTTATTAACTCAGAATTTTTTGATGGTGGGCTCTCTAATTTCCCTAACCAAATACCAATACTCAATATGTTATCCTTTTAAAGTGTATTCTATCATGTACTAAATTCAACTTTATCATGTTCTCCATCAATCTTTGGTAAAATATCACAAACCAAAGTTGGTTGGTTGCGTAATCCATTAGGGCATTAGGGTTGCAGTAACAGGGTGAATGATGAAGAATCGTGAATCGTAGTGGGTTGCGTATGCAGAGTAAAGAAGTGGGCGCGTGGCTGGCGTGTGAAGAGCTAATTTTGGCGCGGAGAAAGTGACTCTGACAAGGTCGCAGCTAAACGATTGATGATAATGGCTGAAGCTGAAATGAAAGCGCGATTTAATTTTCAACCCGTACCTTCACGAAACACACGCCCATGATCAATCTTACGATTTATCTCGCCTTTATTTACAACCAAATTAACCTAGAATAAGAATTTACTCTTCCCATAAATTACATAATACTGGTACACACTAAATTTCTTTCTTTTGAAATCTGTGCACAAAATTTAGTTGATCTATACAAGCTCTTGAACGGATATGCTTTATTTAATCAATTTTGGACTAAACATTCTTCAAAACTATTATAGACTTCTGGGTTGGTTTTGTCTATAATAGTATATTTTCTTTTTCCCTGAATTTGTGACAGGGTCGGCATTGTTTTCATGAAGGTGTAAAATGCAACTGAAACATATTGTATCGTTTTTATATATTTGGGTGAAGTGTAAAAATCAATGAATTATTAATAATTAAAATCTATGTTTATTAAAACGATAATTAAATATTTAAAAGATAATAACAATGACGATTACTAATATTAAACAAATATTAAATACTAATTTAGACTAAGAATATAATTAACTAGTTAAACACTAACACTATTTATTTATTTAAACAATTAACACGACTATTTATTTCCACGATATTACTCATGATTTGGCATATTTGTACCGTGCGGGCGTTTACCAGGCGTCACCTCACAAGCACTCATTGCTGGCCTGGAGAGTGCACCACAGGGAACAATTTTGTGCCATTTAAAATTCGAAATATTTGGCGTCTGTCGGGATCGAACCCGGTTTCTCAGATTCACGACCAGACACTCAGGCACGCGGCCACAAGATCCCATTCGACTATTTATGACACTATTTATTTATATCACATTCAACTGTCCGACCTCCACAGCGTCTATATACTCCTCAACAGCATCTGTACATTCAACTGCCCGGGCAGAATTCACTCCTTTTACCTCACTGTCTATGTAACTAACTAACTGTTCTAACTTCCGCAGCTTCAGTATCACCGACTATCTGTATGCCACAACTCATCAACATCACTGTCGAGTATCCACTTCTACTTGCCGTTACTGTCCCTGTATACCTAGCTTCCCAATACTCCTCAAAATTACCGAATATTCACTTCCACAACTATCCCAGTATACCAGTAACTTCCCGAGTATTCCACTCGACACGATACTGCTGCGCAACTCAACTCACTGATTCCTTACTTTTTACTATCTATGTAACTGTCCTTCTGACGGACTAACCTTGTGTAACTCTCTCTCTCTCTGCACACAAATACGTCGTTTATATAGTGGCTCTAATATTTGCCAGAACATTTTCGTGATGTCTCGAACGATATAACAATGCGCGGTCATTACGCTTATCTCCCTCTGTTTACATAACTGCCCACATCGCGTCGCCTGCCTACCGCGTGCTGCACTATGTTATCGATCGCCTACCTATGCTCCTCCTACCTACTAGAACGCTTATTTTCATATGCGTCGGTTCGCACGCGCTGGTGGGGGTTCGCGAACCAAGTGTTGTAGGTACCTACCCTCTCACGTTACAATATACTTGAACCCTTGACAAAACCTTTTCCGTCCGCAAACCTTTTTCGTCCGCTAAACGTACTACGATTTAATATTATTGTAATTTTGTGTACTACCTTTCTAGATCTATTATTAGTAAGGTAGACAGAAAAATGTAATATGCACCTCTGCAAAAAATGCATATTATAGCTTCGCTTGATTGCAAACTTAAGCTCTGCTATAATATGCAATTTTTTGTCTTAGTTACATAAATAACTATTTTTGCGAGTTCTTAATATTTTTGTACCCAACGTGACCTGAAAGTGCCTTTACTGGGCTCACAATCATCCCAGGATTGCTTACGGTTCGCCCTAGAATATGTTTGTATATTTTCAGATCTTTTTACGTAAATTACTATATTAATATAACACTATAATCCAAAACACCGAAAAATGGGGCACAATGTAAAATCTAAACTGAAATTCTGAATCTGTAATTATCTATAAATATGTCAAAGTTACTATGGTTACAATTTTCCTCAAAATTGAACCTTTAATTCCGTGTAAAGCCCGTATGTCACGATCCATAATTTTGGACAGAATTATGCACATAATTATAGACAGAATTTTATAGACGGTCGCATACAGAAATTTATATGAAGGATTACAATTAGCAGTACAATTTTTGATAATTATTATGTTTGTTGATTATTATGTACAGTTTTAAATTTAATAAAATATTATTAAATTAAGCCCGTATGTCGCGATCCATAATTCCAGACGGAATTCTGGTCATAACTATAAACAGAATTTTATAGACGATCGCATAATAGTATATTATTCAACGAGCGTATTATGATGGCTATTATTCACGAGGATGATTTTAGAAAACGAGCCGTAGGCGAGTGTGGTAATTCATCCGAGTGAATAATAGCCATTATACGCGAGTAGAATACGATATTTTATCTACACCTGCAATTGAAATCATATTATACCGGGTGACACTGAAAAATGATCCACTCTAAATAACTTATTTATAATTATTTTTAATTTAATTTTAACTTTCTTAGATTTTTTCAGGTAGTAAGGAAAGTGAGGTTATATCAGCTGGTTCCACAATTTCCGGAGGTGTACACAATAAGTTTTCACTTTCGTTATTATTTTCCATTTTTCTTCGGTTTAAAATTGTTTTTTCGTGCTTCCGTCAAGTTTTAAGATCAAAATCGGTCAGGAACTGTCAGATTACTGCAAACTGAAATGAAATGAGTCACTCACTGTCGTAAAAATATTATAAAAAATCTATAGTTGAGTATTTTTAATACAAGAAAATAGAATATTTATAGGTTTTGAACCTAATTGTAAGTAATTATAATGAAATTTGCAGTGACAAATCCAAATAAAATTATTTTGATTTTTCAGGTAATGATATAGGAATGAAATGCCGTGAAACGTACAAAGGAATGAATTATGTTGACTTAAATAATGTGCACAATGTAATATATTTATAAAATTCATTAATTTGAAATTAAAATATTCTGATGTTATCAACACAGAAAATTTCCCTAGAATTTAGAATTTTAGTAATAAATAATAATAAACAGAAAAGTCGGCACATAAAATCATGTCCAAAAACGGTTTTGCGAATATTTGCTCGCGCATAACCGCTAAATGAAGTTGATTGTGAACCCACAACAATAAATTTGACAGTTCCGTGTCTTATGTAACCTCGCCCCGTGGATAATGAACGGTATTATGCATCCATGGTTACGTACATAATCAATATATTATTAAACAGATGTAGATAAAGAAATTTTTATCATGGATTTTTCTGTCCACAAAGTTCTATTTTTGAGGACAGAAAGTGCGCGCGCAATGTCTTACGACATCTGGCAATTAGCAGTACAATTTCTGATAATTATTATGTTCGTTGATTATTGTGTACAGTTTTAAATTTAATAAAATATTATTAGGATTCGTGAACAAGTTGGTAGCGAAACTCACAGAATGTTATAGTTGGAGGAAAGTCATTAATAGAATCGGCCAAATGTATAAGTCAGTTTCATAGATTCCTTCCTCCAACTGTATCCTTGTTTATAGCCAGAATTATGAAGCAAATTATGTTCATTGTGGCATACAGAATATTTGTATACACAAAATTCTGTTCACAAATATTTTTTTTCAGAATTCTGTCAAAAATTATAGATAGTGACAAACGGGCTTTAAACAGTATTTTTTCTCCATATTTATTGAAAGCAGAATGCGGTAATAAAAATCGTAGAGGTGTATAGGTAAATAAATAAATCACGGAAGAATGTTATTTCACGGAATATATGTAGCCCAGCTCCAGCTATTCTTTTTGTCGTAATTTATCTACAAAACGACAAAGATTAATTCTTTCATATCCAGTTTCCATTATTCCCAACCAAACACGAAACCGCTTCAACAATAGCCTCAACAAAACAACTGAACAAAAACAAATCAAAACAGAACAAAGAATAAGAAAACAATTAATTCGCGTACACGCTCACTTCGATCAAAGAGAAGAGAAAAAAATATATCGATGTTGAATATAGAAAGAGATGAACAATGTGTAGTAATAAATCCATTGGATCTCCCTAATACAAGCGAGCATGGAACAGCCGCCGTAGATTACAGATGCGTCGATTTTTATTCATTTGTCGGACGACAAATGCGGGGAGTTTCGCTGTTGGGGGGCGAAGGGGTGGATGTGAGGGCGGCCGGGGCGGGCCGAGGGTGAGTGCTCTGCGGTGTGGTTTCTGATTTATTCCTCCAGACACGCCCACGCTGGCTCCGCGACCAGAAGGGGACCCGAGTACTTAACGATAAGTATGTGGAGGTTTCACAGTGTTACCACCAATATTAACTATACTTAAATTCTCATTTTATACGACCAAATTGTAAATATACATAATACAAAAATACTGGTTAATTGTTTATTATAATTTAGGACTTGTAGTTGTGCAGATTAAGTAATCGGTTGTTATTTTGAAGGTTTGAAGCGCAATGTGAAAATTATTGTCATTTTTTACCTTCCGTCACATTTAGGTAGGAAGATGAAAAAATTCGATGTTTAATTTTTAATGAATAAGCATAGGGGGACCATATTATTTTCTTCGAACCTAGGACATATCGAAAAAAAAAACTAGAACATTTGCAATTTTTAAAAAGAGGACAATTAGAGGACATTTCCGCAAAGTATTTTATTAATAAAAAGTACGGGTAATAAAAAAAAAATCTTCAAAAACTGGCACTAAATACTACATTAATTCTGTAAATTGAAGACAGAAATATAAAATTCATGTTTACAATAAAAAAAAATATATTTATTTCAATGAATAACCATTTAATTTAAGATTTTGTTTTTTTTTTAAATTCATAATTTTAATTATGCAATTTCTTTAAAAACTAGGACACTTTGTATAAACCCGGGAGGACGTCCGAGGACGCCTTCAAAAAGTGGACATGTCCTCGTAAACTAGGACGTCTGGTCACCTTAAATAATCACGTTTTAGGGTCCCTAGAATACGATTTTACTATTTTTACGATGATGTCTGTATGTATGTTTGGATGTATGTATGTGTGTGTGTGACGATTCTTTCGGATCGCATAACATCAATACCATCTTTCCAAAAATTATAATTTTTGCATATTCCTTTTCTTTATATCCATATGAAGAGCTGATTAGATTTTGGTTATAATTGGTCGACCGGAAGTACCCTAATTTGAAGATTTTAACAGTTTTTCTTGAAAAAACGCTGTTAAATATCATTTTTCACATATATAATGTTATTATAAATATTAAAGAATATTTTATTCTCTATGCGATTTGATTACTTTTTATACTTTATATTCAATGGATAGAGTAAAAAAATTATAAAGAAATTAAATTTCATAGAGCAGCCAAGAAAATTCTGATTAACAAATGTCTGTTTCTGTGTAGAATTTGTACAAAATACATAGAACTGAAGAAAGGTAATGTGCTGGTCAAATCAGATTTTTTTAAATAAGCACTTAAATAATTATTTTTCTTTTCGGTGTATTTATGACTCTATAAACGCACTGAAAACACGTTCTTAAGGAAATCTATAATCGCACTGGTTTTGGCGCTTTTCGTTTTTGAATGCTATCAAAACTGACATGAATGACTTATGTGAAGTTAGCGGGAAGCGTTACTAACATAACAGATAAAAAAGACAAAGTCATATTTATGACAAGTCGCATTATTTAAAAAATATAAAATTGCCTCAATTAAGAAAACTAAATATTTTATGGGTAAATTTATAAAATTATCTATAATTTAAATCCCAGAGCCTACGCTTTAAATAAACAAAACACAGTTATTCAAATGTATGTACCTGACAGATAAATGTCACTCTCAAAGAACTAATCATTTCAAAATAATATTAGTAACGTTTTAAAAAGTAACTAGAACAATAGAAAATAAATTCAATACAGTTTCGAGCATAAATAAATATGTATATTATGTATATAGAATAATAAAAATTAACGATTCACAAAAATGTTTAAGCTATTCCTCATTTTTAGATTAGTGAATTCTATTCTATCCCGGTATTTAAAATTTAATATTTATTTTATTATAGCTCCGGTGGCCTCATGTCATGAGTGCTCTCGGGGCTCTGGGTTCGAATCCCACTAAGGCATGGATGTGTGTGAATGTGAACCCACTGTGTAATTAAGATTTAATCTTGTTGAGGTGTTTAAAAAAAAGGTAGTTACTTGGATTGGATTAGACTATATTTTAAGAAATAAACTGTTTATTAAATTAGAGTAAATTCGTTACCCAAAAATAAGGATTAACTTAATATTTTTTGTGACTCGAGCTGTAAATGGCGGGAGGTATTGTGTTGGCCACATCAGATTTTTTTATTATAGATGGAAACATATAAAATAAATTTGAATTGAATTTCAGTCCAGTATTGATCGTCCAGTTAATGTAATTAATTTTACGATTGCATTCTTGTATCAGCTCATCTTGGCCAGATATCAATTTATATTTAATTTACAATGAGAACGTTTGTTGAGCCTTATAAGTAAGATCAAGTCCATATATCGTGTCCATCTCTCCTTCCTACGGTTGGTCGGTTATCGGTATCGGCCCGGACGGCGTTTTTAATTGGCTGTGGGTGTAACGCGTGCGATAAACAAAACAAAACAAGAAAGTCCCACATCATGGCGTTTATGTTTTGTTTTAATAAAGCCAGCTCAGAAAAAATGGACGCTCGTTTAATTTACTTGCTTGTTTTTTATTACCAGAGCCTTCTCGAAACAAAATTTAGATTTGAGGGAAAGATAGATGAAGAAAAATTAATTTTATTCGCAGACTAACATACGAACTCACTCGAACTATTAAACCTGAGTCAGACGATCAGTTTATCTATTAGTTTTATTTGTCAAACATTGAATGATGACGTACATAAGGAAGGTAACATCAGGGAATTTGAACAAAACGCAGTTATTCAAATGTATGTAAGTGACAGATAAATGTCACTATGAAAGAACTAATCATTTTAAAATAATATTAGTAACGTTTTAAAAAGAAAAAAGTAAATAGAACAATGGAAAAGGAATTCAATACAGTTTCCAGCATAAGTAAATATGTAGGTATGTATTTAGATTAATAAAAATTAACTCTCGAAACTAATGGCAATGCTATTTTTATGTAAACTCTGATGTGGCCAGCACATTATCTTTCGGCAGTTCTATGTACTTTGTACAAATTTCATACAAAAAGTTCCTTGCAAAAAATTATATTTCTTGTACAATACCTTCTGGCAGTTGTATGTATTTAATACAAATTCTATACAGAAAATTTCTAGCAAAAGATTCTATATTTCCAGTAAAATTATAACACGTACAGAATTTTGATAATATAACAGCTGTTTTTAAAGTAATTGCATAGCTGGCTAATTTATGAAATTTAATTTCTTTAACTCTATATATCCATTTAATATGAAGTATAAAATGCAGTCAAATTGTATAGAGAATAAAATATTATTTAATTTTTATAATAACATTAATTATGAAAAAATGATATTTAACATCGTTTTTTCAAGAAAAACTGTTAAAATCTTGAAATGGGGATACTTTCGGTTAACCAAAATCTAATCAGCTCTTCATATGGATGTAACGAAGAAAAATACGAAAGAATTATAATTTTTGGAATAGTAGTATTAGAGTTATCGCGAATTATATTATAACATACACACACACACACACACACATCACACACTGCCACACACACAAACACAAACACACACACGCACACACACGCACACACGCACACGCACACACGCACACACGCACACACGCACACACACACACACACACACACACACACACACACACACACAGACATCATCGTAAAAATAGTATAATCGTATTCTTGGGACCCTAAAACGTGCTTATTCATCTAAGACTCACCACCGAATTTTTTGACAAAAGGCAATACCTTCCTTACCTAAAGGTGCCGGAAGGTAAAAGGCTGCAATATTTTGAACTCTAATAACTTCCACGACACGTCCTGAAACTGAAAGAACATCTTTACGAAATTTGGCGTCGATGTGTAAAATGGTGTTAAGATTTATCACCTAAAATATTTTTGATACAAAGTTTATAAGGACTTTATAATAAATTAGTAGTCAACCAAGTTATTGTTGGAGATTAAAGGACATGTCATACCAAGGCTTAAAACAAAACAGATTTAAATATTGCCAAATATGTAAATGCTTCAATTTTCACAATAAATAAAATGGTGTTTTTTTCAAAAATCAATGCTACCCACAAACATGCAAAGTTAACTGATTCTCATTTCAAAACTGTTCATTGTACAAGGGTTACGCTAGAATTTGAATTATTGAGAATACAAAAAGTTCCTTGCAAAAAATTATATTTTTTGTACAATACCTTCTGGCAGTTGTATGTATTTAATACAAATTCTATACAGAAAACTTCTAGCAAAAGATTCTATATTTCCAGTAAAATTATAACACGTACAGAATTTTGATAATATAACAGCTGTTTTTAAAGTAATTGCATAGCTGGCTAATTTATGAAATTTAATTTCTTTAACTCTATATATCCATTTAATATGAAGTATAAAATGCAGTCAAATTGTATAGAGAATAAAATATTATTTAATTTTTATAATAACATTAATTATGAAAAAATGATATTTAACATCGTTTTTTCAAGAAAAACTGTTAAAATCTTGAAATGGGGATACTTTCGGTTAACCAAAATCTAATCAGCTCTTCATATGGATGTAACGAAGAAAAATACGAAAGAATTATAATTTTTGGAATAGTAGTATTAGAGTTATCGCGAATTATATTATAACATACACACACACACACACACACATCACACACTGCCACACACACAAACACAAACACACACACGCACACACACGCACACACGCACACGCACACACGCACACACGCACACACGCACACACACACACACACACACACACACACACACACAGACATCATCGTAAAAATAGTATAATCGTATTCTTGGGACCCTAAAACGTGCTTATTCATCTAAGACTCACCACCGAATTTTTTGACAAAAGGCAATACCTTCCTTACCTAAAGGTGCCGGAAGGTAAAAGGCTGCAATATTTTGAACTCTAATAACTTCCACGACACGTCCTGAAACTGAAAGAACATCTTTACGAAATTTGGCGTCGATGTGTAAAATGGTGTTAAGATTTATCACCTAAAATATTTTTGATACAAAGTTTATAAGGACTTTATAATAAATTAGTAGTCAACCAAGTTATTGTTGGAGATTAAAGGACATGTCATACCAAGGCTTAAAACAAAACAGATTTAAATATTGCCAAATATGTAAATGCTTCAATTTTCACAATAAATAAAATGGTGTTTTTTTCAAAAATCAATGCTACCCACAAACATGCAAAGTTAACTGATTCTCATTTCAAAACTGTTCATTGTACAAGGGTTACGCTAGAATTTGAATTATTGAGAATAAGAAAAGCAAAAAACCAGGTATGTCGTGGAAAAAATGAACCATCATTTAAACAGTTAAGCTACGTTTCCAGCTCTTAACATAGTCACTGTTTTTGTTATTTGTCATAACCTTGAAAGTTTGTCATACGTATAATGGCTTGAGCGTTTCCAGCTACTGTTTTAGTCTTTAGTCTTTGTCTTTGTCATAGCGCATAAACACAAAGTTTGCATACTTCATACTTTCGTCATAGTCTTTGTCGCTGTTCTGTTGGAAAGAGATAAGTGATGTAAGCGCTATCTCTTTTTATGTTGCGCAGTAGTTCTACGCGTTGTATCTGTCATTATTTTGGTGGTTATGTTATTATTTTTGTGTTGAGATAATATAAGTATGGACAACAGAAAGAAAAAAAATCATATTTTTTATATTATAAGTACAAATAAAATTATATCATATCTTATGGATATACAGACAATATTCAAATTTAAAGTGGAATATTAGAAATATTCTGGTTCGTTCACCATATTAATTTCGTGCTTTATTTCAAATGTTATTTTGGAATTATACAAAATAATTACATTATTACTTAATTTGAGTAATGATTACTACTCATCATTAATATCATTAATAACTATATAATTTTTGAAGCATTGTAAAGAGTTTTATAAATGTGTTCCTTTTTTGAGTAAACAAACGTTATAAGTTCAAAAACTTAAGACTGTGCTTATGTTAACAGCTGGAAATGGCCAATATCTTCTAACAAAAACATAAGACAAAATACAAAAACAAAGACTAAAACAGTGACTATGTTAAGAGCTGGAAACGTAGCTTTACACTGAGAAAAAGATATAATTACGTGAACTGTAAATTTATTTGTTACAAATAAATCCTAAGCTTGAATAGATCCAAATATATCTACAATTGAAGCAATGTAATTATTTATTTGAAGCATTTATTTGTCTCAAATAAATATATATTGAGATCAGTTATATCTTCTATTTCATGAGAATTTATTTACGTTAAAAATTATTTTAATTGCGCTAAATTTATTTCATTATTATTGGATATATAATAATTTATTTGAACCAAATTTAAATATCTACCTCTCATAACCTGTCCACTCTAAATAGATTAAAATTGAAGGAAAATAATTTAATAAAGACTAGTACATTTAATTTATTCGTACACCATATTTTTATTAACACACAAATTTAACCCTTAAGTATATTAATGTACATATAATAAAAAATTATAAAAGTATAAATACACAATCTGTACAGATACCGATGCATGTGTCTTGGTATAAAAGATACACTGAATGCAAAGCAAATATCCAAAACTCCACTCAAGTAGTATATTTTTCACTGTTTCGTCACCCATATTCACTACTTTTTAGCACACGAATGAAAAACAAATCGCCAGCAATGAACACTGTCACAAATGAGCACCACCATAAACAAGATGTAACGTACAACAAATGAACAAGTCCATACAAGTCACACTTCACTTAAAATCGTCATTTGACAAATAGAACATTGTTCACTCAATGGAAATATTATTTTGCCACAAATAAATTTTATTTGTGACAAATAAATATAGATTCATACAATAAAAACTATTTTTCATTGTAATTAAGAAAAAGTTTGCACAAATATATTATGAATTTAATTCTAAACAATTACATATTTGTAAGAAACAAATAAATATTTCAGAAAATTGTACATTTATTTATTAAAAATCTCAATTTTAAATGCTAAACATAAATATATTAGTTTATTTGAGAAAATTAAATTTAATTTAAATGAAATAAATGACGGTCAAATAAATAATATAACTGAATGAATTAAATACATTTCATATTAAAGATTAAATTGTATTTGTACCCCTTAATTATGAATATTTATTTGCTAAAAACCAATCATTTTTCTCAGTGTACTTATCTGTCATTTGAAATTAAGTTGTGAAAGTTTACTTAACCAATAAAATGCTCATTTATTATTTTCGGTACTTAAAAATTGTTTTGGTACTAATTTAAATCACTCCCTTATATTATTATTACTATGTTATAGTATTTATGTCCTTTTGAGTGGTAGACTAATATATTATCTCATTTCGAAAGCAAACATTCATGCATGATGCATTGTCAAACAAATATATTAATTCAATCCCGATAATATCTCTAGGGATGACTGGACAATTTTATAATCAAACAATCAGTTCTGTTCGTTTGGTTACATGCGCCTACACCTACATAAACATGGAACTTCATGTCTGCCACTCCTCAAAACAAAACAAACAATCGTTCGTTGTTCCTTCATTTTGTTTAATAAAGACAAAGAAGCAGCAGCACTAGGCATGGGCAGACAGAGGAAGACAAAAGACAAAGCGATGAGGCAGGGACTCCTTCGTTCCTCACCCGAGCTTGTATCGATTACGTGAATCCCGTGCGATATTGATTGGCACGCACAGCTACGCAATGAAAGTGCGCGTGTGCGTGTGCGTATACCCGAGGTCTTTGTTGCAATTGCATTGCTAATGAGCTACTATTCAAATCGAATCGATGAAAACGCATTATAGAATTAAATTCAAATAAAAGTAACGACATCATGACAATCTAGTTACCATTTTGCTGTGTTGATGTTGGAAAGAAAAATAATTGAATAAATAGCAAATTTATTAACCTCTGGAGATAAGAAATTATGAAGAAGGATTAATAAATTAATTAATTTTATTTTAAATATGTACAAAGTAGTTCCCGTGAACAATAATACACTTCACCTTTCTTTCCTTCCAATTTTTAAAAGTTTCGAACCAATCTTCTTTTGGAATGTTTTTAAACTAATTTCTGGGAAACTTAAAAACTGTCAAGGCTGTGAAATTATTTTCTATCAGCAGCTAAACTATTCTGAGAAATTTAAAAACTGTCAATTGTGACTGACTATTTTAAAAACTGTCATATTATAAATCATGATGCAAAAATGCTCTTAGGTCACTTTTTGGCAAAAATAATTTAAAAGTAATTTCACCCGTTTGGCATTGTACGAATTTGGTTATTTTTTATTTTAAAAAATGCGTGGTGGAAGGTTTTTGTGTGAAGAAGAAATTGATGCTGTAATTCTATTTATATTGAAAGCATTCGGAAAGAAGATTAAACTATTATTCACGAAAGATGATTATTCAAGGTCATTTGTTCGAAGAAAGAATACACATCACTTTATAGCAGTAGCTTAGCAACATTTTGAATTAGAAAGAGAAAGATTATTTGACCTATGTCTATTTAATTTATGTGGTATGACAGATATACGTAAATAGTGGCATTACTTTCTAACACATTATAAATAATAATGACGTATGTCGTAGATTTACAGATACCTAATCATCTACTACACTGCCCTCTGTGCTAATATTTACCCAGTGGCGTTGACATTTAAATCAAATTATTATTCCTTCGTTTGTAAGTAAAGTCTATGTTTTTGTATTTTGCAAAAACATAAGTGAAGAACATAAATCTTTCAGAAAGGCAATATTTAGAAAGAAACATAATTTTCAATTAAATTACTCTTATTTTTTCTGTTAAAAAGTGTTCATAAATATTTCATGTTGCACGCCTATGCAAACAAAATGCAATGAAGTTATCTGCAAGTAATATTATATCAGACGGCTCACAAATGACCTTGAATAGTCATCTTTCGTGAATAATAGTTTAGTTGGAAGCTTTACAGAAGTGAAAGGAAAGAATGGTGAAGTGAATTATTGTTGAAGGTAGATCCCTTAAATAGTATGACTAGCGAATGAAAGTTGACGTTTAGATTATTTAATAGATGTAGTTTCTTTTGAAAACATTTTCTTATATTTGATTTGAAAGGAAACTGACCCTTATGTATTCCGTTATAGGAGATTAGAATTGTACTCAATACCAGGACCAGGGCGCATTTAAAATAACCTTAGCAACAGGATTCAGGGATGTATTTAGCTGTTTACTGGTAACAGTTTAAAAAATTAAAAATTCTGAAAATTTGTATTTAATTAGCTTGAATGGTGTGGATTTAAGATTTTGAAACCACAGGTCGATATCTCTTTTCGTGTCCGAGATATTCGTCCTCAAAACTTTGCTCAAATATGCCCATTTTTGGGTCATATCCCAAAAATGGTCAATTATACACCGCTGGCAATATCACCATTAGATTCTACGAGCAAAATTACATATGCATACCAATTTTCATAATTTTTGAACAACTATTGCAATCTCCAGAAGGAAAAGTAAATACCTCATATAACTGTGCGGTAATGTCTGGCCACATCAGATTTTTTTATTTATGTTTTTAAATTTAATAATTAAAAGGCATATCAAAGTTCTTGCAATAGCACTTCTCTAGCAGCAAAGCTTGGAACTAATAGTTGCTATGGTTACGACTTCCAAATAAAGAACTGTCACTTCTACACTCCAGCCATCAGGTTATAACAGATGCAAACAAAATGACAGGTGAAGTACTAAGGAGAGGGACGTAAGACGAAAAGGGGGGGCTTGTTTGGAAGCAAATTCTGCTACCTCTCTCTTGCATGTATCGTCATTTCTGTAAGTGTATATATTTCGATATGCATTTTTTTGTTTAAAGAGTCGTTAAAAATTTAAGCCTTCTTGGTGCAACTAGGTATGATATAATTTTCAATAAAGCTAGGGTGACCCTTACACAGTGTAAATTTAATAAAATTATTTGGAATATCATACAAAATAAATCAGGAAACATTTAATATTAACTCACATATATTTTTTACCTTCCCTTCACCTTTAGGTAAAGAAGGTATTGTCTTTGGGCAAAAAATTCGGTGGTGAGTTTTTGATGAATAAGCACGTTTTAGGGTGCGTGTGTGTGCGTGTGTGTGTGTGTGTGTGTGTGTGTGTGTGTGTGTGTGTGTGTGTGTGTGTCTGTGTGTGACAAAATTTTCTAATAACTCTAATACTACAATTCCAAAAATTATAATTCTTTCGTATTCCTCTTCGTTACATCCATGTGAAGAGCTTATTAGATTTTGGTTATAATTGGTCAACCGGAAGTACCCTCATTTGAAGATTTTAACAGTTTTTCTTGAAAAAACGATGTTAAATATCATTTTTTCACATTTAATGTTATTATAAATATTAAAAAATTATTTATTCTCTATACGATTTGAATGCATTTTATGCTTCATATTAAATGGACATAGAATTAAAAAATTATAAACAAATTAAATATCAAATATATAGTCAGCTTTGCTATAACTCTCGAAACAGCTGCTACATTAAGAAAATTCTGATTGAAAGGTGTTAGTGTCAAGTGCAGTTGACAGTATGTTTATGTTATAATTTTACTGGAAATATAGGATCTTTTGTTAGAAACTTTCTGCATGGAATTTGTATAAAATACATACAACTGCCTTAAGGTAATGCACAAGAAATATAATCTTTTGCAAGGAACTTTCTGTATGACATTTATACAAAATACATAGAACTGACCACGGATCACCTCAACTACAGATAGGACAGTTAATGTATTTTTCGAAATACAAAATAGTGACATCTACAGATTGCTTCCATGAACTAACGCACACTGTGATGGTTTGGTCGGCTTAGTAGTTTGTGACATAGGAGTCATGTTATGTATAGATAAATTGAAATTTTGAATTTTTAATATAATACATAATAAGAAAATTGAATATAAGTACATACATATATTTTAAATAATCACAATACAATAACTATATTGCTTCTTTGCACTGCGCTTTATATCAAACAGCACAACGAATATTCATCAGCTTATTGAATTTCAATTCCATATTACGTCAAAAAATAAACAGTTAATAAACTTTAAAACAGAAGAAATCACGAAATAAATCACTACTGGCACTATAACTAAAACTATAAACTATTGCAAACTGAATTATCAAATAATTAAAGATTTTAAAGCATGCTTTCAATGACATGTGTGATGACTTATGTGACTTTACAATTCAAACTATTGCAAAATGTTTTGAACTCAAAGGTGACTTAATCCATTTTCTTAAAATTTAAGCACTGTCGCGCCTCTACAGTTTGCTTCCTGGAACTATGATAGTGTTTTGGCACATTCATTTAGCTGTCCGATGCCTGGCAGATTTTTAAAATCATGTAATGGTGAAATAAAATTATATTTGTGATCAACAGAAAAGTATTTCAACTTCCTACGAATGCTATGTAAATTTCATTGCAAAAGTAGGAGTATCTTATTTGAAATTATGTACAAATCACATTTAAAATTGCCATTACATTTCCAAATCAATTTGGCGGCGTAAGTAGGAAGCAAAACCACACAACGGAAACGTGTAGTTGAGGGTTGCTTTGGCTTTGCCACCTTGTATGCGCTGTGTACATTTGAAGCAATTTCCTGCCGTTTTCACACTGTCAGCTTTTTATCTCGTCGACATTCCAGCAGTGCGTAAATGTGCAACGATGTTCCTGCGGTGAGGTAAGAACGCAACGAACGCTTGCCTCGACGAACGTACAAAAAGAAGAAGAAGACTGGTCGTATAGAGGGAGGAGGAGGAATTTAGATAGCGCAGTTTACCAAGAGCAGGTGATGGGAAAATTACTGTGATCAGGCAGCGTAGGCTACGTCAGTCAATCCATCAATCGGGCCGAGGGACTTTAATCATTTTTCGATATAAACAGAGTCAGTTGATGTGTACAAAAAGAACACGGAGTCTCCACAACAAAGATTCGCATCCCCTTGATTATTGTTATTATCGGCGCGCATTAGGACGCAACTGGGAATTTCGTCTGTTCATTAGCGTTGAGAGTTTGATGGACGGCAGTAACACTACGGTTACGTTAAGCTCAATGCAGAGATCTTCAAACTGTCTTCAACGAAATACGGAAACTGTCACATTACCGTTTAATATAAAGAAACAGTTTTTCGTAGTGATTTACTATTTTGCTTTATTAAGATGTTATGTGATCAATTTTTTCATTAGGTACATAGGTAAATAGTAAATAGTTTTTGGAATGCCAACATCACGACGTGATGTGTCTTCTAATTTGATAAAATTGTGTAAATGGGAAAATTCTATAACATAATTGAAGTTAAAATAATAAGCTTACAATCTCCAATTAAAATTTCCTTCAAATCTTTGCAACTTTGCACTTTTCATTTTTCATAGTGCCAGCGTTGATCTGGTATCGCTGATATCCTAACATAAGAAAAAAATTGAGAAAAATTCAATTGAAATTTTCATTTTTATAGTTATTTTTCAGTAGACTATGTATGAAAAACAATTGACATGAAACAGATATTTATAAATTTGTTCTATTTGTTTTCTAACGTAAATAATTCAAATTTCTAGATAGCAGTTATTATTTTTCATATAGCCTACTGAAAAATAGTTAAATTAAATTTATTTATATTTCATTTGAATTTTTCTCAATATTTTTGTTGTGTTGGAGTATAAAATGATTACATGGTTGAATTCAGTATATATATATATATATATATATATATATATATATATATATATATATATATATATATATATATATATATATATATATATATATATATATAGGGTGATTCATCGGTCTGCCCTCTCTTTATAACTCTTTTATTTTAAGTATTAAGTATTATTGTCTATCTACGTCCCGTATGCATTTGTATACAGGGTGCTCCGTTTAAGCGTAACAATATGTAACTTTATATTTCTTAATGGAACAGCCCATATTTATTTATTTATTTATTTTGATAGTAAATTAGATTCCTTTTAAAAACGTATTAAGTAATAAGGGGTCTAAAATTATAAATTAAGAAGTTAATTACGTTCATAAAAAATAGTAGTTCGGAGTGGAAAAAAACATAATATGATACAAAATTTTGATCCTTTTTTATTAATACTTATTTTAAACATTACACTAATTCCAAAGAAGCTATTAAAATTTAGTGATAGACTAAATAATGCAAAATTATAATAAATGCTCGAAAACTTGTCCTTTAACTTCAATAGATTTTTCAATTATAAATATTATATTAACCATCTCATCTTTACTAAAATTTGTATTATTCATTTTCACATCAACATCAACAATGATAAACTAAGAGTATTGGGACAACTTGTATGTTTAAATTCGAAACAATTGATCAAATTATCCATAGCTTACTTTGTTAATAACATGATAGAAACATATCATTAAACGAATAACGGTAAATAACTTCTTAATTTATAATTTTAGATCCCTTATTACTTAATACTTTTTTAAAGGGAATCTAATTTACTATCAAAATAAATAAATAAATATAGGGTGTTCCATTAAGAAATATAAAGTTACATATTGTTGCGCTTAACTGGAGCATCCTGTATACAAATGGATATGGTACGTAGAGTTTTTCTATCTGACTTAAAATAAAAGAGTTATAAATAGAGGACAGACCGATCGCCCAAATTTAATTTCGGGAATTTTGAGCTTTACGATGTTTTTTTTTTCTAAAATGGATTACCAAAAATACAGCGAAGAACCTTTTTGTTATTTATTGACATATGTACATCGTTGGTGAAATTTAACAACTTTTTAAAAATGAATCACTGTATTACAGAATAGGGCTAATATCTTGGTAGTTTAAGTTTGTGGTTGTAAAAGTTTTACGACCAATGTATTAGCTTATCAAAACAACTGATTTTCTACATGGCGATTTGTGGACTTAATTTATTGATGCTTCATTTTGATACGTCTACGAAGTATAATTTGTTAAATATTGTTGACAGAATAGGCGTTCCTTTGCCGTTATTTCCCTGCAATTTTCTCTCTTTTATTCAGCTAATTTCTACACATAACTTGACAGACCTAACGACGAGCCCAAAATCATATTAGTTCGACCGGCACAATATTTTACATTAATGACATTTTATTTTATTACAAAAACTCAATAAATCTTTTATTCTTAAAAAATTATATCATTCCGTAATATTTACAGTTTCAGCTTAAATTAAGAACAAAATTAAAATAGTTTCGATAACAAGTAGGTTTTAAACTAACTTAACTTTTAATATTGCTTTGCGCCTCCTTTACTGACTTTTACCGGTTCCAGGATATTATTCCATTGTTTACATGTACAAAAGTAGGCTGGTAACTAAGTAATAACTGTATCTGAATAGTAATATTATTACCAGACTGTCTTGTCAACAACGGTCTACAAAATGAAAATAAAATAAAAAATAATGCTCTTCATTAATACAAACAGATAACGTTATCCTATAGTTCTAAATACGGTCTACTTTATTCTAAAGTAATAAATCACAATTTGAATATTTGTTATATTGACATAAATGTCAAAATAAGTGTTCTGTTATCATGGCATTCTGAAAGTAGCATTAATGAGAGAATTTCAAAAAATAATATTTATTAGATAATAATGTCTGCATTTTCTGAAACCGATAAACTACTGAACAAACCACGGATGTTATGCATCGTAACAAGCCTTAGATGTCTTAAAATCCTCGCTCTCAGTTATGATAGTCATAACAATCCTAGGTATGTTAATAGCTATAACGGCTTTAATTCTGTTAGGCATCGTATCAAACTAACTTTACACAGTCATCAGGTTCAATATTATCCCCATATTTTTGTTTTTACACTAAAATGGCTTGTGGTAAACCATATAGTCAAGATTTAAGAAAATCTATAATTAATTCCAATATGAACGGCATTTCACGAAAAATTTCGATTTCACATTCGATTCCCGATAATATTGAACCTGATGAGCGTGCAAAGTTAGTTGATGCAATGCCTAACAGAATTAAAGCCGTTAAAGTCATACAATGCCTAACAGAATTAAAGCCGTTAAAGTTAATAAAGGAGACGCGACGCAATATTAAAATAGTGGCTCAACTTTTCTGATGCGTGTGTTAAAGTTGATTTCATTTATTTTAAAACCTAATTGTTATCAGGGGCGTAAACTACGTGGGTGCACGGACGAACATGCACCCACAGAAAGTAAAAGCGAGGGTGCGCAGCACCAACAATAATTTCGCTCTAACATTTTAATTATATTTCATACATTGTAAAAATGAGTTGTCAATCTTTTTAAGTTGTTTAAGAGTAAGCTGACATTATTTAATCGTGTCATGATAATGGCAGTAAAATACTACTATTAAGCAGACGGATATGTTAATAATTATAGAATATTGAGAAGAAACTTATTGGCAACCTATAAACAAATGTTACTGTCATAAAAAAATAATTTTCAATAGATTGCTAGACGAAATTCATTTTAAAAATTGCACTGTCATTCATATTTATTTTTTTTCTGCCTAAATCGTTACAGATATCACAACTTACGCAGAGACAGAAAAGTTTACCATTGAATGTATCATTGTCGTGACACCTAAATTTCATTCAAACCGAATAAAGCGTTCTGTTATTATAAGCAAATTTTTGTTTTACTAAACGGTACACTTTCGGTTTCTCGGATATTGGTTAAATCGTGTTATTTTGGGCCCAGGAATTTGTGTTTAAGCCATGTCTAAGTGTTTTAGAGATACCCTATATATTAATATTAGGAGTATTATTTTATTTTTTTATCATAGATATTAATTTTATTTTTGTGCAACCGGACGCGAAATAAGCATTTCGCAGCCGCAATACAGGCCGCGATATTAAATTTTACAACTGTTGTCATGGTAACGGCCGCGAAATTAGGTAAATAATCACTTTGACACTTGAAAATTGCATGGTTTTGTTTATCAAATGTTAATCCCATAGCCACCGTGAAAGCTAACTTTCTATATACAATGAAACTGTTTAAAATTAATAAAATTTGTAATTACATATTTTTTACGGTTGCACAAAAAATATTGTGTACACCTTGTCCGCGAAATCCTTTAGCGGCCTCGGCGACAATTTTTCTCTCAGTACGCTAAAGAGTGATTTCGCGACCTTGATATACAAATAACTATTATGTTAAATGTATACATAATTTAATTTATGTATAATAAAATAAGTATGTTATTTTATTGTATTATTTGTATTTTTAAAAACGTATAGGTACAATAGGTGCCCATATTTAAAATAAAAATAGTGCACCCACAGCCAAAATAAAATTGATTGTTATCAAAACTTTACGGGCGTGCACGGATCCTAACGAGCGAGAGAAGTGAGCACGTAAATTTCGGATAACGGTTGATCATTGTAGTACAATGTTTTATGATATATTGAATCGTAAATAATTTGAAAAAAAATATTGGATACTACAATACAATACATTAAACTATTTGATCGAAATAGTCTTTGGGAACTTATGGAAAAGCGAAATAATAAATAAATACATACAGAGCTCTGTAACAAGACGTTTACGATTCAGTATAACGTAAAATATTGTGCCGGCCAAATTAATATGTTTTTGGGCTCGTATGTTAGGAAGAACTGGTATTAATTTTTTCATTTTCTTTATCATTTATTTAAGCGCACTTTATTGTCAGTTACTTCCTGTCAACATTAAATTATTATTGTCAATTGTATTCCACAAATAATACTTGCATTATTGTAATTTAGAACCTATACTTCGTGATCCACTTAGAATCTTATTTATTATTAAGAAATATTTTCAGTGAAATATATTTCTCTCAGCATAACTGGCCCTAATTTCCTCAATTTTCGTTGTTCAATAATTCAGTTAGCTTAATGTCAATTACTCTACGTCTTGTTAACATGAACTGTAGTTCTTGTAATACTCGTAAAACACAAACACAGGTACCCTTGAGACTTCCAAACTTTCCCGAACGAAGGAAAACTTTCTCTACGAGAGAACAGCCATATTAGGGGAAGAGTAAGCCAATGAATTATTGAAGTGAGAAAAAACACACGCCTGGATATAATTCAGTAGTAGATAATAATGATAATAATGGAGAGGTAACTTCTAAGTAAGCAGGACTTTTTTTTATTTTATTGATGACCTGTCAAAAACTATTCGGTTGTTCGTATTTTTTGTTATTTATACGGTAGAAAGGGGTTATTATTTTCTGATTAAATGTGATTAGTCATATTTATAGATCCTGTGTAGTGAGCTTTATACGGAAATTATTTTTGAATGAGCAGATGTTCGAAACTCAGTTTCCTGTCTATAGGAGAAATAGAAAAGGATAGTTTTGAATAGCGAAGTTATGTTATACAGTAACTCGTTTATAACGAGCACGGTTTTAAAATGTATGAATCAAATTTAACAACAAATATTCTGCATTTATAACGATAATGTTCAAGGATATAAACAAAACTCTTTTTCATCTTATCTGACAATAAAAGTCCCAAAATTCAAATATTTAGTAAAAATCTTATTTCAAAACCGTTCATTGTATGATTATGACAATTATTTTTCTCCGTATACATATACAGAATGATCAAAAATTTCTGAAGCGTGCCGCTCCATACGATTTTGACATTTGCCGCTTACTTAATATGACAGTACTACTATTTCTATGGACGTACTTTTCTAATTTTGCTAGCAAAATTACCAGCAAATAGTGGAATACGGCCCTCGAGTAACAGCATCCAGTGAAACAATTTGTTACAATTTGTTTTTGCAAGGCATTTTTACTACGAAAATTTCCACAATGAATCTTCTCAGGTCAATTCTCTATATTGTCGTTATGTAAGCGATTATGAATCGAAAGAACCTATTTTCTATTGCTATAAGTTCACCATATGCGGTTTTCGCTATTGTAGTCGAAATTTCAGGAATTATAGAAGTTGAAGAAATGATCTTGAACTAAACTTTACCAAAATTTCCTACCTTTTACTTACCATCTTTCGAACTTCCTATTCCTAACCCAAATTAACTCAAAGAAAGATTCAGATACCCAAAACATTTGTTTAGAAAAATCTGGTGTGGCTAACACAATACCTCTCGCCATTTACTACCCGAGTAACAAAAAAGATTAAGTTAATCCTTATTTTTGCATTAACGAATTTTACTCTAATTTTGACAGTTTATTTCTTAAAATATAGTCCAATCTAATCTAAGTAACTACCTTTTTTTGAACACCTCAACAGGATTAAATCCCAATTATAGAGTGGGTTCACATTCAGACACATCCATGCCTTAGTGGGATTCGAACCCAAAGCCACAAGGGCACTCATGACATGAGGCGTTGCTCTAACCATTGAGCCACCGGAGCTATAATAAAATGAAGATTAAATTTTAAATATCGGGATAGAATAGAATTCACTAATCAAAAAATGAGGATTAGCTTAAAAAAATTTGTGAATCGTTAATTTTTATTAATTTAAATACATACCTACATATTTACTTATGCTGGAAATTGAATTGAAATCTTTTTCTATTGTTCTACTTATTTTTTTCTTTTTAAAACGTTACTAATATTATTTTGAAATGATTAGTTCTTTGTTAGTGACATTTATCTGTCATTTACATACATTTAAATAACTGCGTTTTGTTTGTTTAAAGCGTAGTTTCTGGGATTTAAATTATAGAGAATTTTATAAATTTATCCATAAAATATATAGAAAAAGTATTAATGCAAATCTATAGAAAATTTAATAATCTTTAATTTTTATAACATTAATCTCGAAAAAATAACACTTAAAGGTTTTTTTTCGAAGAAAAACTATTTTGAGCTTCTAGTAAAGTGTCATTTCCGGTTATCTGATTTTCACCAAAATCTAATGGGCTCTTACCAAGGGTAGCGGGAGGCGGGAGGAAAAAAAATATTTGCATTTTGTTTAAATTGAAATCAAGTATTCACTCATTTTTGACTTCTACTGTTATAAAGATGTTTGACATAAATCTTTCAAGGCATTTAAATAAAAACAGATAGTATCTTTGATTAAATTTTTAAGAGAGTTGTTTAATCTTCGAATGTTGTTGACCAATTTATTGCAGATAATACTAATATAGCAAGAATATTTGGAGAATTTGAAATCTGACCCACACATAGTTACTAGTTACTCTCAAATTTCGCAAAAATCGTACCGATTAAATTTCACGCAGTAAACAAACCATTTAGAGTTTCTAATAACATTAATTGGCACAAATTAATTCTCAGTAACTTATAAAAAGCAGACGCGAAAATTATAAACATAAATATTAATACAAGTTTCATTCAATTATAAAATCGTATGTTCCTACACATAACCTACATACAATTTTATTAGCAGCGATCATTTACCCCTGTGGGTTTGTTAGCGATTATAGTTGTTATGGTTACCTGAAAGTTTGCTAATTACACTAGCGGCCTTGAGGTTGCAAATGTCGCGAGCTGTTTCACGCCTTTAATTGGTATCATTATACAATTAATAAACGGTAGACCCGTGGTTTTACGTTGATGCAAAAAACTGAAAATATTAAATTAGGCAAATATGTGATTATCATATCAGTAAGAATAGCACGTTTCTGTAGTAGGTATAAAAATGAGAACAGCATTGGAAGAGCAGCCCCAGAAAATTTTGCGATATAACATTAGACTATAAAATTTTGCAAAATAAAAAGTTTTTGCTGTATTTACTGTAGTATTTTGTGCAAGTTTTTTAACCCTCTGTCTGTCGGCTGCCCGTCTGAAACACTTTCGATCGGGTGTGGTCTATGGAAGCTAAACTAAAAAATCCTCTAAACTTTGGTGATTTTAATTTGGAAGAACAATGTTTTGGCGCATTATAAAATAAAAATCTGGTGTGGCCAACACCATACCTCCCGCCATTTCCAGCCCGAGTCACAAAAAGATTAAGCTAATCCTTATTTTTGGATTAGCGAATCTTACATTAATTTTAGCTGTTTATTTCTTAAAATATAGTCTAATCTAATCCAAGTAATAACCTTTTTTTAAACCCCTTAACAGGATTAAATCACAATTACAGAGTAAGTGCACATTCACACACATCCATGCCTTAGTTGGATTCGAACCCGGAGCCCCGAGGGCACTCATGACATGAGGCGTTGCTCTAACCATTGAGCCACCGGAGCTATAATAAAATGAAGATTAAATTTTAAATGCCGGCATAGAATAGAATTCACTAATGCAAAAATGAGGATAGCATAAACATTTCTGTGAATCGTTAATTTTTATTAATCTAAATACATACCTACATATTTACTTATGCTGGAAACTGTATTGAATCCCTTTTCTATTGTTCTATTAACTTTTTTCTTTTTAAAACGTTGCTAATATTATTTTGAAATGATTAGTTCTTTGATAATGACATCTGTCAGTTACATACACTTGATTAACTGCGTTTTGTTTGTTTAAAGCGTAGGCTCTGGGATTTAAATTATAGATAATTTTATAAATTTATCCATAAAATATATAGAAAAAGTATTAATGCAAATCTATAGAAAATATAATAATCTTTAATTTTTATAATAACATTTAAAGGCATTTTTCGAAGAAAAACTATTTTGAGCTTCTAGTAAAGTGCCACTTCCGGTTATCCGATTTTGACCAAAATCTAATGGACTCTTTCCATTACAAAAAAAGTTCGAAATACAAGGTTTCAAAATTTTCTGAATAATAGTATTTGAGTTAGAGTGGAGTATCCACACATACACACAGACATCGTCGTGAAAATGTTAAAATTGGATTCTAGGGACCTTGAAACGTGGTCATTTACCAAAATCTCGATATGCGATTTTTAGCACGATCCCTATACCTCTCTTACCAAGGGTAGCGGGAGGTAAAATGAGAAGAAAATAAAAATAAAGATGGAAATGCAGGTAAGACGAAAAACCAATAAGAAACACTATGAATATAATTCTTGTAGTTCTTTAAACAATTTTTTATACTCCAATTTTTCCTATATCTCATATGAACCTGTTGCTCTACTCTCAATATACTTCATAATTCTATCTTTCATTATCGCTTCTCTTCCATGTGCAAATCCACGTGTCGAAGTCAGCTTGCTAATGAACCCCTCTGGTTCCGCCCCCACACGCGTGTCACCATGGAGACGGGGGCGTGGTCTCACCTGGATGTCACTTGAGATAGACGTTTGAGGTTAGGTTCCAACGGTGTGAAGTTGGATAGTGATGTTTATATTTTTAGGTTAAAACCGCAGGGGCAGGGATGTATTTGTGGAATGTATGGGTTTGTGGTAATTATTTTCGCTACTTCCAGTTGTAATTAATACTTGGAAGATGCCATTTCCGGAGTAGCTTTGTTTCGAGAAGTGATTTACTCGGAGTTTATTCCAATGAGACGAAAATATGCAACGAAATTTGCATCTTTCTTTGTTAGGAGATATTAATATCAATGACCAACCTGGGTAAAACATGTAGTGCTATTACTAGGTTCTGAGTCTAGTTTATCTTCATAAAAAAAATCTTATTAGCCAGCACATTATCTCCTGCCCAGCCATGTACTTTTTATTCATTTAAATAACTACTTACATATTTATCAACACTGCAAATGTATAAAATATCTTTGCATATAATATAACTATTGTTCATATTATCTTCATCAAAATCTTACCGCTATATTAACTAATTTAATTTGTGATAGTGACGTTTAAATCCTTGACAGTTATCATTCCGCGTTTTAGCCAAAATAGTAGCTAAAGTAAAACTTTACATTCTCGTCAAATTTAACTTTATATATTCATCTGTCAAACTTGAATTAATCTAAACGTGCACACACAAACATACTATGTTAATTATACTTGACACTGACATCTTTCAATTTTAATTTTCTTGATAAAGTAGCTATGTCCATAGTTATAGCATAGCTGGTTTATTTAAGAAATATAATTTATAATTTTTTAATTCTATATTCTTTTAATATGAAGTATAAATGCAGTATAGAGAATAAAATATTCTTTAATATTTATAATAACGTTAAATATGAAAAAATGATATTTAACAATGTTTTTTCAAGAAAAACTGTTAAAATCTTCAAATGTGGGTACTTCCGGTTGACCAATTATGGATGTAACGAAGAGAAATACAAAAGAATTATAATTTTTGAAATTGTAGTATTACAGTCATCACAGGGAAAATACACTTACACACATACACACACACACACTCACACCCACACTCACACCCACACTCACACTCACACCCACACTCACACCCACACCCACACCCAAACCATATCCACACCCACACCCGCACCCACACATACACACACCCACACCTACACCCACACACACACACACACACACACACACACACACAAACACCCACACACAAACACACAAACACACATACACAAGCACATTCACATACACATACACACACATGCAGATATCATCGTAAAAAACGTATTCTAGGGGCCTTAAAACCTGCTTATTGATTAAAAACTCATCACCAATTTTTTTGACCAAAGACAATACCTTCCTTACCTAAAGGACGGTAAAAATGACACCCATTTTAGCGCGTTTGAAGAAATGCTCAACTTCATTGATGTTTAACGCCAATATGTATAAATGGAACATTTTTAAATTTTAATATGTTATAATTCTAGGCTTTGTGAATATTTACACCGTTAATTTTTTTTTTTGATTAATTTATATTTTGTTTATTGCAATTAAAAAAATAAAATATTAATGAATTTTTATTTGTAATTGATTTTTGAAATTATTTTTATATTGTAAAAGCTCACAATGCATTCATTCTGAAGTGAATAGTATTACACTGTCTGTAGTCGCATAACAACATTTTTAGATATAGGATAAGCATATTCGTATTACACATTACACTAGTATTTTTGTAGCACCTATTATGTAATACTGCTTTATATCTATTATTATAGATATTAAATATGCAACAGTATATAAATCTCGGAGAGATTTATTACAATCCTGAAGCAAATTTCAGTCTTGTCTTAGTAGCACTTCAATTTGTATCGCTCCTTGGAATGTAATAAAACAAACACAGCTACAGCTACATTATAATAATTTTCACCTCGCAGAGAAAAAAAAATCACGGTTCATTAATTAGAAGTGTCCGTGTTTGAATCCTCATAAAGAAAGAAAAAAAGTGCCAGAGGTCGGTATTAAATCACGATGATCGCATTTTCAGTCCCTGTGCTACGAGACACGTACAGCATACAGCATACGCTCAATTTAATCGATATATAACGTTTAATTGAGCGTACGACAAGATTTATATGTGTGGGACCCCTAGACATCTTGATATAGAAGAATAAATGTGAATAAAAATACCAATAACCTAATAAAAGCTCTGTAAACCCGTGATGTTTTTACCTCCCGTCATACCGTAGATAAGGGAGGTAGGTAATGGTATCGGTCCAAAAATTCGATGGTGAGTTTTCAGTAAATAAGCACGAATAAGGGTCCCCACAACACGTTATTACTATTTTTACGATGTCTGTGTGTGTGATGATTTTTTCATCCACGATAACTCTTACATCAAACTTCCGAAAATTTCTATTTTCCGTATTTAAGCTTTCTACATTCATATAAAGAGTTGATTAGATTTTGGGTAAAATTTGACAACAGGAAGTGATACTTTACTTGAAGCCCATAACAGTTTTTAATGAAAATTTGTATTAATTATAATCCAAAACTTTTCAATTTTAGTTTTAAGACTTTCATAGCAAAGAGAACAACATATTAGATTTTGGCTAAAATTAATAAACCGGAAGTGATACATTTCTTGAAGCTCTGAACAGATTTTCGTGAAAAATATATTATAATATATTCCAAAACGTGTCAAATTTGGTATTTAAGACTTTTTAGATGAAGGGGAGCAACATATTCGATTTTATTCTAAAATTGATAAACCGGAAATGATACTTTACTTGAAGTTCTGAACATATTTTCACGAAAAATATATTGATACAATCGAAACTTTTCATATTTGGTTTTTAAGACTTTTATATTAATGAGAACGTCATATTCGATTTTTTTCTAAAATTGATAAACCGCAAGCAGTACTTTACAGAAAGCTATAAACAGTTTTTCTTGAAAATATATATTAGACATGATCCAAAACTTATTAAATTTGGTATTTAAAACTCGATTTTGACTCTACTTATATGATAAATCGGAAGTGGTACTTAATTTGGAGCTCTTAACAGATTTTCGAGGAAAAAAATATAATCCAAAATTTCGTATTACAGATTTTTCTTGTTATTGGAACGAGAAATTAGATTTTGTTGATGAATCGGACGTGATACTTTACTTAACGCTCATTGCTATTTTAAACATGAAATTGACGGGAGGTTATGTGCTTGCCACATCAGATTTTTTTAAATAATTTATACTAGGACGTTGATGAAAAATAATTAGTCTTACAAATGTGTAAATCTGTAAAAAACTGACAAACCATACTTGTTTTTGTTGATTAATATAAAATTATATTTGAGAGTGAGAGAGTGGCAGCTTTCGTTGCCATTTTGTTAATTTTTCAATTTTGAACAGAATGTGACCATAAGAACGCAACATTTAAAAATTTTCTAGTACGAGGGTAGCGCTAGAATTATTGAGAATAAGAAAGACTGTGGAAAACTAAATTTACACTATAATTTTATCAGTATTTTAAATTAAAATACGAATAGAGGTGACTTAGTTAATATAGAATTAACCAAAGAACATTTTCTATCGCTGCATATACTAAGAAAATGGCGCGAACAACTACCAGTTGTTAAATGAAACGTCAAAAATATTGGTCATTAAAATACTTGTATTCTCAGTGAAAATTTGCATCGTTATACATTTTAGCTCCAATAAAAGCTTTTATAACTTTTTCCTAGAAGTTTTTTAAAGTTGTCAAAGATTATTTTCACATTTTACGTCAAATTTTTTTAGTAACAAACTTCATAGATCTCAATTATTCTTACTATGCGCATATCCCTATTGCGCATATCTTCTATCTCTTTAAATTGAAAAGGTCTATTGTATAAAATAACTGTATAAATTTTTTAAATCACAAACGGATTCCAAATAATTAACAAGCATATAATTACAGTAATAAAACTTGGAAAAATAACGAAGATCTACTATTCCTACACCTCATTTAGTTATTTCACACTTAAAACGACACTTTTTCTTATTTCTGAGAATACATAACCAACTATCTTCTGATTATACGCCACAAAAATATTAACAATTACTAAATTACCTTTATACAGTGCTTATTATCTCACAAATACCATCTTTTTCACAATAAGTTTACCGTTTAGCTCAACGTAACCTCACATTTTATAATTCTACACGGCGACAGAAAATGCAAAAACGCGCGAAGTCAAGTTGCCGATGACGTGGCTGATAGATGCGTTCAGAATATATAAATCACTCGAGAGTTCGTTCAGTTTAGTCTCTACTCTACGTCCGAGGGATTCATTATGCAGGCAAACAGTAATTTTCCTGGAAAGCACTGTAATTAAAATATTTAATACCCACATTGTACGTAATGGTCCTATTTCACACAAGCGGTATGTGCCAGTGGTTATAAAACGTGGTAATGTGGAAGTATTGATAACTATGGTTATGTTATTACATTGTTAGAAAAATTGGTAAATTCTAGTAATAATGCGAATGAAACAACTTTGTTATAATAATGCGAAATGTAGGCACCCAAATAAGCTTTGTCTGTTTTGTTTAAAGTTATAAAATATCTTTAATAATGTCCTTTAAATGAATTCAATATCCGGTTAACAATAAAAACAAATTAATGATAGTAATAATGCGGACAGGCCATTGAAGTTGATTATAACAATTAAATTGGTTGATTATAATAATCAATTCAATATGTAGTGTGACAATATTATTAGTATTATAATTAGAAGTACCATTTTAAACATATCTTTATCAAATATGTATATTTATTTTAATCTACATATAATCGTAAGTATGTAATTGTACCATATTTTTCATATCGTATATAATAACAATATTATATTATACTAGTACCAAGGGCAAATATATATGAAAATTATTGAAAAATGCGCGGGCAAAATATTTACGAATAATGGCAAGTAGTGAAAATATAAAATATTTATAATGTAAATTAAATAATAAAACTCCAAAATAAAAAAAATACGAAGTGGCTAATATACAGAAATTACACTCTTTTTCCATCTCGGCCCCTCATCTCATCTTATTCACGAGAGAGATATTTTTTGTTCAAATCAATGGATCAATGGATCTAATTCAAATGCTTTTACTGCTACATCAGGAGTACCACAAGGCTCCAATCTTGGTCCATATATACAGGGTGGTGGCGGTTAGGGGTGAACAAAGGGATTTAACATGGGATTTTAGTTTTTTGCAATTTCCTGCTCTCCTGTTCTTTTTACGGCAAAAACTGTAGAGTATAAAATTGTTCAGAATTAAAAATTGCATACAAAAATGTATTTACATTTATTATTATGTTTTTGGTTTCTTCACAATTTTAAAAAGAAATTTCAAAATTTCTGTTATTTTGTAGCAATAGCCATGGAATTTATTTATAAACGTCAACCATACGTTAATCTAACTTAAAAATTAAATAAAAACAAACAACTTTTAATTTTAATACGCATTTTTATTAGGTATACCATTTAATAATAAACCAATTCCAAATGTATCAACTACGTTGAATTTTGTTTTATCATAGCCAATACCATTTCTTCATTCACTTCGTTATAACGTCTTCTATTATTATTATTATTTCCTTCATTACCTTCGTTCACAGCTACACTAGCTGTGTTCTCAACGTTTTTAGCAAGTTTAGAAATTGTTGCTATAATAGGAATTGGTGTATTTTCGTACTTTATGGAAAACAAATCACGTATTCTTCTAAAGCTATTTCCACCATAATAATTTTTTATAATGAAAACTCGTTCCTTATTCGAATAAACATTCATTATTAAATTAACTTTTTATTAGAGAAAATTTTGTAAAATTGAATGACATTATTATGTTTAAACATTTGAGTTATAAGTCATGGCTATTGCTACAAAATAACAGAAATTTTGAAATTTCTTTTCAAAATTGTGAAGAAACCAAAAACATAATAATAAATGTAAATACATTTTTGTATGCAATTTTTAATTCTGAACAATTTTGTACTCTACAGTTTTTGCCGTAAAAAGAACAGGAGAGCAGGAAATTGCAAAAAACTAAAATCCCATGTTAAATCCCTATGTTCATCCCTAACCGCCACCATCCTGTATATATATATATATATATATATATATATATATATATATACAGGGTGTTCATTTTTAAGTGGCCACCATTGCG
Organism: Harpalus rubripes; assembly: GCA_963082715.1. Classification (NCBI taxonomy): domain Eukaryota; kingdom Metazoa; phylum Arthropoda; class Insecta; order Coleoptera; family Carabidae; genus Harpalus; species Harpalus rubripes. The sequence continues at coordinate 83,979,158 of OY720448.1, forward strand.
ATCTCGAGAACTATAAGAGATACGAAGATGGTTAAATTAGCAAAGAATTTCTATTTTACATGGGTATTTCAATGATAAACTAAAAAAAAAAACAATCAGTGGTTCTCAAAATATGGATACCAACTTTTTTATTTTACACATTGACATATCACATAAATGGACTCGACCTTGACGTGCTTGAAATCAGCTGATTTGTGTGCGCATGTCATTTTGACATGAACAATGTCACGTTGACAATACCAGTGTTTTGATTTATTTTGATTTTGAACCGCTTTAATGTTATTATTTTACAATTTTTTAGCAGTAAAACATATGAAATTAAAAATAATAACATTTTAGCAGTTAAAAATCAAAATAAATCAAAACATTTGTCTTGTCAAGTAACATTGTCCTTGTCAAAATGACATGCGCACACAAATCAGCTGATTCCAAGCACGTCATTGTCTTTCGAGTCACGTGTCTGCTCGCGCCCTATTGACGTTCACCTTAGAAAAGGAAAGATAGATAAGCGGGCAACAAGAACATTGTTGCGGTCTGTTGTTTTGTTTGCTGGTCTGACAGTAGTGACAGTTAGTAAAAGTGCAATATATTTCCTCAGAATATAGTAAAAATAATATTCTTTTTTACATCTCTAACAAAGAATTAGTTACAAAGTGCGTAATTTTGATTTAATGTGAAGTAGATATAATTTTAATGTAGTTTGTTGGTAATTCAGGTTATGTTCTGTCATTCATGCTATGCATAAGTGTGATGGATGTCCAGTTCGTTATCAAAAAGAAATTTTCACAAGTAATTCTTTATTTTTCGTTGTAAACTAAACTGGCATATCTTATATGAATGTTTTTCGAGTAGATTTCCGAAAGATGAAAAACTGTGAACAGACTGGCTTATTGCATTTTCAATCGACAGACTACGCCTTAAATGTGTATAAAAATAATTTTAAATAAATAATCTTAGCTAAGGCAAAAGTACTTTTCTATATTTTTTTTTTTTTGCAAGTAATTTAATATACGAATGAAATATTTTATGTTAAATCGAATATGAACTATATTTTACATTCTCATTTAGTATGAATGAGATGAGTATTCTTAAGTATTCTGTGTTATTTTTCATCTTTTGACTTTGCTCCTAACTAGCGCTGTCCTTTTCTAAGGTGTGCATCAATGTTTATACAATAAAGCAGTACCTACGTTGCGTCCATTTATATACGTCAATGATTTTAAATGGAAACATATATATTTTTTATTTGCTCATTCAATAGAGCTCTTTATTCTGAATCCAACAATATACAATTTTCATACCCGTACATAACTAAATTTTTGAGAAAAAAATTTATAAAGTTTTGAATTAATTCCCCCAAAATATGATATATATTTCTTTAAGAAATGCTTTAGAAATAGGAGGGTGTTTTTTCAAAAATTTCCCGGTCGCTTCTCTGGTAGAGACCTGGGAAATTGACGTTTCGGACGTTGCTTAGGCTACACGAAACAACAGATTTCAATGCATGAGTACGAAAAAAAAAAAAAAATTATTTCGTACATATCTACTTAGCTTTGTATAAAATATTACTAAATCTCTTGTATATGGTATGACTAGCGAATGAAAGTTGACGTTTAGATTATTTAATAAGTTTGAAAACATTTCCCTATATTTGATTTAAAAGGAAACTGACCCTTATGTATTCCGTTACAGAAGATTAGAATTGTACTCAATATCAGAAGACATTTAAAATGACCTTAGCAACAGGATTCAGGGATGTATTTAAAAAATTTAATACCGCAAATTCTAGTTCGTTCGTCTCAGGTGTAAGCAACCCTCGAGTCGGAATTACTTTTAGAGGAAATTAAAAATAATCCTATTTCATAGAATTGCCAAACTAAATAGTTTAAAGATCAAAATATTTTGTTATAATCAACATAAACGAAAATTGTTTAAAATATTTTAAACGCACCCCTGTTTTGATATTCAATTACCCTAGTCGGCCATCTATTTTCAGCCAGACTCATAGTAATGCATTTCTGTGTTTTCCTAGTCCAATATTTAAATGGGTCAATGGAAAAATTTCATACCTGAATATTTCATACAATTCTATTCTTCTCTAGGGTTTCAAAAGAAACCACATCTATAAAATAATTTAAACGTCAACTTTCATTCGCTAGTCATACATAATATTCTCTATATTTTTTGTGTACTTATAAGGAGGTTTTGTTTTACTTATTCATTACCTTTTATCGCACTGTGCTGTTACAAAAAAAATCGCGTTTCCATCTTGCGACATGTTGAGAACTTCTTGGCGGCGGTCCCCACATCTGACCTACATCGCGCGCGTAATGTCTCCGGACATGCGAGCCGTGCTACTCCGGGCTCCGGGCGACAAATCTTCCGGACTTTACCCGGACCAGCTTCTTTATTCTTTTTACACAAATTATAATACTCGTTATGTTATTACATTTAAATAATTTTGTAGTTAGAGCTAAGTGGGCTTACTTGGCCTTTATTAAAATTAACGAGCTCTGTGATTTGTATGAATTTCACATGAGTATTGTTTAACCTCATTAAATTTATGTACCGAATTGTAGGAAAATTAGATGTATTCTTAAAATTAATATGCTAATGTGGTCATTAACTTAATTTTAATTACTCATAAAATAGATAGTACAAAATACAATAAATTACAAATAAAACTATACTGTAATTAAGTTATTAGGGAACGTTGCTGCTAATAGAAATATCTTGTCCGTTATAAAAACAAAATTTTTCTTCGTCCGTTAAAAAGTGCACTTTTTTCATAAAGTATGTATTTTTATTTATACATTAAAAAGGTGAAAAAAATCACTTTTTTACCTTTCGCTAAGAGAGGTATTGAATTCATGCTAAAAATCGCATATCCAGATTTTAGTTAATAAGCACGTTTTAAGGTCCCTAGAATCCGATTATAACATTTTTACGATGATGTCCATATGTGTGTGTGGATGTGTGTGTGTGCGTGGATGTGTGGCTGTTGGATCCACGATTTCTCAAATACTATAAGATTTAAGACATTTTTAAGTACGGATTCTTGAACCTAACAATAATGGGAAGAGTTGATTAAGTTTTGGTAATAATTAGACAACCGGAAGTAGTAGTTACAAGAAAAAATTCATATAAATATTATTTATCGAAAATTTATGTAAATACTTATATTATGGCTGGTTTATGATGGATTTAATTTATAAATTTAGATTTACAAATTTAGATTTGAAATTTACGATTTATCTTGCTGGTTTATAGTGAATTTAATGATATGAAATATGCCCATTCAACTTAAATTGGGTCACGTGGTTTGACACAAATGGGATGACAGTTATATGATATTTATTATTTTTATCATAATCAATCTGTATTGTTCTACAGATTATATTAATAATATATCCATATTTTTAGAATCCATTTGTCAAATCAAAATGAAAATGTTTCAACTGTCACTTGAAACTGTCATTTTCCCCATCAAAAATCATTTTAAACTTGTATAAAATATTTGCTAATTCTTATAATTTATGATTTTGAATTTGATATCAATCAAATTGTCATCACTTCATAAATATTTTCATTTAGAAGTTACCACTGACGTGTCAAATGTGACAGATGACAGCGTTTTTCTTCTTAAATTTTCCATAGAATATACTAAGATTCTTTTTTTAATGTATTAATATTAAACGTTCTTCCTTTTGCAGCACGTGATATAGGTACATTTGACCACTCTCGAACTTATTTGGCAGCCCTCGTTATACCTCGGACGTAAAATCGACCTAGATTGGTAAATGGTACCTACATCCCTTGTAGCATAAATAACCATTTTCACGCTTTTCCTGTGTAAAAAAATACATTAGATACCTACTTTATGAAATTATTTTAATGAGAATACCCAATACACAATTTTTTTACGTCCATAATAAAAACTTGAAAAAAAGTGTCATTTCGTTTCAATTTTTCGCCCGTCTCCATTAGAAAAATGCCCTTTTCATGTTTTTTTTTTGCATACAAAAAATGCATAGGTATTTTAATGAAAAAGCGTGCATTTTTTCGAAAAATATAGGAAGAATAGATTTATAAAAATGAATATGCTAATGTGCTCATTATCTTTATTTTAATTAGACACAAGCTAGTCAAAATTTTATCTTGCATACAATAAATTACAAATAAAACAATGCAATGATTAAGATATTAGAAACAATTGCAGCTAATAGAAATTTATTTTATCTTGACGGGTATCTGCTAATTATTTTACTTATAATTACAAGATGTTCAATAGAATGGCAGATTAATAGTCGTATTAAGGATTGTTTTGAGTATAAACTTCATGGTAATAAGTACGGAATATAGTATGAAGTTAGTCGGTAATGCATTCGTTTGTGTCTTGAACCGTGACTTGCCTTTCTATCACCTGTGCGAAAGAGGCGTGATTGTGTTTACCTGCATATTACCTGTCAATAAACTGTGACACTTAACTTATGAACTAATTCACTTTGAACTAGAAATAAATTGCTGCAGAATTTGTAAATTCCTTCAATTATGTAACATGCAATATGCGCGACCAAAATTAAATTATAACCAATGTATTTAATGTAGGTAATATATTGTAATATTGCCACAATGTATGCATGTATAGAAATTGAACAGTTATAAAAGATGTTGAAATATAAAAAAAAATCTGATGTGGACACCACACGACTTCCTTGTACGCAAGACCAGTATGAAGATGAAGTTTAGACCCAATTATAATATTGCACGTGTTTGACATAATTTGACATTAACATCTATTTTTAATTTTTTTATTTTTTGTCCTAATCCATAGCAAGCTACATTACAAAAACCAAAAAGTATCTAAGTTTTAAATTTACATATCTCGCTTATACAAAGGGCTAATTTAATAATACTTGATGTGCTAGACGCAGAATTTAATAGGGTATTCTCTCATATTTTTTTTATTTATTTTTCTTAAAGAACAGTTATATCTAAGAGTATCTGTGAAAATCCGAGTCGAAAATGCCTCATAATAAGCGAGATATTAATTTTTAAAATTTGATTTTCTTGTGTCACGTGATAGTGACGTACTAGTTGTACAGTACCAGCGGTGTGCTGCCAGTGGTTCGTGCGGCGTCTTATCACATTCGAACATGGAGTAGGGATTTCAACTGATCTCCCATTGGAAGGTCATCTAGTACATCAGCAAAATTTAAATGCTTTATATCTTTTGTAACAATCGATTTATATTATGATTGTTTGTTTTTTCCCTGTTGTTTACCTATCAACACTAATATTTTTAATAAATTTTTAATATTGGTAATCCTCAGAGAATACCCTATTATCTAAAACTCTTGTTTGAAGCATTTATTTCTAAAATCAAAATGAAACCATTTTATTCAAGAAAAACTGTTAACAACTTCAGGTAATATATCACTTCCGGTTACCCTGTTTTAACTAAAATCTGCTATGTTATTCCATTTGATATAAAAGTCTTATATACCAAGTTTGAAACGTTTTGGATTATTTTTTAATATAGTTTTTCATTAAAATCTATTATGGGCTTCAAATAAAGTACCATTTCTGGAAATTATGTGATGACCAAAAAGGGAGGTGCACAACTAGATGCTATAGAAGTCCTAAATACAAAATTTCAACTTTCTACGGCTTACCGTTTTTGAGTTATGCGAGATACCTACGCACGTACGTACGTACGTACGTACAGACGTCACGACGAAATTAGTCAGAATGGATACAGGGATGGTCAAAATGGATATTTCCGATGAAATCTCAAAACCGAAATTTTTCGTGATTACAATACTTCCTTTACTTCGTACAAGGAAGTAAAAAACGCTTCTAAAAATATTATTTAAAATATAAAACATTTTGTAGTTTAGAAAACAACGTTTAGTTTCTGTTTATAGTTTGTAGACAATATTAAGTTAAAGGAAAAAAAACTGAAGCAAAAAACAATCTGATGAAATCTAATATTGACAACGAAGAAAATAAAGAAAGATAACACTTTCAAGATTCTACCCATAGATAAAGGAAGTGTTACTGTAATATAGGATACCGACTTATATGAAAAGAAAATACAAGAGCTTTTGAATCAAGGAAATTATAAGAAACTGCAGAAAGATCCTACTGCGTCTATAGAAAAGAAAGTGTACCATGCTCTTAAGAAATATAAATATATTCCGTTTAGAACTAAAACAGATTTCACTCCACATTTTAGCAAACCTCCACACCTATACGGGGTTCCAAAAATCCATAAGAAAGATTTAGGCATCTGAGAGACCCGTCACAAGTTCCATAAACTCACCTACTTACAAACTTTCAAAATTTCTATTACCAGTCATTCAGCCACTTCAAGGAAAAACATCAATTGTGATGAATTCAAAACATTTTGCAGAACTTTTGAGCCAAATACAATTACAATCACACAATCTTTTTGTCAGCTTTTGTCGAAAGTTATTATTGTTTTTCCTCGAAAATCTGTTAAGAGCTCCAAATTAAGCACCACTTTCGGTTTATCATATAGGTACCTATATTCAAATATAATGTTTGAAATTATACACGAGTTTTAAATACCAAATTTGAGAAGTTTTGAATCATGTTTTAATACATTTTTTTTTCAAGAAAATCTGTTTATAGCTTCATGCGAAGTAGTACTTCCGATTTATCAATTTTACCAAACTTCTAGTATGTCGTTCTCATTAATATAAAAGTCTTAAATATCAAATTTGAAAAGTTTTGCATTGTATCAATTTATTTTTATCGAAAATCTGTTCACTTCCGTTTTATCAATTTTAGCCAAAATCTAATAAGTTGCTTGCCTTTATATAAAAGTCTTAAATAGTAAATTTGACAGGTTTTGGAGTATATTATAATATATATTCTTCACGAAAATCTATTCAGCAAGTACAGTATCACTTATGGTTTAATAATTTTAGCCAAAATCTAATATGTTGTTCCTCTTGATATAAAAGTCTATAATACTAAAATTGAAAAGTTTTGGATTATATTTTAATATAGTTTTTCATTAAAAACTGTGGGCTTCATGTAAAGTATGACTTCCGGTTATTCAATTTTTATATGAACGCAAAAAGCTTAAATACGGAAAGTAGAAATATTTGGTAGTTTGTTATATAAGAGTTATCGTGGACGAAAAAATCGTCACAAACACACCTCACACACACACATATACACACCTCACACACACACATACATCACACACACACACACACACACACACACACACACACACACACACACACACACACATACATATACATGCACGCAAGCACGCACACACGCACACAGATATCATCATAAAAATAGTAAAAACATGTTGTGGGGACACTAATTCGTGCTTATTTACTGAAAACTTACCATCGTATTTTTGGACCGATAACATTACCTCCCTTACCTACGGTATGACATGACGAGAGGTAATAATATGTAATTAATCATTCTTTAAATATCGTCCCAGAAATTTACGTTTCGCGGGCCATAATAAAGGCCTGTGTCCACGATGCTAGAAATCGTTCCAAGTTCTCGATCACATTTTTTGGTCATATACATTGAACTTGTATGACTACAGATGTGTATGAAGTTAGTTTCAGCCATTTTTACCAATACCAAAAACTAATAAAACATGACCAAGAAATTATCCCGGCAGTAAGTAAATTAAAATTTTACAACGAATATATTAATTTGTTTATAAGTAATTATTTATAATCAATATCAAAAATGAGTAGAATTAGGTAATATTTTATAACCTTATCATTTTCAAGCTTATCAAACATCAAACGTCAAGATTTTAAATTGGTAACATTTAAATGAAATCAGCAACTTGTACGAAAAAATGGGACAGAACGCATTTTTCCATTTTAGTTATCTATTCGACTTTTGGTAGTATCCACGATCCGAGTTATCGAATTGCGGCCTATATCCGGGAACTCGGTTCAATTTCTAAGATCGTGGACACAGGCCTTAAGAGCACCGACCAAATATCTAAAGAGAGACCGGACAGTCCTATGTATTTGACTTAAGATAGACTTTTTGTGCCATCTACATTTACATCATCGTACTAAAAGTAAAAAACCATGGCAACCATGGCTCACTTAATCTAAAATAAATTATTTTTTAATATTAAATAAATAAAAGAATTTATTTTTTCAAAACTTATTTATTTGTAAAATAAGTATAATTACAAATATTTTGGTATTATTAACATCTACTTAAACAAAAATTGGTACACGCAACAATAGACAAAGCGCTGTGACAATATATAATATTATTTAATATTTATTTTAATTTTATATTCATTTGTAAATAAATATGGCTAAGCAATTAGGGTGAAGCTTTACACATTTTTTGGTTAGATTTATGCATGCAAGCAACACGTGAATATGTCTACAGGGACAATCATATGATTTGCAAACTCGAAAGTGTTCGAGTTCAATTCCGATCGACTTGAAAATGATTTTCAATTTTCAAATAGCCCAAAAGTGAGCTCTGTGGTGTTTTCTCCACCATAAAATTAAGAGCATGTGAAATGATGCCTAGTAAGCGCCTTTAACGACATAGATGTTGTCATTACCGAAATCTGCGAATAAAATTCAGCTCGGCACACTCAAAACTGGGTAATAAACCGAAATGATATATTTATATTAATTTAGTTTAACAAAACTAGAATATTGCGACTCCACTCGCCTACGATCTTACGCCAGAAGATTTTAAAGAGTTTACAAATTACAATTACAATGTGTTAAAATGTAGGTACAAAAAACGAATGAATCAAAAATCTATTTAAATGTAGGAGATTTGAATCGAAACTGTTGTTTACCTATAAAAAGAAACATTGCCATACTTAGATATATACGAATAAATAATATTATTGGGTATGGCAAGAGGTTTTTTGTTATAATTGGTTACTAAACTATTAAAAAAAGTTTTGATTACAATAGGCATCCTGTGAACTTTTTCGACTTGTTTGAGTATTTTATTTTGAGACGAATTAAGTGTCTCTAAATAAATTTCGTGGTCCGGTTTTTCTTAAATTTGTTATTCATTTTTGTGCTTTTAAATATTGTCCATATATTTTTCTTTTCTTGGGAGACAAATCTCTCGCTCTTGTCACGCCCATTCCTTTCAAAATACCCCAGGTCGATTTTTCCGAATTCTACCCAAAAATTTTGGTGCATCCAATGTTTTTTCCAATTCGCGCCGTGGTGATAATGTAGAAAATATCACAGGATTTGCTTCTCTCTGGGTAAACTCAATAAATTTCGGGCATACTTCCGTTGATGGCTGTAAGACTTCTGACTTGTAAATCTCTCTCGGCTTGCATAAGACAATCAGGTGTCAGTTATGCACATTTCATGTAAAAATATACAGTAAATGTAAAATACATACCTTCATTGCAATTATTGTTGGTACAGCATTTCGAATTAATTTTATTCGTAAATGTGTTGTAAATCATTCGGCCGTAAAATGAAAATCACAAATTCAATAATGCGCAGTAGTGGTTTTTGGTTTTCCATTAAATAAAGGATTCAAGTTCATATTTTCCAACCATTCTTCAAAAAAGGGATTACGGAGAGGAAAGCTAAAAAATCTTGATGCGGGATTATTTAGACTGGATCTACTGCAACCAGGTACAATGCACTTCATTTCTTTCATTATTATAATTTAATTAAAAAGATTATATCAATTAATTGTTAATAATAAGTTCTGTCGCAAACTTTAACATCACTTTGACATTAACTGAAAGAATATTTTTAATATATATTCTTTTATTTAAGCCTACGTGATCTTCAAAACATCATAAAATACCGCTAAATTGAATGGTATTGCCATCTAGTTTTACATCATTGAACTATCAAACTCTATCCCTTAGTTACGTATAAGACTGTCCGGGCCCTGGCTTAAGAGTCCCAACGGGCGCGGACCCTCCCTGATCTAGTTAGTCGCTTATTAAACGAGGAATATCACCATGGTCAGTAAACAAATCAATGTCAATAACTTGGCAGCAAGAAATTATATCACTCATCTTTTGTTTCATGGCCATGGCTATTGTATTTAACATTCTAAATCCCGATTAAAATCAAGACACCTCTGGTTTGCTTAATACCTATAAACTACCCCATATTACCCCATATGTATCATCTTCCCCTCATGTGCAATGCTACATTGCAATCTTAATATGAAATATCCTGCGCACACGACCCATGGATCACGTAGCGCTGCTGGTGACACTCTCCGTAACTAAGTGTGACTTGTGACAACAGAAGGGTTCCCGGTTTGGCTGTCTGCTGTGAAGGGTTGGGGCTCCACAGTAGCCCTACTGTGCCTGCGACACTTGCCGGTGTCACCACATTGTTACAGTGATTGATTGACGAGGTTATCGATTATCAGCGGACGTTAGCGAAACTCATCGATCTGTCAACGGATTTTTTGAGGTTATAAGAAAGGACTGTTAGCATATTTTATAAAAGGTATTTTTTCCTGGAATTGATTGTGATACTCGTTGAATTTTTTGTGAGCAGTAGCTTTTTTTTCTAAAGTACCTATGTAACGTAAATATAAAATCAAAACACAAATATCATTGAACATCGTACAAGCAATATTAAAATATAAATATATCATAAATGTGGAGATCTGGGTACATCTTTGAAAATTTATTATATACTGTAACTCGTAAACACATAAAAATTGGGTTATGGTATGACTAGCAAATGAAAGTTGACGTTTAAATTATTTTATAGATGTGGTTTCTCTTGAAACCCTAGAGAATAATAGAATTGTACGAAATATTCAGGTATGAAATTTTTGCTTGAACCCATTTAAATACTGGACTAGGAAAGCACAGAAATACATTACTATATCTGGCTGAAAATAAATGGCCGGCTAGGGTAACTGAATATTAAAACAGGAGTGCGTTTAAAATATTTTAAACATTTTTCGTTTAGGTTGATTATAAGAAAATATTTTGATCTTAAACTATTTAGTTTGGCAATTCTATGAAATAGGATTATTTTTAATTTCCTCTAATAGTAAGTCCGACTCGAGGGTTGTTCACACCTGAGACGAACGAACTAGAATTTGCGGTATTAAATTTTTTAAATACATCACTGAATCCTGTTGCTAAGGTCATGTTGTCATTTTAAATGCCTCCTGGTATTAAGTACAATTCTAATCTGTAACGGAATACATAAGCGATACATAAGGGTCAATTTCCTTTCAAATCAAATATAGAGAAATTTTTACAAAAATGTTGTGCCATTTAAAATTCGAAATATTTGGCGTCGGTCGGGATCGAACCGACAGTCAGGCACGCGACCACGAGACCCCATGACTTTGCAAATGAGTGCCCTATTTTGTTTTCAAAGCAGTGGGGATTTTTTTTGTTATGTAATATACCGACAGAGCAGTTGTATGTCAGATTAACTTGTGAAAGTGGTGAATGTGTAACTACAGTGCCATAAATTCCTGAGTAAACGTATCCATTAAGAATGTAGACAAGCGACATTTCTCAACATTGTATAGTTAAAAATTTGGACAGCGAGCGTTTTTTCTACTTTGTCGCGCATGAACGGCAAAGTGACATTTTGCGATGACAAAAGAGAGCGCATATGGCTACTTTGTATATAGACTGTAGAAAAACGTATTTTGTTTGTTTTTCCGAGGTTTTTTTATATTTTGTTCTATTTCTTATGGTAACTTGATTGTTTCTTAACTGTTACCGTTATTAATCACGCTTGTCATTTTGATATATTTTAACTTAATATTATCATTAAATTTAAATTAATTCATTATAAAGTATTGCAAAATAGACCAGAAAAGTAAGGTTAGAATTTGCTTTTGGCGCGAGTTCATAGTTTGAATTCCCCAATATAAGTTTCTTATGGAAGTGTGATTTTACTGTGAAAAAAAAGAAGATATTTTGTTAAAAAAAACTAAGCAGCTCTTGTTAAGTATTTGATAGTTTGTTTATTCGTAATAGATTGCAACTGTTTAAAATCCTTGAAAATATAGATTAAGAAAATTATTAGAAATTAAATTGTTACGTATGTCGTGCATAAGTGCAACACAAGCTATGCTGCGATTGGCTGCGTACTGAAGTTGTAGCACCAATCATTGAATTTTGTAGTGTTGTATTTTTATTTAAATAATTATAAACTGTGCACAGTTCATGTGAATACTATTGTATGAATCAGAGAGATAAGGGATCGGTCTAGGTGGTATATATAATATTTTGCATAAGAGATTTACTTTTATGAGATTTCTCGGCCTTTAAAGTTGAGCAAACATTTTCTTGATAAGAAATACACGGGGAGTAAAATTATGTTCTCAGCGTTATGAACTGAGTTTGAATTTGGCGCCGCCTAAATTTGACTGTTCTGGTCTATTAATATTTATTGTTATTAATAATCTTTTTTTTATTTTCAGGTAAGTCCGCTGATCATTTTTTAATATGCAGTGCCTACAAAATTCAGGTACTGTCACACATAATTTTTATAAATAAAAATTTACACATTTCAAATATCAAAGAGTAGAGCACCTATATAATTTTTTTTAAACTTCGGTTTTGTTAATCTTGCTAGTTGAGTGGCTATCCTCATCCATTTGCTTGTCCGTTTCTTGAAGGAACATAAAACAGGAGATAGGACACGGTATGTCGGGTATAGCAACAACAGAACAGAATAGACACTGCGAGGTCCATGCATAACAACAAAAGTTAATTACAGGCTTCGCTACTCCACCATTAATTTCACTTTCCTCCTAGCCTAGCGTGAGCGAGCACAAATCATACGCCTCTAAACCGAAATATTGTGCACAATTACAATGATTGATACCGTATTCCAACAAAGAAAGTATATATAAGCAGTTTTATTTCGTTTTTAAGCTCGTATTTAATACATAATTCATAACATTTCATAATTACAATAGAAAATTACGTATCTACTTGGCAAAGTGTTATTTTACTGCTTGAAGTATATATTTACTATTTGGAATATATCATGAATTCATTTTCAACGTCTCAACATTCAGTAAAATGACTTTTGGAATGTGGTGCGTAAGGTATATTGAAAATATAATAATACCTGGTAAAAATTTATTAAGAAAGAAAATTATTATATTATAACTAGCGTATTATAACAACAACTTTTCGATTGTCATTTCCGTTGTTAAATGAAGTACTTTTAAGCACTAGTGCTTAAAAATGACAGTTTAATGCGTAAAAGTAAAAGTACTAAATACCTATTATAACTGTTTATTTATGATAAATATTTACAACGCAATTACTTAAATTACTAAATTGAACATTTGATGTCGTTCTTAATACTTCTTCTTGGTTAACTTCAATGTGGGTAGAAACTGAAGTAGATGTGCTGCTGGATTCTGATTCTTTGTTGACAATTTTTATTTTTTTAATTGCTGTTTCTTTTTCTCCCAAAATTATTCGTGAAATTTCTTTCTTATTTTCCAAAGAATTTTCAACGTAGCCTTCAGCAACAGAACTTGAACGCCACTCTCCATGTCGCTTGAACACTGTAATGTCTGCTCCCGAATCAGCCAAAAATGCTGCAGAACACCGCCGAAAGCAATGCCCGGTATATTCTTTAGCATTTGGGAGGCCGAGGAACTCTGCAATTTTTTTAGGTATACCACCTATGGTATTTATACCTACAGGAAGCGTGCAACACTTAAAATTTCTGTAGGTTAGAAAAAACCGTTGATGTTCAGTATGAGTAGGTCGAAGTTGTGCGTACTTGCGAAACATTGCTAAACAGTTGATTCCATCGATAAACCCTTCAGTTATCATAAAAAATCGTGAAATATTCGTTTTAGTATTTGGAATATTAATTTTTATGAAAGAAGTAGAATCTTCAATATCTCCTACACGTAAAAACGTAAGTTGCTCCCGGCGACATGCCCCATAAATTCCAACCAGGATTATTTCGTGGTTGCCGTGGCCCGACTTTTTACCAACCTTTTTCAGGAACCGCGTTCCGAATAGAAATCGGTAAATAATTTCAGGACTTACGGAACATTAAACCGTAAACCTGATCGAACCGGTTACGTTACGGAACATACTATATAAAACAGTACGTAAAAAATAATTCCGCCATTATTACATTAAAAATTTGATTTTAAAAAATACAATCTATTTTCAAAATTTGTTTGTAAAATTAGCAATATTGGCTCGTCCCACGAACCCCGATCACGGTTTTAACTAAAACGCTGTTTTAAGAAATTTCAAATTTCATTATTTAATAATAATAAATAATATAAAATTTATCAAATTTGATTTTAAAGCAGAAGATAGTTTGTAATTAAACAAATATTTTTTTAAAAATCGTACTTTAAACATAAGGGAGAAATTAAATATTGAAATTTGAATTTGACATTTCTTAGAACAGTGATTTAGTTAAAACCGTGATTCTGGTATGGGTCAGTATGTTTATGAAATGAAGTTATTGCTTTTCATATAAGAAATAATCCATTAATTTTTAATCAACAGTATGGTTATACAGGAACTGTTTAATAATAAATTAGTTTCTATTCGATATTTTATAATTTATATTTCGATGGCTTCATAAAGTTCAGGGCTTCATAAGTGTTGGCTTCATTATAATTGCATTTAAAACTGCGTATAAACGCATAATGTTTACGTTGATGTAAATATCAAGTTTTATGATGTTTCTTGACATAAAAAACGTATTTTTGCTTTAACTCGGTAATTTATTTTTTATGTTTAATCACAAGAAACAAATAATTCACTTAAGCAATTTTCTTTGAATCATAATAACTTTTAATACTTTTCTTTCGTTATTTATTTTTCATGGCCATCTTGAAGTGTTCATTTATTTATTTATATAAACAACTTACAACAAATGAAAGGGATTAATATGACTGAATTGTCAATATATGTAAATTGTTTTAAAATTGTTCTAGTTCTTTGAAACAAACGAAACACTATTACGTAAATTACTTTAATGATCGTTTTGTCGATCGTATAAATTTATGATTTTATGTTATAAAACAAATGTTTTTTTTTTTTCTAAATGAAATACAATTTTAAAAGGATTGGTAAATATATGTTATTAGAAATGAAAATATTATTCATTGATTTATGTACCTATTGCTTTGAAGACGGGTATTTTACCGCAAAGTGTTTATTTTGAAATTTTAATATATCCGTTTCTCATTTTGTTAAACATAAGAATAGCGTGTTTTACTGTACACAGTACATAAATACTTATGGAACAAAAAGTACTACTAAGTTAAAGTTGTATACAAAGTGTTCCAAATAACTTTCCTTGCTTGCAAAAAGATCTCGAGAACTATTATATCGATGCGTCAACTTTTGCGTCCCTTCAAGAAAAGTTTTTGGGAGAAAGACTATGTTCGACTTTTTGGGAAGATGTTTTATTGACGTTTATTGGTTAGGGCATAAATAAAATATTGTAGCACGGGGGAATGTTTAAAGTTCGACGCGTAGCGGAGAGCTTTAATTATCCTTAGCATAAGGGGTATATGTTAAAATCATTTCATTCGTTTGTTTTTTACCTTCCGTCACCTGAAGATAAGGAAGGTATTGTCTTTGGTCAAAAAAATCGGTGGTGAGTTTTTAATTAATAAGCACGTTTTAGGGTACCTAGAATACGATTTTACTATTTTTACGATGATGTCTGTATGTATGTATGTGCGTGTGTATGTAGGTGTATGTGTCTGTGTGTGAAAAAATTTTCGTCTGCGATAACTCTAATACTACAATTCCAAAATTTTTAATTCTTTCGTATTCTTCTTCGTTGCATCTATATGAAGAGCTGATTAGATTTTGGTTATAATTGGTCAACCGGAAGTACCCTCATTTGAAGATTTTATTCGTTTTTCTTGAAAAAACGATGTTAAATATAATTTTTTTACATTTCATGTTATTATAAATATTAAAGAACATTTTATTCTCTATACGATTAAGGTCATCCTCATGAAAAACAATTTTTATTCTGAGGAAGAATATTTTTGTTTGAACTTAAATATATAAATTTATGAATTGTATAAATATATACATTCTTTATTTGTTACATGCCATTTGCTATTGTATTTGCTTTTGTGGTTAATAAATTATTATTATTATTATTACATAAAACTGACGGAAGGTAATGTGCTGGCCACATCAGATTTTTTTACTTGTCAAATAAATGTCAAAAAATAATAATTAAATTAGTTTGAATTGAATAATTCGGCGTGTTTAAAGATATAGAATATCAGTAAAGGTGGTGCACTCTCTATGCCAGCAATGAGTGCACATGAGGTGACGAATGGTAAACCCCCGTACGGTACAAATATGTCATCATCATTACCGATATCTGCGTACAAAGCAGATTGACACACCCAGCAATGGGTAATATGCCGTGATGATACATTTATTTTATTTACCGGTTTCAGGATATTATTCCATTGTTTACATGTACAAAAGTACGCTGGTAACTAAGTAATAACTGTATCAGTATGGTAATATTAGCTGTATTCTTTTTGACCCAATTGTATCTCAGCTCAGTACATAACTGAGTTGAGCTGAAGTGAGTTGTGATTTTGCAAAAAGAACAAGTTTTATTCCATTTTATCATTTCCCTCTTTACCGATAGCATTTGCTGTAACAGCTGTCAAATTTATTGACATTTTTCTGATCTATGGTACTGTTTATAAACGAAAAATGGATAATGTTGAAAATATATTACTTGTAAGTATATCTGTATATGTGAATATAAATTTTGTTGAATTATATAACCTTAAAATTTAAACTGAGTGTTTCAAATCATTTTGAGTTTTTTAAACTGGTAGTGTAGCATCGGAAAGGGGGGAGGTGAGTTTACTCAGAACCACTCAAATCAGTTGTGACAGAAAGAACAACGATTTCCTGAGTTTATTTGAAGTGATCTGAGATGAGCTGAGATTTTGTCCAAAAAGAATACAGCTATTATTACCATACTGACTTGTCAACAACGGTCTACAAAATGAAAATAAAATAAAATGAAAATATAATGTTCTTCATTAATACGTGTAGATAACGTTAGCCTCGTTCTAAATACAGTCTACTTTATTCTAAAGTAATAAACATGAGGAACAAATCACATAATTTGAATATTTGTCATATTGACATGTCAGAATAATTGTTCTGTTAATCATAGCAATCTGAAAGTAGCATTAATGAGAAAATTTCAAAAAATGATATTTATCAATAATGTCTTATTTTTCTGAAACCGATAAACTATTGAACAAACCACGGATGTTATGAATCATAACAAGTCTTAGATGTCTTAAAACTTACATCTGCGGCAGTGATGTGCATAACATTCCTAGGTATATTAATAGTTATTATTTTAGTAAACGTAAAAAACATGTAAGTATCTTGCTTCTGCGACTAATTATCAGGCTAAATATGCCTTCAAAATGTACAAAATATGCATATAAAAGCTAGCTTCAATTTAATCGCTGTTAAAAAGCTAGGTGCTATTTAAAATGCAAAACAATGGAAAATGAGACATTCTGTTTGGTCATATTTCTAATGAATGAAATAATCACAATTAAAGAAGAACTCACAAACATTCATGCCCCGTCGGGATTAAAACCCTAGACCTCAGTGAGCTCATGATCAAGAACCGTTGCATTAAAGCAATTACCTCTTTCTTTTACTTTGTCCTTGGTAGGAAAAGTTTCACATTTTCCAAACTGGATTGAACGTATATTTATTTTAAAGGAGATAAAGTGAGCTTTGTAATGTATAAAACAAACAAATGTGGTACCAAGCAACGTATATTATGCGTGAGATACCAGATCAGTGGAATCCATTAGGATGTACGGATTATAGTAATCACTGACTTGAGGAGTGTGCCTCGGAATAATCATTGGTATTAAACGGGCGGTCCGCGGGCCTCCCATCTCCGCACGCGTTATATTTTAATCGAAATCTCCGCAACGCAACGGCACTCGTACTAAACATTGCTGCCAGCAATCAACAAAAACACCGAACCGGCCAGCCAAATAACATCGAAAATAATAATGGAATTGATCATTGCTGGATTGTTGAAAGTTGTTTTGAAGAGAGATTTTTTTTATGAATTTAATTACCTTACATTGCCAGTGGTGGGACGGGTGGGACCACGCCAAATTGATATTGACATTGCATTGACAAGTACATAGCGATAATGTCTTATCAAGAAATCTGTGTTTCGGGACCACGCCATATTGATAAAAGAAAATTGACAAGTAGTTCGTTTAAGTTCGTGAAGTCTACTAAATGTTACGTCCATATCAAAAACATTCGACTATTGCGCATGCGTAGGAAACTGATTTTGACGTTTAAATGTTAAAGAAGTCAAATAGTGTCACCGTATTGTAAATATTGGGTGATATTTTATTTAAAATACTTGAAATTCTGGCGGTAAATATTGAAATATTTAATCGTAGACAAGCCGTAGAGAGGCGAAGAAGATTAAAAAATTTTATACAAATAAGATGAAACCAAAGTAACCCTTTCTCTTTGGACAATGTATTATTTATAAATCTATTCAGACTTTCCAAAAATATGGTATACAATCTGATGCACAACCTTATACCATATATGTCATATTCAAATCGTACTAATGCTATTTCCCCTGAAATAAGAATATTTACTGCTCTAAGTTTCTTCTCAACTGGGAGTTATCAGAAACTAATTGGACAAAGTTTCAATTTATCGATGAGTCAGCAATCTGTAAACAAATGTGTTAGAGAAGTCAGTACTCTAATATACACACATTTGAGGGATGAGTATATTTAATTTCCATATACAGAGAAGCAAAAAAGTGTAATTATATTAACATAATAGTAATGTCCAATGCCTGGGGTGAACTCTCATTCTTTTGGCCATCTAAAAAATATATATGTTTCTGTCAAACAAACTTTACATATTAAATATGCAACTTACGTTGTTTTATTAAGAACAAGTTATTAATTTTGTAGTTATTTATATAGAGAGCGGGTACTCAGCTGTTACCTTCGAAACAGCTGATCTTAGAGGCCTGTGAAGTTAGTTACATCATAAATAAAGAAATGAAAATTTAAAATAAAAGCCGCACTGATAAAACATATGCTTGATTTGTGTAAGCGACAAGCGACTTCTGCTTGCTATGAAGTCAAGTCAATGTCAATCATAAATAAGCAATAGCGATAGCGCGTGGTACGAGCTTCTCGACACTGACAAACGCGCAAGGTAAGGGGATAAGTGCAGTAAGGCAAGGGGAACTTATCAATGTCAATATGGCGTGGTTCCACCACAGGTTAGTTTATACGATTGTTAAGAATATTATTTTGTAAAATCTGAATCACACTGATTATAATAAACATACATATATGCATACATAAAATCACGCATTTCCCACTTAGTGGGTTAGCCCAAACCCGAAAGAATAAAAAAAAACATCATCCAAAAAAAATCAGTCTCTCTTTCAACAACATTCTTACTAAGCTGACATCATAGGTATAACATATATTCCTCACTCTGGATATATTAAAGTGACCGAATTACGGTAGCGAAATACCGCAACCGGGCCACAATAATAGTTACGAAACAATCATCCTTCGCCACGTATAATATATCCATTTTATTAAATATTAATGAAAGATTTACAACAAATTAATAAAAATTAATTTGAAAAGTGAAAATTAAAAAATAAGTTTTGCTGTCGACTGGTTCCGAACACGTCTCTCCGAATTTTGTGTATTACCAAGTACACACGATATCACCTTACTATCAAAACTGTTGCCTGGAAACTATTTTTCGTACCTCCGTCCATTTTGACTACAGAACTCAAAATCGTCCAGAAATGCGCTGTTGCTGACCTAGGCCAGCAAAAGGAGTTGGCATTAGTGTTCTGGTGATATGTCAATTTGAGATTATTTTCAACACAAGAATCAGCAAAATGTTTACAAATTTTAGGGCTAAATCTTTTATTGTTGTAACTTAAATAACTAAATTTTGTCATAAAAATAATAATATGTTGTCATTATTAACATCTCGTATAGATTAATTATAAGTTCCAACTTTAGGACTAGTTCGTTTTGTAACTACAACTAACTTCACGTGATACAATTGAGTTTCCGCCATCTGTCATTAAAAATTTGCGAAAGTATAGGGCGCGAGCAGACACGTGACTCAACCAACCTTGAAGTGCTTAGAATCAGTTGATATGTGTGCGCGTGTCATATTGATAACAACAATGTCACTTTGACAATACCAATGTTTTGACTTATTTTAATTTTGAACTGTTAAAATATTACTATTTTTAAGTTGTGATTTACTGCCTGAAATTTATAAATTATTAACAATTTAGCAGTTCAAAATCAAATAAGTTCAAACATTAATCTTGTCAAATTGACATTGTTCTTGTCAAAGTGACACGCGCACACAAATCAGCTGATTCCAAGCAGTTCAAGGTCGCTCGAGTCACGTGTCTGCTCGCGCCCTATAATATATATATATATATATATATATATATATATATATATATATATATATATATATACCTATATAATTAATGTTGTATTTTCAATAGATATAAAATAATTACGCATTTTAAGCTCAAATGTAATTATAGGTCTGTTCGCTTGTATTACACTAACTTGTACAACATGTACTGAGAATTCGTCAGTAGTGCAGTTTAGTACAAAATAGTACACTTATTTTCTAAATACAAATGAACACAAATTAGACAAGTTAGTGCAAATTATAGGTTAACTAGCAAAAATAATAATAGTTTTCATTGGAAAGGATTTTTTCGTGTTCATCTCTTACTAGAAAACATTTATTTTGATTCATATTTAGATTAGATTTCGTTTTTTGGAAAAAATATAATGCCAATTACAAGTTCACATCAGCCTGGTTGTCAAATTACTGTGACGTTATAAACTGCACTAAGTGTACTAGCTCGGGAGGTAGTACAGTTCTGACAAGTTAGTGCAATATGCACGACTACAAACGAACACATTGCAGACAATTTAGAACACACAAACGAACATATTTTTCAGAAAATTACAAGTTCGTGCAGTTAGAACCATACAAACGAACAGGCCTTATAATTAAACTTGCAATGCAAAATCGATAAAAACATATGTTCATTTTTTAGGTTATGTAGAAGAATTTATGGAGAAGTAGGTACAAAAAATTTTGTGTATCGCACGCCCAGAAACTGTTTTGCGAGATCTCAGTCTCGCAAATGTTCAGTTTCTGGCCTAATGATACAATAGTTATTTATATATCAAGGCCGCGAAATCACTCTTTAGCGTACTGAGAGAAAAATTGTCGCCGAGGCCGCTTGCGGCCGAGGTAAGACAATCTCGAGGGTGCTAAAGGATTTCGCGGACAAGGTGTACACAATATTTTTTGTGCAACCGTAAAAAATATGTAATTACAAATTTTATTAATTTTAAAGTTTCATTGTACATAGAAAGTTAACTTTCAAGGTGGCTATGGAATTAACAATTGATAAACAAAACCATACAATTCGCGACTGTCAAAGTGATTGTTTACCTAATTTCACAGCCGCAATACAGGCCACGAAATTTAATTTCGCGGCCTGTATTGCGGCTGCGAAATTCTTATTTCGCGTCCGGTTGCACAAAAATAACTATTTTTTCGGAATATGAAGAACAATCTTGGATATTCTACAATTTTTCTTCATTTCTTTTAATATTACACATGTAAATTGACTGATACGAAATGCAATCCATGGAATTAGTATCCCCGGATAAGCATATATAATTTGAGCTTAATATCTTACATTGGGAAGATACTATTCACAATTAACTGATTTTGCATATTAATCCCCCATGTATCGGTTGGCCAAAGATCATAGACAAACAAATGTAAAATATAAAAAGAGTTCCATTTTATCAATTGCTTCTTGGAATAACTCTTTGAATCTCCTTGTGTCTTTAAGGAAATAAATTTGACAAATTACAGAGAATTATCCTGAGAAAATACTAAATGGACGTGATGGTACCATTTAATATTCTAGTAATAAACGAGGTTAAAAGTAAAAAGATGAAAATAATAACACAAAAAGTAAGGTTTTAAGTGTTCCTTATTGAATAAGTAATGAGTAAAACACATTGTATGTCGAGTTATTATTTATAATGGTGTAAAATTGCTATAAACGAGGAAAGAAAAACCTGCTTACTTCGATTTAACAGGCGATAGTTAATGAATGTTAACCAGCCGGGCTTTGTCTCCAATAGTGGAGTGGAATACAAACGACGCCAACTGAGACCGCGGCGTCCATTTCAGTAATCAATCATGGAAACATGGAAATTATAGTTGTATTACCCCGGATATTACCCGGACATACTTTTACTTATATAGCTTATGAAATTCTATATGAATAAATAACTAAACGACGCTTGTTAATCGTTAATCTTTTTACCGTAGCTACCTACATAAGTTACATATACTACGTTTTAATAATTATAGTACTATTTGATTATATCTATAAAATAATACTTGTTGCTACTTAAAAATAAAAAAAAATGTATATACATATGTAGAAATCGATAGTATAATAGTATGAACAGTATGTAATGATATATATTAGTTTAGATCCGATCAAAGTTAATTGTTATACTATTTAAAAGTAACTTTCATGGTTCACTTTTCTCAGCATTTATGAATTGTTGTGAAATGATGACATAACTGCTCTCTTTTGATTACTTTAATAATTCTTATTTCTATTTCTAATATTTAAAAATAACTTCTAAACCTAAAGTAAATATGACATTTAAGTTTCTCAGAATTTAATTTTTAAAAACACTGGACACCTTAATATCCGTGATAAGGACAAGACAAAAAATCTGATGTGGCCAGCACTTAACCTTCTGTCAGTTCTATGTATTTTATACAAGTTCCTTGCAAAAGATTCTATTTTTTGTACATTACCTTCCGGCGGTTGTATGTATTTTATACAAATTCCATACAGACAGTTTCTAGGAAAAGATCCTATATTTTCAGTTGCCATAATTTTTTAACTTTATATTCATTGAATATGAAGTATAAAATGTAATAAAATCATATAGAGAATAAAATATTCTTTAATATTTATAATAACATTAAATGTGAAAAAAATGATATTTAACATAGTTTTTTCTAGAAAAACAGATAAAATTTTCAAATGAGGATACTTCTGGTTGACCATTTGTAACCAAAATTTAATCAGCTCTTCATATGAATGGAACGAAGAAGAATATGAAAGAATTATAATTTTTGAAATTGTAGGTAGCGTACACACACGCACGCACGCACGCACGCACGCACGCACGCACGCACGCACGCACGCACGCACGCACGCACGCAAGCACGCACGCACGCACGCACGCACGAACGCACGCACGCACGCACGCACAAAATTTAAAATTATTATTTTTTATTTGTCATTTTTGAAGTAAGCTTTGATTTTTGTTTTTATTTATTTACCGGTTTCAGGATATTATTCCATTGTTTACATGTACAAAAGTAGGCTGGTAACTAAGTAATAACTGTATCTGTACGGTAATATTATTACCATACTGACTTGTCAACTACAGTCTAAAGAGTGAAAATAAAATAAAATAAAAGTATAATGCTCTTAATTTATTCTAATATATATTAACAGTGTATCTATATGCGGCAAGCCAAACATTTCCCCTCATACCACCACACTTCAGTTACGCCTATTCTGAAATCGAATTTTTGCTCTAGGTATACTAGCCCCTTAATACATACAGGTAACGCTAGTGTATCTTTCTAAATACGCTTTACTTTATTCTAAAATAATAAACATGAGGAATAAAGCACATAATTTGAATATTTGTCATATTGATAACCACAGCATTCTGAAAGCATTAATAAAAGAAGTTTCAAAAATGATATTTATTAATAATGTCTTCATTTTCTGAAACCGATAAACTATTGAACAAACCACGGATGTTCGCTCTACGAGCTCGGATTTCAAACAAACATCTGCGGCAGTTATGATATACATAACATTCCTAGGTATGTTAATAGCTATTAAACACTAATACCTACATTAAAACAGATAACCTGATAAAATCAGGCAAATAATAGAACGAGAAACAATCTGGACTGAACAAATAGAAAAGATGGGAATGGAGATAAAGATAGATAAGCTGCTGGAAAGTAATGATAATAAATTACAAAACGATGATAAAGACAACAAAATATAAATAAATGACATAAAACTAGAAAGAATTACCGCATACGAATATCTAGGATGTTTGATAAAACAAGATGGAAAAACAGACTAGAGATAAGAAACAAAAAATAAAGGTTTATAATATAATAACCTCAACAAAAATCATGTACGTTAGCGAATCCTGGGATATGCAAAAGAAAGTACATAAAGGACAAATAAACACAAAGGAAATGAAATGAACAAATTAAGAACTAGATATAGTAACGAGAATAAAACAGAAGCAACTGGGCTGGTACAGACACATAAAGAAGATGGATCACAAGAATCTAGTAAGAAAGCTAGTAGTATAAACTAAAAGTTTGGAAACAGAAAACTGATGATATCATAGAAAGGAGGAAGGGCAGAACTCCGAAATCCAAGAGGTAAAAAATTGGAAGTAATTAAAAAGATGACAGAGTATAGAAAGAAGTGGAAGTAACGGATCAAAAATCAACCCAGAGAAAAAAATCCATAACTTCGGGTGTGGAATAGTTAACAGGAAATTTCTCAATGAAAATAGTTTCGCGTATGAATACAATTATTGGTATTATAGACCTATTATTTAAAATACAAAATGAGAGCATTTTAACATGAAACCATTATATCCTTGGAAGAGTTCGTGTCATTTTGAGCCATTTTGAGTCCAACTAAATAATTCGTAAGCAGTTGTCTTGACAAGGTGAATATAGAAATGTTCTGTTACGGTAAACGTTTAGTAATACCACCTTAAATTATTAACGTACTTGTACATAGTGCAATAGATATTATTACAATATCGTGAGAATAATAAGTGTTTATATCAAAGAAAACTGAAATTAACATAATCGCGGTACAAATTGTTTTCTTCCACGATATTGAGATTATTAGCTAAATTTATGTTTCCAAGAATAAGAATATAGATTGTTAACAAGTATAATTAATAAACGAAGTGCTTAGAACTATTAAAATAATTTCCAGATATATGGAAATTATTTCTAATGAGGAAAAATTACTTTAACTTACTTGGTAAAGCGATGAATATTATTATGTTTCCTTATTAAACTGATAAAACATATTTTCAGAAAGAAATGAACATTATTAGTGAAATAACATAATTATTTTGTAAATGTTTTTTGGATTATCTAAGACTTCTTCAGCTTTTCCTTATTTTATTAGGGGTCGCTTTTCCTTACTCGTCTTTTCCACTTATTCCTACCCAACGCATCTTCACACAGCCCTTCTCACTCAAGTCTTCTGCGGCACAGTCCTTCCACCTTCTCTTTGGCCTTCCTTATACTCCTGACATTGAGGTTCTAATCCTGAGGACTAGCTTCTCTAACCCCGATCGTCCATGACGGGGTGGCCCCAACCGACTTGGCACAGGGGTCAGGCGAGGCTGTAACTGCATATCACTGGCGAGGAACACCCTAGCCCTTATATCACTTTCCAATCCTACACTTTCCATCTTTGGTTTTGAGAAGATTCTGCATTCACAAATGAAAATTAGGTTTATGATTTTTGTTTTATGGGGTCTCGTAGCCACGTGCCTGAGAGTCAGGTCGCGAATCTGGGGAACCGGGTTCGATCCCGACCGACGCCAAATATTTCGAATTTTAAATGGCACAAAATTGAGTGCCCGTGAGGTGATGCCTAGTAAGCGCCCGCATGGTGCAAATATTTCATCATTACCGATATCTGTGTACAAAGCAGATTGGCACACCCAGCAATGGGTAACAAGCCGTGATGATATATTTATTTATTTATTTATTTATTTTTGTTTAGTTTTACGTAAGTCATTCGTAAATGTAAGTTTAAATTAACTGAAAATTAGTTTTGATATGTACAAACATCTGTGTAAATGCTTCAAAAACAAGATTAAAATATCGGTAGAACAGTACTCAACAAGACACCTGTGCGCTGTGAAACTGTCATTCGCTTAGCATTATTGGTTACGTTTTAGCAATTAAGTTATGACAGTCTCTATGTTCTTCTCGCATTTGTTTAAAAAGCCGAATCCATCAAGTGTATATTAATTTAAATATACATACTTAAATATTTAGTTATTGCGGAAACTGTATTAAGATCCATTCCATATAACTATGGTTCTATTTACTGTTTTCTTTTTAAAACGTTACTATTATTAATTTGATTGATGATTAGTTCTTTGACAGTAACATTTATCTGTCAATTACATACATTTGAGATATGAACTGTGTAGGTAAGTAAGAAGTTTTGCTTGTTTAAAGCGTAGGCTCCGGGATTATATTTATAGATATTTTATAAATTTATCCATAAAATATATAGAAAATTATTTATACAAATCTGTAGAAAATTTAATAATCTTTAATTTTTATAACGCAATTCTTCAAAAAGTAACATTTGAAGGTATTTTTCGAAGAAAATCTATTTTGAGCTTCAAATAAAGTGCCATTTCTGGTTATCTGATATACTCCAAAATCTAATGGTCTCTTCCCATATTATAATAAACTAGAAACACACAGATATCATAGTGAAAATGTTAAAATCGGATTCTAGGGACCTTAAAACGTGGACATTTATCAAAATCTCGATATGCGATTTTTAGCACGATCCCTATACCTCCCTTACCAAGGGTAGCGGGAGATAAAAAACAGTTGAAAGTTTGTTAAAACAATTTTTCTCTTACTATCATAATAAATAAATATATCACCACGGCATATTATCCATTGCTGGGTGTGCCAATCTGCTTTGTACGCAGATAGCGGTAATGATGACATATTTGTACCGTGCGGACGTTTACCAGGCGTCACCTCACGGGCACTCATTGCTGGCGTGTAGAGTGCACCACAGGGGTCAATTAATAAATAAGATATGAGATATTTTCGAAATGAGCGAAAAATGAGCTTTGCCTGTAGCTCAGAAACAAACGGAGATCGAAAATTCATGTGGTGACTATTATACTTTACTCGAAAAGTTGACCCTGGAATGTGCAAACTGTTTTGCTTTATCTTTAATATTACCCGAGATGTCTTAAAAAACATCGAAAATGAGACATCTGTACAGTTTTACAGAGAGAAAATATAAATTAATAAAGTTTGATTTGAATTTAAATTCGTTAGTTAATGCATGTAAAAACGGTCGACTCTAAAGCACTATATAAAACTATGAGTAGTGCTCTTTATTCTTCCCAAATTTTGATTGTTCCTGAATACCGCCCTGTGTGATGGAATGCCAGTGCACGAGCAAATCAAAACATTTGCGACTGACAGAACAGCATAGCCTTGAGAATCGAAATGATATTTCAACCTCGAACTTTCCGTCTGAATAACAAAACGGCCGTCCACAATTTGCATAATTCTATAATTGCACCGGCGTGATATGCAATGTAACTGCTCGAGTCCGAGATGTCTTGAGTCTTGGCCCGTAGCCTTCCAGTCTCCCACTTTATACTCGAATTGAACACTGAAAGCACACACGAACACAATGCTCGAGATGGAGATATATTAGTTAATGATTCATTGTTCTCATAAATCATCTATTCTTATTTTTCATATAACGTACGTATATTGCACAAGACAAGAAAAATTCAAATAAATATAATTGAGTGAATATGCTGATATTTTCACAGATTGTACAAGTAAATTGTACAACTTTGTAATAAGATATGGAGATTTCTGCTTCCAAGCCGAATTGGCATATTAAGGCTGGTTCACGTAAGCTTTAAACTTAAGACTTTATCTTTGCATTAGCATTATGACTGCATTAATAATTCGAGTACAGACAAATGCGTGCTACGATATATGTAGCTGTAACCTTAACCTTAGCATGATGCCGTAACACTAGTATACGCCAGTTTCTAAATTCTTAAGTCATAATACTAATGCCGACCAATCAGAAGCTTGCCGCTGGCGATATTCATGTATTTGAATTTGACGTTTGACGTTTTAAAAAATTCTGTCACATTTAAGTAAAAATGAACGGTTTTGAAAAAGATATGCAACTAATTAAATTAGTGGAACAATACAAACATATTAACGACAAAAAAGAAAAATTATATAAAGATAAAACAGCTCTGTATATTTCTAATTTCGGACTAACAAGTTTTAGCAGATCATTAAAACAACTAACAGACATTCTTGTATATTTAATAAAAAATGTTCATTGTCTGCACTTTTCATATATTTAATAAGGTGAAAATGTCCCTCCTGCTCTCGCCGCTGAAATATAGGTCGGACTCCCCAGCGCCTTTTCTTTCTTTTCTTAAATTTATTTGCCAAAGCAATTATACTTATAAAAATACGACAACGTCTGTATCACTATCCATATCTATATTTTATATGTCCTTGTATGTCAACATGAATGACGTGTCACTGTTAGAAAAAATGACATTACCGGCCTACTCTTATTGGTTTGCCCTAAGAAGTTCATGTACAAGGCAACGTAATATAAAGTTTAATGCAAAGTCATAATACTAATGCAAAGGTGAAGTTTACAGCTTACATGAACCAGCCTTTACTTTCCGTCATTTAATTCGAAATCCAAATATACTCGTACTTACCCAATTTCTTCGAAATCTTCAATATTTTCGAAATTTCAAATTTTACATAAGTATTTAGATAATATCCTACATTATCAAATCAAATTTGATATCTGTAGAGTCTGGGTTCCCCAGGACTCCCACTTGGGACCCATTTCATTTAATCTATTAACGATATATCACATTGTTTTCTTTACTCGAACTTTTCTTTTTATGCTGATGATTTGAAAATTTTTAGAGCCATCCAAAAAAATACTGACTGTGAATATTTACAAGCAGATTTATTTCGAACTCAGAATACAACAAGAATAATACAACCTTTTTAGTTAATGTTCAGTGTTTTTATTAAATACCCGACGTTTCGGCAGCATACTCTGCTGCCTTCTTAAGGGAAAATAAATAAAGAATAACAAAACAACACAAATTATAAACATATTTAATACAGGAAGCCATGCTCGACTAAGTTCTAATTCGTTGCAATGATTGAGATTATTATTCTTGAATTATAAATCTCTATGGCTTCTGTAATTACCCTGTTGTTGAGGCTTGCAGGTCTTGCAATTTTTGTTTCTTTGAATTTGATTGGTGAAATTCTTCCAGGGCATGTTCTGCAACAGACAACAGACAAACTATTTCTGTAAGATTGAATGAACACCAGCGATCAATCAGATTGTACCAACCTGGAAAATCGTTTGTTGCAGAGCATGCCGTAGAAGAATTTCACCAAATCAAATTCAAAGAAACAAAATTTCTTTCATAACTTACACGCAATTAATCGGATTTAAGTGGATTTAAGATTAGAAATCGTATTTAAAAAAACGATATAAACGATCTGAATTGGATTTAGAATCGGATTTTAAATCGACTTTACCAACGAGATATATACATAAATCCGATATACTTTCACGAGATAAACAGCGATTTAACATATTTCAATAGTGGGTACTGAAACAATGAAAAAGAAAAAGCAGAGTAATTTATTCAAAATTAATACTAGTCATAGTATGTTCCGTAACGCAACCGGTTCGATCAGGTTTACGGTTTAGTGTTCCGTAAGTCCTGAAATTATTTACCGGTTTCTATTCGGAACGCGGTTCCTGAAAAAGGTTAGCAAAAAGTCGGACTACTGCAACTACGAAATAATACTGGTTTCTCTGGTATTTTTATCCCCACTACCGCTACTTTCAAAAATCATCATAACAAAATGAAACGATATACGTCAATGTCAAATTTCTAAACCGAATTGGTGGTATTACTAATAATTATTATAGATGTAAGTATGAAAATATTATTTATATTTGTTATATTGCTGGTTATGTTATTATTGGCATTAAATGTAATAATGTTCAATTTCGATGTCATATTCAAAGTTATCATTCATTTGGTTAATTTTTATTTTTGTTAGTTTGTGTCATTTTTAAATGTCACATAATTCAATGTTAATTTGTCCCGAAATAGATGAAAATATTCAGGAACCATGGTGTACCAGAAATCAAGATACTGGTTTTTTGGTTGACTTACGGAACATAGTATAAATAATATTCTACGCATTCTATACTGCTATGCCAACAGTGTCAGTGATAAATCCAATTAAATCTACAGTAAATTCTAATGTAATTGTTCGCTTTAAATTTTTCTGGTATAAACAGTCAAGATTTAGGATTTATTTATATCGGATTTGATTAGAAATCCGATTAAGCACTTCGATATAAACTTACTCTATGTTGTAATTTGTTACCTTGGTTTCTTGTTGCTAATGTTTTGTTATTATTTATTTATGTATTTTCCCTGAAAATGACCTAAAAAGGTTGTATTATTCTTGTTAAGTCTGTTATCCAAGTATGTACTTAAAATTTCCCCTATGAATATTAATTTCGAAATTCGCTAATATAGACAGCATTATTACTTAAAATATTAAAATAATTAATCTGTAAATTATTTGTGAAAATATGTAAATAGTCTGATGTAAATTTCATAATGACAATTACGTTGAAAAGAGACAAGCATCAGAAGAGAAATTACCATATCATCTAGTTAGTCTGCAACCACGTCTTCACAACACATGTCTCTTAATTAATTAACTCACATTTCAATTCCGTCGCCGCCTTTATACTATTTACAGCGGAAAAAAACTTTCAGTCAGTCGTCCATTCTTCACTCGTCGAGATACCAATCACAATTAGTTTCGAATTGCCAATAAGTGCATTACGTATGTGATCCAGATAAGCGAATAAAAAATTGACAAATTACCAGCACGGTGGTCAGAGTAGGCTCTGGCTGGATTGTATCGTTGCTAGGCACCTGTCTGCAGCGTTTACAAGACACCGCCTCTTTGTTGCGATCATCAATTTTTAAGAACGTGGGAACAGTATTAGATGGATATTTTTATTTTATCTTTTTTACAGGAATTTTTTATTCTGAGCAAAGATTATATGGTGTCTTGCTGTCTGACCTTTCTGCGAAAAGGTTAATTTTAATAAATTAATAAATTTGATATGGTGATAATTTTACCTTATGAAATTTAATATAGTAAAAATATTTATTCAGAGTAGGGACGTCATTAAAGTTTATAACTAGATAATGACGTCACGGAACTACTAACACAGGAAAAAATAAAAACGAATGACAGAATCCCACAATGCCGATCGACATCGACAATCGACAAGATAAATCTCATGTAAACGTATACATTTTCAAATACAGTAGTGCCAACTGCTGGTGAAAACATAAACTATAATTACTTTAAATAAATTAAAAATGGGGTTAAAATATTGTTCCACTTTTAAATAATTGTAAATTTAATTAAAATGTACATACAAGGTGTTAATACTAAGTCGTCACACCCGAAAATCCTTATTTCCAATTTTTGATTTTGTGCCCCGGCTCGTAGTTAATGGAATTCTTTTGTTTTTCGAAAAATCGTATTATCTCCCTTAATGACAAAATGGCGATCGATCAAAAATTTCAAAACAAGATTTTTTGATAACCTCTCTATTTCGAAAATAAAACATTTATAAAATCCTTGAAGTTTCTACTACAACATTTGTCCTAAACATTTTTACCTTCCACATGAATAGCTGATTAGATTTTGGTTATAATTGGTCAACCGGAAGTACCCTAATTTGAAGATTTTAACAGTTTTTCTTGAAAAAATTATGTTAAATATCATTTTTTCACATTTAATGTTATTATAAATATTAAAGAACATTGTATTCTCTATACGATTTAACTGCATTTTATACTTCATATTAAATGGATATAGAGTTATAAAATTACCAAGAAATTAAATTTTATAAATTAGCTAGCAAGGCTAGAAACAACTACTATATTAAGAAAATTCTGATTGAAAGCTGTCAGTGTCAATGGACATATTCGTAGTATATTTGTGTTATAATTTTACTCGAAATAATTTGTATAAAATACATACAACTGTCGAAAGGTAATGTACATACAAGATATTTAGAATCTTTTACAAGGAACTTTCTGTATGGATTTTATAGAAAATACATAGACATTTATGAAAATTCTACCGGTAGATACTGCATCTACTGACTGTGTTCGAAAACACGAGTGGTAAAAAGTTACCCTGTTCGAAAATTGTACAGTATCTACCAGATCCATCTACCGGATTCATGAAGAATCTAATCTCAAAAAAGGTAGTGATGCAAAGCGAAGCGAGCGCGTTAAAAGTTTGTTAACTATATCAAATTTCTAACCTATTTCAAATTTTAATTTTTTTTATAGGTTATGGATCTACCCTGTTTACCATTTGCGTTGTTAAAATATTGATTCCGGTAGCTATAACCTGATAAACAGCTGTTTACCGGTAACAGTTCACTGGTAGAATTTTCGTAAATGCCTCATATAACTGACGGAAGGTAATGTGCTGGCCACATCAGATTTTTTTGAATGTATCCAAAAAAAGTATTTATTCAATTACTTCAATTACAACGCAAGCCCGGAAGCGTGTTTCTGCCATTTTTACGTAGAAGTTATGGAAAATCCGCACACAAATGATTAACTTTAATGTATTTAAATTTGACTATTTCACTTCAATCCAAATTCAAGATTCTACCTAGTTACTAGTTACCAAGTTTCATTTCGACAAAACACCGTAACAAAAAATTTTTCGCACTCTTTAAGCCAATAAGATGTCGTAGTTTTACAAGTAAGTGAGTTTTATAAGCGAATTTTTTTTGGCGTTTTAGAAACATATTGTTTACTTAACTTCAAAGTGCGTATATTTTAATTGTTATCAGTTTTTAATAAAAACGAGTCGATTCGGACAGGAATCTATTCAAAACATTGAAAAAGCAAACTAAAACATAACACCTCAAAACAAAACAAATTAGAAGATTTTTGCCAAGAAAAAAATTATATAAATGTATTTGATTTTAATTTTGGAAATAGTCATTCGTGGTTAAATTTTATACTGGAAAATTTTTCCCATTGCTTTACCCGAGCCTGTTGCCAATATGTCTCGTGACATTGATCAAAAATCACTCGTTTGACAACTCGTGATTTTTTTGTCAATGCCACTCAATAAATTGCTAGGCAAAAATTTACCACTTATGATATTATGTATGACTAAAGACTTTTTTTAGATACAAAAATGTTTAGGACAAATGCCGTAGTAAATAGTTTAAGGATTTTATAAATGTTTTACATTAATTTGAAAATCGATAAACTGGATATCAAAAAATCTTGTTTTGAAAATTTTGAACAATTGCCATTTTGTCAGTTGAAAAAATAAAAATAATTGTAAACTCAAATGTTGTACAGGGCCGAAAGGTAATTTTAATAGTATATTACTAACCGAGGTGGAAAGTGTTTCATTGTCGAGGGCGAAGATAGTTAACCAAGGCGCGAGGCGCCGAGGTTAACTATAGCCCGAGACAATGAAACTTTTCACCGAGGTTTGTATACTATTTTATTCACAATCTGAAATAAAAAAATAATATTTGATATTTAAATAATAATAACCTAACATAAATAAACGAATGGTCTGAGATTGTTCATTTGTCATATGAACTGTCAGTTTGATTTCTAACCGTAAATATTGATTTCATTCATTACTTGTATTATTTACAAGTTTATTCCATATTTTTATCATATAAATTGTAAAGATGCTTTGTTTATATGTAAATACCCAACATTGATACGCATTGATCTCTCAAAGCGAGGGGCAGCTATTTTCCGCCTCAAGGTTGGAAAGTATAGCGTGAGTATAGGTGAGGTTGGAAAGTGTCAACTTTCCAACCCCAACTATCTTCACGTTATACTTTCCAACCTCTTGGAATATAAGGTTAACAATAACTAACTTCCCAACTTTTTAAAAGTCAGAAATCGCCATATTACTATCCGATTGTGAATAAAATAATTTTTTACCTCTCGCTAAGAGAGGTATTGTATTCATGCTAAAAATCGCATATCCAGATTTTAATGAATAAGCACGTTTTAAGGTCCCTAGAATCCGATTATAACATTTTTACGATGATGTGTGTGTGTGTGTGTGGATGTTGGATTCACTATATCTCAAATACTATAAGACTTTAGACATTTTTAACTACGGATTCCTCAATCTAACAATAATGGGAAGAGTCGAGTCAGTTTTGGTAACAATTGGACAACCGGAAGTAGTAGTTACAAGAAAAAAATTATCTAAATATTATTTATCAAAAATTTATGTAAATACTTATATTAAAGAACGTTAAATTCTTTATTCGATAAATATAAATTTATTATTATATCTTCTATAGATTTAGAGATAAAGAAAGGCATATAAAATAATTTGATGTAAAAAATCTCAGATCAAACTACTACAAGGCAAGAAATTCAAATGTTTGTAATTGACACATAAATGTCACTGTCAAAAATATTTGTATGCCTCTGTCAAAAATATTTGTACATTATTATGAAGATTATGAAAATAAAAAAAGTCAACAACGCAAAAGAATATACGTAAAAAAGAATATAAAAGGAATTTGCGAAAAAATGACGAATATAAAGAAAAAGAAAAGGAAAGTAGAAAAAGAAAATTTCAGGATATTGAATAATAAAGAAAATGTATGTATGTACAATAATTTATATTAAAATAATTATTTTGTAGTGAGACATGAATCTATGTATTTGTATTTAAAAATATTTTTCGTTTTATGCGTACAACCAGGTAAAATATCTGGCGAGAGGTTATGTGTTGGCCACATCAGATTTTTTTCAATAGCTGTTAAATTAAGGGAGATATGACGATTTTTCGAAAAACAAAAGAACTCCAATGAACCTGGGCACCAAATCAAAAATTGGAACTAAGAAAAGCTGTTTGTTCTAATAAGTACTAACTACTATTTTCGGGTGTGACGATTTAGTATTAACACCCTGTATAGTATGCACAAAATAGTATTTGATTTATTTTCTTCGTTTTCCTAAACATAAATATCCGGAATATTTATTTTCAACGGTATGTTTCTGATGTTCTCTATATATTTTCAATTTAACGGCTATCTCTTTTGGGGTGCAAATAGTAAGTACAATGCCGCCTACAATTGCCAATTGGGCTGTTAAACGAAACGTCAAAATTTTTGCAGTCATTAAAATACCTGTATTTTCGGTGAAAATGTGCATCGTTAGATATTTTAGCTTCAATAAAAGCTTTTGTAACTTCTTTCAAGAAGTTTTTTTAAATGTCTAAAAATTTTCTCACATTTTACGTATACTTTTTTTAGTAACAAACGCCATGGATCTCTTGGCGCAGAACTCCATTGCGCATATATCTTTTATCTCTTTAAATTGAAAAGGTCTATTGTCACACATTACTTACTATAATTAAAACAAAGGCATATTAGGTAATTAAATAATAGGTTTTTACAGAAAAATATGGCGAAATAATATAATTTAATATAAATGCATTACGTCTTTTACCTGTTAACATTTTTATCTTTCTACTTAGAAATATTAGCGCCAGTTTCATAAACGTCCAGTTAAATTTACTTCCACAATAAATTTTATAAATTGGCCAAATTGACAGCAATAATTTTAATGTCATAAGAACATGGCAACTGATTCAAATTTGTTCATATAATTACATTTACTAGATATTTATGAAACCGGCCCGCAGTCTTTGTACAGAATATCATAAAACACAAATACGAGGATCATGTAAATCAGAAGTTGAAAACTTAAGGAGCAGGAAGGTACTTTCAAAACAGAATAGGTTATTACACTATAGTCAAAATTTAACTGTTGTGAAAATATACATCAATTAATGAATATAATTCGTTAACAAACTACCAGCTATTGAAGTTTGTATGACGTTTCATGTCCTTAACAATTTGATTGGATGCGACCTCGACCACTGGTGAGGACACGATACATCAGTCGTAAATTCTAATTATGTAAAATTTTGAAGTCGCATTTATAATATAATTCATATTTATATAATAGGTACAGGACTCTATTGATATATAGTGTGTTCCGTAACACAACTGTTTCGACTAGATTTACGGTTTTGTGTTCTATGAGTCCTCAAATTATTTACCGGTTTCTATTTCGAACGCGGTTCCTGAAAAAAGTCGAACCATGACAACCACAAAATAATCCTGGTTTCTCTGGTATTTTTACCCCCATTACGCTACTTTCAAACATCATCATAACAAAATCAAACGATATTCGTCAATGTAAAATTTCTAAACCGCATTTTTATTGGTATTATAGATGTAAGTATGAAAACATTATTTATATTGTTGATTGTGTTATTTGTATTGGCATTATTCAACGTCAAATGTGCAGATTTACATTGGATCAGTCGACACTAAACCCTCATTCTTTCGTTGCGTTTCATCTTACATGGATCAGTAAATTGCATGTTCTTTCGATTTCGGTTCAGTATTCCCACTCCAAGATTAAGTAATCCAGATCAGTACCATCTACTTCAACAAAAACTTGGACTAGAAGGATTAGATCACTTTAGATTCAAAAATGGCGGAAGTGGTGGAAGAAATATGCATTTAAAGGCCTTATCACACTACAATCATATCTCTGACTCTTTTTCGCTGAGTTATTTTATATGACCAACTCGATTTATCACATTGCAATTTTGGACAACTATTTTCTCAGATTTTTAGTGGATTTTCATACTTGAAGGTGGTTAAGATTTGGTGTCTTTAATGATAACATGTTTCAAATTTGTTTGACATATCTAATTATTTCAAGTAAAATGAACGAAAACAATGGAAAAATATTGCAATTGTGGGCAAGCATACTAATTTTATGTGCATCAAACAAAAAAATATCAACTTCTGACGTTTCTGCAGTTATATTTTACTTCGAAAAATTACATATCTGTACTTTAGAGACGGTTGCTCGTGCGCAATAGAGAAGTCAACGATAAATAGTCAAAAGAAATGAAACCGATTCCATTTCATCTGACAACCGAATCCATGACTTCCTTGTAGCTATCACACTTGAGTAAGTCAGCGATATGAACCGAAGTCATGGATAATGAATGACAAGTCAGAGATACTGCTTCTAGTGTGAGAAGGCTTTAAGGTTCCAAAAGAAATTAAAACAAGAATAAACAATTGTAAATATAGGAAATATTTGAAGTATTTATATATTTTTCATTATTCGACTTCTTGTAAAATATAACTTATAACTTCTGAATCCATAATAAAAAATTGTGTTCTTTCGAACAAACTAATCTGAGTCCACATGACCTAATCTGATCTAATCCGTACGATCAGTTGGATCTGTTCCAACGCAGCGAAAGAATACTGCGTAAAATTGACTGTTGGATCAGTTGGAACTAAACATTTAAATTGCACCGAAAGACAAAACTTGGTATTTCCAAAAGTTCCAGAATTTTTTATTCAATTATTATCAGTAGAATGATGAGTTGGGATGGATCAATTAGGACACACGGATTACGCAATGTTTTCCAGTAGTCATCCATCTGCTATGAAATAGTTCCTAACATACTTGATTGACTCCGTTGATTTTATATTCATCTCAATAAAACATTTTTTTTGTAGCTGCAAACCATGATATTGTAACACAAGGGGGGTCTCCTAAGCTGATGATTACTCCAACGATGACACACTAACTCTAACTGGTGGACGCTTGGATGGGTGGCGTCTACGATTTCGTGAGAAGGAAGAACACACACATACTTTCACTTTGATGAACACTTAGAATTTACGGACATGGACAAATACTTAATATTTACTGATTAACTACTAAAGATTTTAACTAAAGTTTTTATTTACATGGTTACATTCTGTAACCCAGCAGGCGGGCGTCTAGCACGCGCCCCAAAACTAAAAGACTACATGTTCCGACAACTAACGTCTTCACGACGCGACGAACTAATCTCGACTCCCTAAAAACAAAGCGCTATCTTCAGGACAGGATTATCTTAGGGGTACAGGGTGCTAAGGCATGCAAAGTCAGGCACGTATACACAATAATTTCGAGACTTAATGATAAACAAATAAACGTCGTGATACGTCATAATACGATAAGAATTTTTAAACTGAATTTTACATTTATAACAAATAGATAAACAGAGTTAAAATATGATTACTGAAACTATAATTTAAAAAAGTTTATAAAAAATTATTTATTTGTTATTGCTCTTATCCTCGTCTTACCACAAAATTCACAGAACACAAAAACCATTATCCAAATATGAAAAACATTTCCTTCATCAAATGATTTACATTCGATTATTGAATTCCAGTAATTCCTTTGAAATCCAATCATTCTTTCATCATTCCTTCATCTCTCCTTCACCTTGGCCTCTGCCACATTCTATCACGATCTCGATCGTCTCCTCATCTCGATATCTTGCATCGTCTCGGGTCTTGTCTTGTCTTGGTTGGGCGCGTTTCATTGGCCTATAACCCGCGGACACGCGGCTTGTGTCGAATTCATTCGATCGGAGATGAGGAGACGCGACGGTGCCGCCATCACCGCGCGCGGAACGAAACAGGCGCGCGCCAACAGAATTTCACGCGATTAGCGCGGATGAACAAGATTTTGGATTTTTGGGAGAGATTAATAAGAAAATTGAAGGTTAGGATGGTGTATGGTTAGGTGGTGTTGCTAATGTAATAATAATGATATTTGGGTGTATCTACAAACTTATAGGATTGGAACATATTTTTTTTTGTTGTCTCAATTTTGATTGCCTTTTGTTTAATTACCTAGCAAAACAGGTACAAACATTGTGCTTATAATTACGAGTACACCTAATATCTAAACTTAGTTAGAAAAACATCAAAAATTTGAATAACTAACGG
Source organism: Harpalus rubripes (assembly GCA_963082715.1). Lineage (NCBI taxonomy): Eukaryota > Metazoa > Arthropoda > Insecta > Coleoptera > Carabidae > Harpalus > Harpalus rubripes. Next base: position 84,018,229 of record OY720448.1, read on the forward strand.
CTAATTTAAAAATCTGATGTGGCCAACACATAACCTCTCGCCAGATATTTTACCTGGTTGTACGCATAAAACGAAAAATATTTTTAAATACAAATACATATAGATATTCATGTCTCACTACAAAATAATTCTCACATATATTTGCAATATCTATGGGATATTCTAAAATAAATTATGTACAATACTTACATTTTCTTTATATTCAATATCCTGAAATTTTCTTTTTCTACTTTCCTTTTCTTTTTCTTTATATTCGTCATTTTTTCGCAAATTTCTTCTATATTCTTTTTTACGTATATTCTTTTGCGTTGTTGACTTTTTTTTATTTTCATAATCTTCATAATATACAAATATTTTTGACAGAGGCATACAAATATTTTTGACAGTGACATTTATGTGTCAATTACAAACATTTGAATTTCTTGCCTTGTAGTAGTTTGATCTGAGATTTTTTACATCAAATTATTTTATATGCCTTTCTTTATCTCTAAATCTATAGAAGATATAATAATGAATTTATATTTATCGAATAAAGAATTTAACGTTCTTTAATATAAGTATTTACATAAATTTTCGATAAATAATATTTAGACGATTTTTTTCTTGTAACTACTACTTCCGGTTGTCCATTTGTTACCAAAACTGACTGGACTCTTCCCATTATTGTTAGATTGAGGAATCCGTAGTTAAAAATGTCTTAAGTCTCATAGTATTTGAGATATAGTGAATCCAACATCCACACACACACACACACACACACACACACACACACACACACACACACACACACACACACACACACACACACATCCACACACACATCCACACACACATACGGACATCATCGTAAAAATGTTATAATCGGATTCTAGGGACCTTAAAACGTGTTTATTCATTAAAATATGGATATGCGATTTTTAGCATGAATACAATACCTCTCTTAGCGAGAGGTAAAAAGTTCTCGGTCAGACAGAGAAATGGTCAAGTTTCTAGTTTTATTATCACAGTCGAGTAAACAAGTTTTGGTGTTTCTCGAAAACTGAATAAAATCGGATGTCGCTTAGTGATAAAATACTTTGTTTTGAAAGAGTTAACATTAACTGAAAAAGAATGAGGTGTATTATACTTTGGAAGACTCTTTACCATAGTTTTCAAGAGTGAAAAAATAGACTGCGGAATTCAAACTATATACCTATTAGGATGTAACAGCTAAATGATCTACTTCAAATAATTTCTATATTATTAAAGATACAATAAAATACTATAAGGCAATCTTATAGAAGGCCAAGGGGGACATCCGAATACTGAAGAAAATATTTTTATTTTATTTTGGAATCATAAACTTGTTTATCCGCTCTCAAAAACGGGCGCAATTTGGCTTTTATCGCCCGAGAGCTTATAAAGTTGCCAAGCAACAACTATTCAAACGTCAAAATCGTCGTTTTTAGATAAATGTCAGACAACATAATAAATTCGTTAAATCACATTTTTTTAACACCGCTGCTCGTAAAATTATTCGTATCCTTTCTCTTATACGTCTTTTCACTTCTCTGGAACCAACTTGCTCTGCGCAGCGTCAAATTCATTCGATATTTCTTTTGAATAATCGATATCTTCCATTTTGACACTAAATTAAAATTTGTTATAAACAAACAACAAACAATATAGATGGAAACCACAGCATACTTAAAATTCACGACTCCAGCACAACGATACCGAATAAATACTCATTGAATCCTTGCATTTCGAGAACCAAAATAAAATAAAACGTTGTATGCACCACGGGCATAATCAAGATTATATCACTAGGGAAAATTAAAGCTCTCCGCTACGCGTCGAGCTTTAATCATTCCCCCGTGCTACAATCTTTTGATTATGCCCTTAATACATAAATAACTATTTTAAACCTGTGGTTCTCAAGTTACAGCACAAAGTTATATTTTGTTAAATGGGATGATATACCTATACAGGTGTTCATTTTAAATGGGCCACCATTGCTATCTCGAGAACTATAAGAGTTACAAAGACAGTTTAATGGGCAAAAAATTGTATTTCACAAGACAAATTTAAAGAAAAGAAAAATTATTTTTTTGGTTAGGGTGGTTCTCAAAATACGGGACAAACTTTTAAATTTTAAATGAGGTCATATTTTTTTTTTGAGAAAAATGCATGTAAAGTTTCATATTAATTTAATTAAAATATGGCTATAATAAGAGTGTCATGAATGGAACAAACGAATACGTGTTAATTTTTTTAACATATAACATTAGATTGCCATGAAAGAAATACATGAATATTTTGTTTACGTTGACATTTATGATTATGATAACTTATAAGAACAAAACATTTAATTCTTTAGGTCAGGGCACTCTAATTCTATGTAATAAAAATAACATGCAGTCATTTTTTCCATTCGTGGCACTCTTTAATAGCCATATTTTAATCAAATTAATATAAAACTTTACATGAATTTTTCTCAAAAAAATCGTTATGTAAGGGTATAAAAATATGATATTACTGAATTTTGAATTAAGTTCTCTAACAAATGAGTAAATAAAAAATATATGGTCTTATTTAAAATTAAAAAGTTATGTCCCGTATTTTGAGAACCACTGGTCCAAAAAAATCTGTATCTCCGTGGTTAATATTTAACCACTGGTTAATTTTTTTAACCTATCAAGTATGTTGACGTATAACAAAAAAAGGGATTTTTAGGCGTCAAATCAATGACTATTGGACAAAAAATTTAACCAGTGGTTAAAAATTAACCACCAAGTTACAGAATAGGGCCCATTGTTTGCCCATGTAACCATCTTTGTAGCTCATATAGTGCTCGAGATAGTAATGGTAACACATTTAAAATGAACACCCTGTATGTATATATATATATATGTTTATACCCATTTGATAGTATTTTTTTTGTGAATTCAACCATGTAATCATTTTATATCCTAACATAACAAAAATATTGAGAAAAATTATATAAATTTGATTTTAACTATTATGCTATTAGGCTATGTATGAAAAACTATAACTGTTATCTGTAAATATGAATTATTTACGATAGAAATCAAGTAGAACATTATTCATAAAAGTTTTTGAAAAATCAACTGGCACCGCCTTCACTCACATTTTTCTTGATCCTCTTTCCCTAATTATTTATGACGTTATTAACAAATATCTGCTTCATTTTAATTTAAGTTCAATTGTTTTTCCTACATAGTCTACTAAAAAATAACTATGAAAATGAAATTAGTTTAAATTGCAATTGAATTTTTCTCAATATTTTTGTAATGTTAGGATATAAAATGACTACATGGTTGAATTCAGAAAAAAATACTCTATCGAAGAGCCGTAAAAAATACCATCCCATTAAACAAAATTTAAGTTTGTGTTGTAGCTTGAGAACCACTGGTTTAAAAAAATATTTTATCCTGTATTCGGATGTCCCCCCTGGTCTTCTATAAGATTGTATTATAATATTTTATTGTATCTTCAATAATATATAAATCATTTGAGATATCACGTTTAGCTGTTACAACCTATATATTGCTGAAATCCGTCATTTCAGTGGACTCGATGAAGGGAAAAAAGAGGATGAAAAAGCGTACTATAAAGATGTGCAAAACAAAATTCCATATTATTTCATACTTAGAAGTTATTTGTAAACATACAAATTCGCATAATTTGAATTTTTGTATTTATCTACTGACCTAAGTATTTGTCGGGGTACATTTTTAAAATGGTCTACTATAAGGGTAACATTGCCTTAATTTAACCACTTTTGTACTTCCCCATGGCGAGCCTCGAAAAACGTGCATCCTGTTAGATTTTTAAGACCCCTGTAAAACTTATTTATGTACGCCAATGTTCGCTATGCTATCCGTACCTCCCAAGCATGGGCATTGTCTTTTATCATTTAAACTTTAGTGTAACTCACCTTTATGAATGCTGACCCGACACGCAACCATATATCCCATTGCAACCATCCTCTCTACATCGCATCGTACATATGTAACAGGCGCGCACGTCTTGTATCCTTACAGTGCCGTATGGATTCATAATTACCCGTTGGAGGCAGTAACCCATATATGGCATGCATTATCTCAGAATTTAATTTCGTTTCTGAAAAATTGCTTATGAACGTGCATGAAAATTAATTTTAATTGAAATTGTTCTCAGTGAGTTATAACGTACAGAAGAAAGGTGTAACTCAGACAAATATATTTAATGCACTGCTAATATTATCTATTATTTAGAATAATGGTTACTATTTTCTATGTACGAGTATAATTTCTATGACACTTTTATATCGATTGTTATCTTAATTATAAGGTAGACGTAATGAATAAAATTTATAAATATTAATTATTATGTTAAATATGATAATTAACTAACAGGAAATTGCTATAGTTTACACGTTCTAATGCATAATATAGTCTATTACACCTAAAATTAGATTCGGTGGAAATCTGCTGTCGAAAATTAATTTTTCGATTTGCATACACGCATATATTTTAATGAAACCAGCATGGATAACTAAAAATCTGATGTGGACACAGCATGACTTTCTTGTACGCAAGACCAACATGAAATATACGGCCTAATTCACTAAGCAAAGTTGTTAAAATTAACAACTAGTTTCAATTGTTAAAATGAATGTCAGTTGCTTAGTCCAAAATCCCAATTCACTATTATATCAAGTTGCAAAAATTTAACAACTAGTCGTTACGTCGAGTTGTTAATCTAGCAACTGAATTTCTCCCGTTGTTAGTATTGAACAATTGTTGGCAAACAGTATTACTTAAAATTTTTGTGTTAGCAAATAAACTTCTATTGCAAATAGAGGGACGACAACAAAGTTACAGTATTTATAAACTAATATACACCTACATGACCAATAATTATATACAATTTTTTAGACAATATTTTAGATTTATGCAAAGAAATGCGAGATGTTAGTAATCCATTCACAATATCGGGGGAAAAATATTTATAGAAATATTAAGGGCCGGTATTTCCATCTTCGGATAAAGTGCTGGATAACTTATCTGTCAGATAAAAGAACAATATCGCATCAAAAAATGACATTCAATATAATTTACCTCATTTATGCTCTTATTTCGATGCGATATTTTATCATTTATCTGACGAATAGTTATCCTGAACTTTATCCGGAGATGGAAATACTGGCCCTAAAACTGTGCAAGGTGTCGGTCGTGATTTAATTCGTGAATTAGATGATCATGATTCGAGCATACTGAGTCAGTATATATGCTCGAAGGTCTCTTGTTACAAGATGAAGGTTTACATTTATTCCAAACTTAAATGTTTTAATTCTTAATATCTTAATATCGACTAAATTTTCAGATTCTCTCCCTTTGACTCGAAAAAATTTCAATTCATTTTTGTATTTTATTTTCATTTATCTTAAGAATAAACATGTATACTAAACTGGAGAACTTCATCAGATCCCCTAACACTTAATTTCTACGCCTGGCATTGGGTCTTATAAAGAGATTACAGGTCAAACGTGCGTCAAACTAATCACAATCTGTCACTTTTCGTTGTCAATAGAGTAGAAATATGTGCCAATAATGAGAATCGACATGCCTTTTAACTCACTTGTTAATAACTTCACTGCTATATTTAACAACAATTGTTCACAACGACCGTTTTTAACAAAGTCGTTAATTATGTATTTATTGAATACCAATCGAATGATAGTTGTTACAAGAGTTGTTAAAAATCGTTGTTAACTCCCAGTTGTTACCTAACGACTATTTTAACAACTATCTTAGTGAATTAGGCCGATAGACCCAATTATAAAAACGAGATTTTTTTGTTATTTCTTGTCCTAATCCATAGCAAACTTTATTACAAAAACCAAAAAAACATATAATTTTTAAATTTAAATATCTCGCTTATACAAAGGGTTTATTGAATAATACTTGATGTGCTAGACGCAGAATTTAATTCTCTAAAATTTACCAAATAAAAACTTTATTTCTTAAAATTAGTACATAAATAAATAAAATTGTACAAAAGATGCGAATTTTTCGTATGACAAAATACCTAATTTTTAAAAAAAAATATTTCACAGGAGTCTGCATAATCTACTGTAATTTTCATTAAAATCTGATGATGATTATTATTATATATTATTAATATCAGACAATACTGCATTTTAAATCTGGCAACACAGATGACAGTACTATAGGCGGTGTGCACAAAAGTAGTCAGCGCCGACAGCGGACAAAAATGACAAAATGGTTACTCATTGAAACATAGCAAGGTTATGTTTTATGTCAGAATTATTTTGCAATTTCTATTTTATAAAATATTTGCAATAAATGCGAATGATAGGACGTCAAATATTATGTGATGCAGTGGGGGATGAAATAATTCTTACAAAATTACTGATTGAAGTATCAAACTTTATAAATTTCCTAGAAGATTATATGAGGAATAGATGTTTAAGAAAATAACTTTTCAACAGATATCCTTCTACTAACATGAAAAATTCTTTTAGGTATACATATTTTCTTATTGTAAAAGATCCTTATCGTATGAATAAAATTCCAACAATGGTCGTCTGATTGCAATAATGAATTGTATAAAAATGTGTTTCTTAAGTTAATATTTGAACAAGATATAATACAAGAAGCAGAAAATTGTCTTAAAATACTTGCAGTTGTATGAAACAGAAGTCTATTTTTGACATAATTCGTGTATTTATTACAGATTTTGTACATGTAATGTTAATTTTAAATTTTTCGTGTAATTTCTTTTCCGAAATTGTGCAACTGATTTCACTTAGAGCCTGGTATATTTTCAATGAAGAATCTTCTTCATTCATTGCGAATATAAAAGAAAGATGCTAACATCATCCACTGATATCGTGATATGTAGAAACCTTCTTCTTTCCAATCATTCAAGTTTTCCATCTTTTTAATCTCAATTTCCATATTGTGCATCTTGTAACATTTAAATAATATTATAAATTGTAATATAAATTTAAATATGATAAAATGGTTTCCAGAAATCACACATATTATGAGAAAAATTATGGTCCGTATTCTCACCTCTTGGAGTAGCGCTACTTCCGAAGTAGTGCTATTTCGATTTTTTAAATTTTATTTATAGACAAGAATAGGTATCATATTTTTGTAAATAAAATATTTGAAATAAGTGCTATTTACAATTTAATTTATTATTATTTCTTTAATTTTTAACATTAAAGTTGACATTTGACAGTTGAAGTAGCGATTTTTCGGAAGTAGCGCTACTTCAAAGAGGTGAGAATACGGGCCTTGTTTTCTGCCACAGTACCTTCGCTGGTATTTTGATATTTTTGAATTAGTCACATCACATATATAGCATTTTAAATATTTTCTTTATTCATTTCAATATACTATGATGTATAATATTCATACACAATAGCAACAAGTCAAAATAAAATTGTAAATTGTATCACTTTCTGGAAATGTCAAAATTGATTCGGTAATCAAAAATGCCAATATAGCCATTAGTGGCACTGACGCTCAAAGTACTTTAGTTAATACAATATGACATATGAGTTGGAAATTTTATAAAATAAATAACAGAATAGGTACACATTGTTACTTTGTATAAGTAATTGATGTATTAAAAATATTTCAAAATGAGTGTATTTTTTGTTGCTATTAAAAATAATTTGTGTGTGGGGGTAGAACCCCTACAGATTTTTCCGTGTGGGGCCTCAAGCCCCAAAGCCCCCACGTAGTCGGTGTCTATGAGTAATTCTGCACTAACGTATGTGCAATTTTATTTACTGAAGATGAGTGGATTTTGCTCGAAACGTTAATAAACAACAATTAGAATAAATAAACATTGGAAATTGAAGGCCTTATAATTATTAATATGCATATTTCTATGAAACACGCCTACTATTCGGTCTAGTTGAGTTCTAGCCATTCAGAAGTGTAGATTATACTCAGTGTCGGACTGGGACATATTTCTGAGTGTGGCGATTTGGATTACCGGGCCCCCTATTCTAGCCCATTCAAAATATTATTAATGAAACAAAGATGGTTATGAATGAAGGTTTTTTTTTAAATACATTAATGAATTTAAAAATTAAGTAAGTACAGGCTGAACCCAAGAATCCGTGACACGTGAAGTCGGGGAAATTAGACAAAACTTACCCCATGAAAAGACCATTTTAATGGTACTTGAGAAAAAATACATAGATATGGACGAAAACGGTAAATTTTGAAATGGTTTATTTTTGAGAATAACGACAAAAAATTCAAGTACTTTATTTATTACCAAAGATAAATGTACTAGTTGTATAGAATTAGCAGTAATCTAATATAAAAATCGCGTCTCAAACATGTATATTTTGGCCGAGATTTGGCACATAGATTAAATAACGCATATGCGAAGTATGCATTACAAAGTTAATGAAATATTAAAATTATAAATATATTGTTATAATCATTTTTGGGACATTTTCTTTGTTATAATCAAATCATATTAATAGTGAATGATGAATACTATTAAAGATAACCTTTTTTTGTAGGTGCAATGTTTACAATTAATTTTCATTTTTGTGCTATCTTTCACCCAGCACAATATAAAACGTTAAAATCGTTAAAGTACACAAAAATTATGGCTCTAAAGACCGTTTGCACCAACATCACTACATTTGAAAAAATAAAATGTCAAATGAATTACTATGCATTGCTGTTTCGACTTGCATTTTTTGTCTATGGGTCGCTTAAAATTTAAGCCTTGTTAGTGCAATTGGGAATACTTAAGTGTGACTTAAGTTTAAGTACAATCCCAAGAGTTAAGGCGACAAAATTGTTATTAAAATGATAGTTGCAGGGTATTCTGTTTCGTGAATAGATCTCATACTAAAAATTTTAATCCCGAATAAAAATGGAGTTAGTTAACTCTGAATTTAATCATTTTTATAAATCTGGTAATGAAAGTCTACTATGTGAAAAGTGAAACGTCACACCAAACCACACAGAACTTAAAAACTAAATTTTATATCTACAACATTTAGATCGGGCCCTTTCGCTCGCCGGGCCTGTGGCGATCGCCACATCGCCACAATGGCCAGTCCGACGCTGATTATACTTTTGAATGTATAATAATACCTACTAGTATTGGTATTATATATTCAAAGATTAGACTATGATAAAATTGAATTTACTCCTTTTGGTTCAAAAATGAATTGAAGTTGTTTCACAAATAACAATAGTTTTGACTTGCCAGTGTGTTTAATATATCTCATGTTTTATAATCAACCCTAAAGTTTTATCTTCCAATTTATTCCTTGTGTAGTGTAGGTGTTGTATGCGGGGTATGGGGCTACATTCACTATTCTTTCCAGTCAACATTGGACTCCTCCGACGTTGGACGCGGAGCGATATTTCTTATCCCTAGCCCGGGTCGCGGTCCGACATCTGTAATTAAATATCGGCAACCCTGTAATTAGGGACAGTAAATTTCTGTATGCGGGGGCTCAGGCCTGCTTGCACTTGGACGAGCGCATCGAAACCCAAAACTAAAACAAAAACATCGTCAGATACACAGAGAAAAGGTTATGCTCAAGAGAATGAAGTTAGGCTTTGTTTATTTGGAGGGAGATTTGAATTAATTTTAGGTTACAGTGAAATTTCATACTTTGCAGTTTGTTTTACATTATCATAAATTTACACTGATTTCTATTACAATTTTTACTGATTATGTACATTACAAATTTGAAAATAAAATAATGGGTCGATTCTGTTCACATCTGTAAGTCTTACAGATTTGTAAATTTGTAAATAATAAACAAAATCGCAACGAAACCTGCCACTCATATATAATTTTATATTAATCAACAAAAATAGATACGTTTTTGTCAAGTTTTTACAGATTTACAGATCTGCAAGACTTACAGATCTGAACAGAATCGACCCATAAGTCTTAATTGCGGAGTTGCTTCTAATTTTAGTGATTTCAGGGTTTTTGTTTCAAAAAAGTATTGGGTAAATGCAAAAGTGATGAATAAATAAAATAAAATTTCAAACTGAATACAGACCTACCTTGTATGGTGTGTTTCAAGATATTTGCAAATCTACCTGCCTCCATAATGACCGCAATGGTACAGCATGGTATTTATGATCCTATGCGTCAGGGGAGGATTAGCAAAATTTGGGAAAACGATGTATCGGTACTTTCTCAATATCCCACTAATTAATATACCTGCTTTTATTTATAATTTGTGAAAATTTGGTGTAATGTCATATTCTTTGGTCTGTATTTCTTAAAATTCAAGTGAAACATTATGTTCCACATAAATATTTCTTGTGCTGGATTTCAAATATTTTGTTACAACCCTGTCATGTTACCCATCAAGCCCATTTAACAAGCCACCCGCTGCGTAAGTCGAGGCAGGTACGATTGCAAATATCTTGAAACAAACTTTACCTAAGAGATTCTATATTTTCAGTAAAATTATTACACAAACATGTCATTTGTACTTGACACTGACATCTGTCAATCAGCATTTTTTTAATATAGCAGCGGTTTCCATGGTTATAGCATAGCTAGTTGCTTTATGAAATTTAAATTCTTTATAATTTTTTAACTCTATATCCATTGAATATGAAGTATAAAATGTAATCAAATCGTATAGAGAATAAAATATATTCTTTAATATTTATAACCTTAAATATGGAAAAATGATATTTAACAGTGTTTTTTTAAAAAAACTGTTAAAATTTTAAAATTAGGGTACTTCCGGTTGACCAAAATTTAATCATCTCTTTACATGGATGTAAAGAAAAGGAATACGAATTATAATTTTTTGAACACACACACACACACACACACACACACACACACACACACATATATATATATATATATATATATATATATATATATATATATACTTTATAGTTTTTCATTCACTACTCTGAGTCTGATAAAGATAGGATAACGCGGTTTGAAATTTTAAATTCAGCATATTATGTGTTATACGATTTTTTAACAACTTAAACTTACCTGAAATTCCTCGAAAATTTTAAACATCTGAAAATCGGCTCATATCTAAATTTTTCATCAACCACTTCCACATGTAATACTGTTTATCTTTAATTGTATAAAAAATTTGGATGAAAAAATGCGAACCGAGCCGATTTTTAGATGTTTAAAATTGTAAGAAAAAATCTGGTGTGGCCAACACAATACCTCCCGCCATTTACCGCCCGAGTCACAAAAAAGATTAAGTTTATTTCATAAAATATAGTCTAATCTAATCCAAGTAACTACCTTTTTTGATAATAATGAAGATAAAATTTTAAATACCGGGATAAAATAGAATTAGCTTAAACTTTTTTGTGAATCATTAATTTTTATTAATCTAAATACATAACTACATATTCACATATGCTGGAAACTGTATTGATTTCCTTTCCTATTGTTGTATTTACTTTTTTTCTTTTTAAAACGTTACTATTATTAATTTGAAATGACTAGTTCTTTGTCAGTGACATTTATCTGTCAGTTATACACATTTGAATAACTGCGCAACCAAGGAGTTTTGTTTGTTTGAGATTTAAATTATAATTTTATAAATTTATTCATGAAATATGTAGAAAAGGTAATAATGCAAATCTGTAAAAAATTTAATAATCTTTAATTTTTATAATAACATTAATCTCGAAAAAATAACATTTAAAGGTATTTTGAGCTTATAGTAAAGTGTCATTCCCGGTTATCCGATTTACACCCAAATCTAATGGGCTCTTTCCATTACAGAAAAAGTTCGAAATACAAGGTTTCAAAATTTTCAGAATGATAGTATTTGGGTTAGAGTGGACACACACACACACACACACACACACACACACACACACACACACGCACACATCGTGAAAATGTTACAATTGGATTCTAGGGACATTAAAACGTGGTCATTTACCATAATCTCGATGTGCGATTTTTAGCACGATCCCTATACCTCCCTTACTAAGGGTAGCGAGAGGTAAAAAGCGTAAGAATCCTTTTCTGTATAAAAAATGTTGAAATTTAATTTTATACTCTTGTAGTATTTTGTTACGGGCAACTGATTTGGAGAAAATGGCCAAAAACTTAAAAATGTCGCCATTTTTAACAATTTGCGGGACATTCCCATGATCCGATTTCCGGAAAGTTTGGATATGTTTTTCAGCGCATTTTTCTGAACAGGATTCCGTAAAAAGCTTTTGTTGCAATTTCTTTGAGGTAAAATCGTATATTTCCTAGAATATTATATTTCTGGTGGAATATTTCAGAACTGTCTTACTTACTAACCAAGCCCACTATGCATAAATACGACGTCATGAGACAGAATAAGGAAGTTATACATTATGAAAAATATCAAATAACATCATACTACCTGTAATACTAATTTAATATTTTATTATCATATCAGAGACTTTGATATATGTGCTATGCAATATTGCAATAATAACTTTCAAGGCTGATGTAACTGGAGCAAGCAAGCAACAAGAACTTTTGCAATGTCAAAGGAAAATCACAGGCGGTAAAATTTGATTGTCGTAACGCTTCGCTTTCCGTCATACCAAATTGCCGCAATTTGAAATTACAGAAAACAATTAAAAATTACGAGCAAACATATTTTCTCCTAGCAGAATTTTAATTTCCATATAATCTCACGATAATTATAGCTAACAATCATTTAATAACACAGATAATGACACAAAATAACCTAATGAGTTACACCACACTTTGGTTAATTGTTTCAGTAATATAATTACGAACGACATGGCACGCTTTGCACATATTTACATATTCTCATTTTCGCAGAAATTTTAGTGCAATACGTGAGTTCTGTACTAATCGGCTACTGAAAATGTTAAATATTATTTCATTACCTGAAGACTAAAGAATATCAGTAACAACCTCGTTAACTTCTTATCTTATTATGAAGTTATTCAACAAAGTAAAATATTTACTTCATTCTGAAAACTTAAAAATTGTGCATATATTCGGCCTAATTTACTAAAATAGTTGTTAACATAGTCGTTAGGTAACAACTCAGAGTTAACAACGAATTTTAGCAACTCTTGTAACAAGTGTCATTCAATTGGTATTCAGTAAATACATAATTAATGACATTGTTAAAAACAGTCGTTCTCAAAAATCATTGTTAAATATAGAAATGAAGATATTAACAAGTGAGTTAAAAGGCATGTCGATTCTCAATATTTATACATATTTCTACTCTGTTGACAACGTAAGTGACAGGTTTTGATTAGTTTAACGTTTGAGTTTTTAATAATGATTGATAAGAAAATTCGGGGTGCAAGATGGTTCGCGGAACAATATTCTGTAATGGTAGATTTAATGATGATTTTGGGCTAATTAAATGACAAAGCTAGTTTTGCATCAAATCGTTGATTCACTACACGGAAAATTGAAGTTTTCCCTTTAAATCTCTTTGTAAGACCAATAGCTAGGCGTAGAATTTAAGTGTTAGGAGAATCTGATGAAGTTCTCCAGTTTAGTATATACATGTTTATTTAAATACTATGGTTGAATACGATCAATTTCGAAATTTTAAGAATCTCGTCATCAGGCATATGGTATGACCAGCGTCTAGAAGTTTTAGCAGTAAAAATAATACAAAATTGTTAAAATGACTGTTTAAATATAAATGTGTAAGATAAATGAAAATAAATTATAAAAATGAATTTAGATCTTTTCGGGAGAAAATCAGAAAATTTATTCAATATGAATATATTAAGAATTAATACATTTAAGTTTGGAATAAATGTAAATCTTTCATCTTGCGACATGATACCTTCGACCATAGATTGACTCGATATATATATATATATATATATATATATATATATATATATATATATATATATATATATATATATATATATATATATATGTATATGTATATTTCGTCATAGCGTTATCAGCGTTTTCTGCACTACGGTGTGCATGCTGTGTGAGAACCGGCTTTACTAATCAAAACATAACCTTAAAAGTAAGTGTTCAAAGTCATTTTATTATTAGGTAAAACTTGAGTATACGTATAGTATATTGAAAACTATAATAATAATGAATGCGTGTTCAACCTAAACACTATAGTTTATTACTTTATTATCAAAAACTTCATCCGAAAGTTGAAATTGATTGCAGTCTCATAGATATATTGTAACTTTGTCCAATTAATTTTTGATAAATATCAGTAGGATAAAAACTTAACGCGGCAAATATATTTAATTCAGGTGTAATAGAAATTGGATGGTTTGAATTTGACATTGGCAAAAGCTGATGAATAAAATTATGCATAAGTTCTTTTCTAAGGCGAAATAAATTAATATAAAGGGATATCACCTAAAGTAAATTGATTACCTACTTTGAATTATTATTATTCTGCGAATTAAATTGAAGTCTCGTAATAGTCGTTTTCGGTTTTCATTATTCAAATGATTGTATGTGCAGGCGTGTCTACACAATGTTTTTGAAATGTACGTAGATTTATCAATCCAAGCCGAAGATATTCGAATCATTTATCAATTATTTATTATCAATAACGGTATAGTACAAAATAGCAATTGACTTTACTATGATTTGGTTCTTTAATATATCAAGTCAATATCAATTACAATATGGCATGGTTCCACCACAGATCTGATACTAGGTGCTTTATTTCCAAAAGCAATCAGAAGCTTTTCGATGCATTGTTTTGCAGAGAATGAACTTTTAAAATCGTAAATCGTAGGAAATTTTTTCTTGTTAATTGCATTTTCAGTACGACATGCGTACTTTAAAGCTGCATCGAAAATTACTGATAATAGATAAAGAATTGTAACAAGAACTACTATGTTACCTAAGGATGTACTTTTGTTTTGCCTTGCATTTATTTTTCGTAGCTACCTTGGTTATATTTGTTTGCAGAAACTTTCGGTACTACCCTCGTATAAGACATTTTGCAAATCTTTTGTACAGTTCAACATTAATGCGTCTAGATGTTGTATTTTACTGTATGGTCCTTTCCAGTTTCCATTGCAATTTTTTAAGCTTCCCAGGTATTTGAAGGGACTTACTTGCTCTATTTTCTCTCCGTTCAATTTTATTTGTACGGGCCATTCTTTATTAGCTATCCTCATTACATTTTTCCCAGTTTTGGTCATATAGAACAAAATTTAGTACATTATTATTCACGAAAGATGACTATTCAAGGTCATTCTTTCGAAGAAAGAATACACTTCATTTTACCGCAGTAGCTTAACAACATTTTGTATTAGAAAGAGAAAGATTATTTGACCTACGTCTATTTAATTTATGTGGTGTGAAAGATATACGTAAATAATGACATTACTTTCTAACACACTGTAAATAATAATGACGTAAGTCGTAGAATTACAGATACCTAATTACGTACTACACTGCCCTCTGTGCTGATATTTACCCAGTGGCGTTGCCGTTTAAATCAAATTACTATTCCTTGGTTTGTAAGTTAAGTCTATGTTTTTGTAGTTTGTAAAAACATAAGTGAAAAACATAAATTTTCCAGAGAGACATTATTTAGAAAGAAACACAATTTTCAAATAAATTACAGTTTTATTTTGCTGTTAAAATGTGTTCATAAATATTTCATGTTGCACGCCTATGCATACAAAATGAAGTTATCTGCAAGTAATATTATATCAGACGGCTCACAAATGACCTTGAATAGTCATCTTTCGTAATAGTTTACCTATGGTATTGCCTATACATTGTATTGCAACTGTACGATCCAAAAAAATACTAAATAATCTGAAAAATGTTCAGATAATGATTTGCAGCAAACATATAATTAAATGCAATTAATAATTTGGTTGGGTATTTTTAAAAACACGTGCCTCCATCACTGAATCAAAGCATAAGCAAATTTTTCATATAAAATTCTTGGCTAAGAGGTATGATTTCACAAGATAGCTATTAATTGTAAACAATTAAAGCCGAAAAGCAGATGAGGTCGATTCATCAGCGTGATGCATTACAAAACAAACCGAGACATTTAAGTTATAAATAATTGATACAAATGAAGCTGATGGAATGGAAGAGGTTGTTTAATAACCACCCTCATAACCATGAGATGCCTCTGAAAAATTACCGATCGGATAAACCGGCAATTATATCACTTGCCAGCGGGCAAACACACATAGAAACCTCCGTATTTTTTTCGCGAAATTTTTCCCAGTGTTCATGACATAGATATATGGTGGTGGTGTGTAAGCGAGCCTTATGATTTAGGCGTCAGAGCGCGTCAAGCAGCTGGAGATATATGTAGCAGCAAAAGCCGCGTAAGGGGTAAATTACAGCGGCAAGGCGACTGCCTCGGGCCTCATCAGGCCTGCACAATTATATACTTAACTCCTCGCTTAACTCTCTACCTCAATTCCAAGTTTTCAACCTAGGCAAGAATGCTATCTTAAAGACCTACGCCAGCTTCACAAATTCTAAGTTTAATAATCGAAAGAGAATTTGTAGTGGGCATTTGGCACTAGTTGTTTGAAGATGTCCGAAAGGACGAATCGATCGTCACATATTATGTAGGTAATAAAATAGTTTCATAAGAGGCAAATCAACTGCGACAAATTTAGCTAATTTCACCGAATACTCACTAAATGCTCTATATAATAATTTGCAAGTGGATGTTATAACAGGGTGGAAACGAACTTAATGTCATAAATTTAAGGGTGAGTAGTATGACATGTGTAGATTACGAAACGGAAAGAATTTTTTTAAAATTCGCATATTTAAGGGTAGTTCTCGTTAAACTAACATTTTTGGTACCACGGTACCACTGACAACTTTAATACTTGAAATTAATTTAATTAATTTACGTAATGTTTCTGTATAATCAAATCTTAATTATATCTAACGTAATTTATTTTGAAAGTTCAATGAACCATATCAAAGATTAATATTAATACTTCGCAGAATTATTTTTATAAAGAAAAAAAAAACAGAATGGATTAACTGATAAATAGCAACAATACTAGAAACTTTTCAAGTAACAATATTAAAATACATTGTAAAAAATTGTCAACCATCGGGATTCGAACCCGAGACCCCTATCTTGCCGGGACAGTGCTCTTACCAACTAAGCTATTGGCTGCTCTCCTCTCGATGGCTGAACAATCTTTCACTTTTAAAGTCGTATAACTGCTGAGGATATTATTAATCGTCACATGATTAGATGTGGGGTTATAACAATATTAATATGAAAAAAACTTAACCTAAAAATCAATTCAAGAATAAACACAAAACTCATAAATATTGTTCAAAATTGTCACCTCCTACAGCTACACACAATGCACTACGTTGAATTAATGAGACACTACATGCCAGGTTCATATGATTTTCTTGTTTAATAATTTCAGCATAGTTTTGACTCCGCATCCTCAATTCTTCAACAGTATCAGGGGGGTTTTGATTATCATACACCAAGGACTTCAAATGACCACACAGATGCGTGCGTGCGTGCGTGTGTTTGTGTGTGTGTGTGTGTGTGTGTGTGTGTGTGTGTGTGTGTGTGTGTGTGTGTGTGTGTGCGTGCGTGCGTGTGTGTGTGTTAGTTTTAACCCGCTTGAAAATGTGTTGAATCGACCCGATTGAAGTTAGCGGGTTGAAATGATCGGAATAAACGCATTTTCAACCGGATTGAAATTTTCAACTCGACTCTAAAATACAAATGGGTTGAGCTTATTCGACTGGATTGACTTTACGGGATAAGCGCTCAACCCGATCGAACTACATGTATGATTCATTATCGTTAGAGGTTATTTGTCAGCTGCATTTTAACAGTCAAATCGTATATGAGATTAGAATTGAATTAGATCAAAAAGAATCATTTGGTAGAATCAGGAAGTATAATGTGTTTTCTTTCCTTAATGAAGGAAATGAAAATTCTCTGTCTTATGCACAGAAAAAAAGCTTAGAATACTCCATATTCTCAACAGATAGCGAGAGGGAGACTATATAGTGAAAGAGCAATATTTTTCTAAAAATTATAATTTTGGAAGGGTCGCTTAAAAAATTATATTTTGGTTTCAATTTAGTATTTAGTACCTCGCAAATATAATTAAAAGTGCTTAGAGACTCTAAAATATTCTTATCAATCTGAATTTGTAAATTGTAGCATAATGTTTTCCGATCAGTCAAAATTTCATGTTTTATTTCATTCGTAACCTTTTATTTTAAAAATATGTGCCTAATGTCATACTTCATCTTGTTCTATTTTCGACTATATTCGTCCGCAAAAATCAAGTAAACATAACCAAACAAATTTCGATCGGATTCAATTAGGGTTCACTCGACCCGCTATAACAAGAACGAGATAAATGGTAGGATATCTAGTACCTAGTAGAATGCTCTGCCAATTGAGCTGGGAAAATCCCATTGAAGTGAGAGAATTTTTAATAAATGGCGAGACGAGAGCTGGCCACAACAGATCTCATACTTTATTGTATTGTAACAATAATTATGAAAATTTAAATTTGTCATCCAATTCCTAGAAATTTATGTTTTATCAAATTCCAATTTGTTTTCTAATTGAATCACTGCTGAATGTCAAAATTATTATTCTCCGAAGGTCTAAAAAAATCACAATCTAACTAATTGGAATCATCCATAATTTGTTTACCGGAACCCGTTATCAACATCAGAGCGGAAGAAACAATTTCATTATGAAAATAAAATATCTACTGGTGTGATCGGGTGGTTATGGAAGTTTAATAGAACGATTCCGGTGTTCTGATGCGAGCCCACAGCAGACGTTATCGCATCGCTCGGTGCGTGTTGCGACAATGGTCGACTCAATGGGGACAAATTATATGTTATTTGCGGGCTCTTTATTGTATTCGAAACGAGGCGACGAGATAGCGCGAACCCTAGGACGAAGAGATTATGTTGGTATTTGAGGTTATGGTTCAAGTGCAAACCAAATATACAATATGACCAGTTTTTGACGAACATAATTAGGATAGCAGCATGTAATAATGAAAATTAAATTTAGTGCTATAATGAAAATATTTGTTATTCGTCACTCACATTATTATTTTTATCCCAAATGGGGTCTCCTTTTTTATGAAACTTCTAATTTGTAGTAAATTTTTATTTTTACATGATATTATACAAGAAAATAAAATACGCGTATTTTTAAATCGATTAATTATATGTAGTTTACGAGAAAAAATTATTAAAAAATTGAATAACAGCTATTCGCTAGTGAAATAGAGCAACATGACGTCTAGCGACGAAAATATGAACTAGTGCAAGGTAGTAAGTCACTAAGTCACATCCGAAGTAGCAGCGAAATGTGCAAACGCAACGTTTCTGTTACTTATTTGGCAAATACAACATGAGTGGAATGAAATATCCAATTTTAACAACAAAAACTAATACTTCATAACGTTTTTGTTGCGTTTATGGATACACGTCATTAGCAGGCAGATGTCCAGAAATTAGTTTTCATAATTTCCAGGAAACAGGAACCAAAATTCCATGGAAAAATTTATTAGGGCAGTTTGAAATTGTTGATGAACGAAAGTTTTGGATCTATCTGTTAAAAATGGTCCTAACAACTCAGAGTTGTTAGGACCTCTGGCATGGTTGACATGTTGA
Source organism: Harpalus rubripes (assembly GCA_963082715.1). Lineage (NCBI taxonomy): Eukaryota > Metazoa > Arthropoda > Insecta > Coleoptera > Carabidae > Harpalus > Harpalus rubripes. The sequence goes on from OY720448.1 coordinate 84,037,909, forward strand.
GTAATCTTGACTACTCTGTTTAACTTTTCACTTGTTGTGTTACTGATGATGAGAATTTAGTTCTCGAAATACGTATCTAGTTTTTATTAAAATTAATTTTAAGGTTAAGGGGTAATTATAATAGTTTTAGTTAAATTTAACCTTAGACTCCATCTATTATTAATTTATTTTTTTTGGTGTTATATAAATAAATAAGTGAGATAAATATTGTTTAAATAAATAATTTTAGTGTTTCACTGTTTTATAATATCTTAGTCTTTAAATTAGTATTAATATTTGTTTAACCATAGTAATAGTTAATTTAATTATCTTTTAAATATTTCTTTATCAGTTAATAAACTTTATTTTAATTAATAATAATTCTTTGATTTTTACACTTCACCCATATAAATAAAAACGTTACAATAATATTTATTAGCTTTTCTGAAAACTAATACCAGCTTGGATCTCAACAAATTTATTAATTATTTCCAAATGTAAAAAATCAATTTGATTAGAAGGAAACCAATAAAAATATTCCGAATCCCATATTCACTCACGCGATAACTTACAGCAAGTTACTTACTAATCCAGACGACAGGGTCCCAAACTCGCATGCACATGCGTGCTTGCACTCGCACTCGCACGCGCTTCTATATTTTTAGCTCTGTATTCCGTGTCACAAAGCAATTATCAGTAATTTTAATAAATGAAGCCGACATTCCTAGCCGACCGCCGCACCACATAACCTACAATTATTCCTTGTGTTTCTGAAACAAAAGAACGCGCGTCGACTCATCTCATTCGAATGAAAACGATAGTGGTGCATCTAGGAGACAGATGGAAAATTACATGAAGCGGGAAGTGATTTATGAATGTCTGATAAATATATTATGTTGGATTCGAAAAGTTGGATGAATAAATCATAAATCATTTCTTTGAATTGATTACGAAGCTACACTTTTTGTTATGTTTCATGCTTTGGGTAAACTTCTCGAATGTGTTGCAGACTCGAAATCTTAATAATACAACAGTTATTCTTACAAAACTGATATACATTTACACTTTCTTCAGGGTAAGTAAGATGTTACATACTGGATTATAATTTGCACATTTTTAAGCCACTTTCCTATGTTGTTTCGAATGGCGATGCACAATTTTTTTCACCACAGTGGTCAATTTTGTGCCATTGAAAATTGGGAATATTTAGCGTCGGTCGGGATCGAACCTGATTCCCCATAGATTCGCGACCTGACACTCAGGCACGCGGCCGCGAGATCTCATATTTAACATTATTATACATATTAAAGAATATTTTATTCTCTATACAATTTTATTACATTTTATACTTTATACTCAATAAATATAGAGTTAAAAAATTATAATGAAATTAAATTTCATACAACAGCTAGCTATGCTATAATCATGGAAACCGCTACTATATTAAGAAAATGCTGATTCACAGATGTCAGTGTCAAGTGCAATTGACTAGGGTACCTTTATATACAGGGTATGGCCATGGGCCAAGATCGCCGCCATTGTCGGTAATTCGTTTCCCTATTTATTTGTAATAAATGTGATATATTAAAAATAATATTAAATAATCACACTGTGAATTTATAAAGGTAATAAAAATTAATTTATTTAAGAGATACACAATTATTATTATGACATACATTTAGAGGTTATGTAGAATATATGATATGTGTTATTATCACATCTAATTTAACATCACTAGTTCTTATTTACATAATAATGATATATTCTAAACTTACCTTTTAAAAATTTAAACGATTGTGCTTAATATTGGTATTTTTAATTGTTTTCAATATGTCAGTAATCGTGGTGGGTATCTTAACAAACTACTCAAGTAAATAAAATAAAAATTACTTACACTTTAAATACATATTAAAATGATATGTAAATGCGTTTTTCATCAAAATAAAACAAATATCCAGGAAAATACATAATAATTTGCGCAAGAACAACACATATAACAGAGGGGCCGATAATGGCGGACGAAACGTGAGCCACGCCATGGCCATACCCTGGTTATAAAGGTACCCTACAATTGACATGTTTGTTATAATTTTACTGGAAATATAGAATCTCTTACGTACATTAAACTTTCTGTATGGAATTTGTACAAAATACATAGAACTGACACGACAGAAGGTAATGTACTTTTTCATTTTGAAATTGCTATGGGGTTTCGTGGCCGCGTGCCTGAGTGTCAGGTCGCGAATCTGGGGAACCGGGTTCGATCCCGACCGACGCCAAATAATTCCAGCAATGAGTGTCCGTGAGGTGACGCCTGGTAAGCGTCCGCACGATGCAAATATTTCATCATTACCGCATCTGTGCACAAAGCAGATTGGCACACCCAGCAATGGGTAAGAAGCCGTGATGATATATTTATTTATTTATTTATTCCAAACAAACAGTAATCGAGATAAATGTTTCAAATAAAAAAGTTAGATATTTTCATTGTTATTTTATTTTCTTTCGATTGATATAAATCCCAATGGTGACAGCTCTAAATGGGACACCCTGTATAATAACTTCAATGCCCGGGATTAGTAACATTGAATGTCACACTCATTTCATTTTCACAATTTCAAATAAAATTTAATATATACCTTCACACGGAATTCCTTTTTATCACTCATATATGGTTTGTTTTACTCGACTTTACAAGACTCGGGAAAATAAGGTGCCTTGATACATAAATAACTATTAAATTTTAGTAACAAGAAGTATGTCATAAATTATTAGCAATATTATAATCCGTGCATAAAGTAAATCACAAATTGCTCCATTATTTCCGTCGTTATAAAATTCTAGAATAAAGCTATTATTCACCGCTTGAATACTAATTCAATACGTATTAGCGATTGTAAAAACGCTAATTTTAAAATATGTCTGTTAAATTACACCTGATTGTAATTTAATGCATGTTTGCTCTATAATTTCTTCACCCTTTAAAATAGAGACTTTTTACAATGTGTTTACTGTAATAAAAATTGGTTATTTATTAATGACATAGTTTTTGTGCGAATAACCGCATACAAGTTTGAAAACACCAGCAACTTATTACTTCAAATTACCCGCACTTCCACAGCTGAGGGCGCTAGTGTAGCATAACATCGACGGTGAAAAACATTGTGTCAAATCACCAACTTATATTACTTTTCATTTATCATAAATAATAAATATGCTTGACCAAGTTAATTAGTTTAATTAAGCTTTATTTTTGCTAGACACAAAATGGTCTATGTTGGTCTAGTAATAGGTCTTATCCCGGAAACTGCATACGGGAAAAATAGACAATGTTGTGGAAGAAATAAGGAAAGCTACAAGAAATAATAGTTGCATGTTCATTTTTCATCCGATCCCCTATGTTAGAAACAAAGTAAAAATGGATCTATGAAGCTGGTACAGATGTCTATTACTAACAGCCTTATATTTATTATTCTGCATTTGTTGTTATACTGAAAATGAATAAGCAGAAGACTCACGTCATCGACCTGAAAAAAACCTTATAAAACGAAATATAACTTATAGAAATTATTGGGTGTTATTTATTTTTTAAAAAAGAAGGAATAAAAATACTAGTATTAAGAAACGTATATCTTAATGAAATTTACCTTCATATCCAAGTCAATCCTTATTCCTTTTAGGGAATACAAATTTATTTGAAATAAATGTAGTTAATTTTCGTATCATAACGGTAGCACTACTGACAATGTCCATGTTTACATTGAATTTAAAATCGATCAAATATCGATCCTGTCCCTGTCACTTAATTGTCAGTGATCGTCAACTCATCTCATCCAGGCACAAGTGACTTGAATTAATATAAAAGATTGCAAATATCAAAGTAGTTATGTATTATTGTTTTGTAAAAAATATATTGAACTGTCACTTTGCTGTCAATAATAGTATATTAAAGAACGTGTTTTATAAGACATGTTTTTTTCGCACCAGCGAGTTTTCTAATTGACAAGTGCGAGAAAAAGTCTTATAAAATGAGTTCTTTATACTATTTTTTATATTTTGCACCTTCTACAAACTAAAATATTTGAAAAAAACTGTTAATATTAAACCGAGTTGATTTAGGGAAATTTGTAAGTGAAATGTTGTAGTTGGTAACATTGAATTGACCACATTCAATTATTATTTGAAAGTTCATGTCATTTCAATATTTACGAACAAATTTAAGTGAATTTAGTGTAATCATGGAAGATGAAATCAGTTGCACTCCGCCTGAGCTACGTAATATTCACAACTGACACCAAGCGCCATGACATCTGATGGCATAATTTGTAACTGTGTGATTTAGTACTCTGGCTGATTTGACATTAAAACTTGTATAGTAAAAATGAATGTAAATAAAGGTAAAAGCAAAACTTATTGTTTGTTGTACGGTCGTAAGTCATAAAGTGGACTATCGGCTTTCAAAATTATCGTACCTTCGATGAAAATATTAAGTTATCGCTAGTACAATGAGTACAAAATTAAACTTTGACGGGCGCAATAAAGGGTTTGTATTTCGAATTAAAATATCAATGAAATATATAAAATATAGTTTTTAATACATTATCTTCGTGTATGACAATTTCATCAGAAGCCGATTTTTGTGCACCAGTTTGTAAACAGCATAAAATATATAAAAGAATAGGTCTTGTTTCTCCCGCAAATTATACAGTAATATGTTATGCATTATTTACGTACTCACCTAATTAAAAAATATAATAGACACATATTTAGTAATGTTCAATTTATTAATGTACCTTGGTACCTTTTACAAAACATCTTTAGGTCGGATTTGTATGTAGAAATTTAACCTCGGCAGTAGTTATCCTTATTTTCGCTTAAATATAACGTTTTATTTTTGTAATAATATCTAGTTTATTAAAATACCTTCTATACAAGATTAATCGGTTGGTTTTTTGTATGATAATTTTTCAGAAATGTGTAATATTTGCAAAATTTCATAAGACGCCTGCAGATGTAATACGAATGACAGTTAAGAGTACTAAATCAAACGCACGTGTAGTTGGCGACGGTGCTGCCACCATCGGCCGTGTCAGTTGTCAATAGCTCAGACTACAGGAAATAATCTACTTCCTAGAAAACCGCGCGAGATTTATGAGAAAGAATTTGCAAATTTTGACACATGGTGTAAAGAAAATAATGTCAAAGGCGTAACAGAGAATGTTTTGATTGCTTATTTTGAAATGCAAAGTAAGACGAAAATATGTATTATTATTATATTCATTAAATAAAGTGATTTATTAAGTAAAAGAAATTTTGAGGTTATATTGAAATTTCTTATCTTCCAGCTTTGACGTTTGACAATTTAACCCTTTCAGCCTCAGTGTACAGGAAATTTTTATTTTTTCTTATATTTGAATTAAAACTTGCTTTAAAATTAATTAAAAATAATTTTCTATCGTTCAAAGGTTCAATCTACAAATTTTTAGTACTACTAGGTTCATCTATGTGGACTAATTCGAACATTATATTAACATTTACTTACTCAATTTGTGATTATATTTGTACATTTTCATGTAAATAATCGTCCCTAAATAAAAAATAATAATAATAACGACATTATATTATTAAAATGAATTGTCAATTAACTAAAAATAAATTAGGTAAAAATGGGTTAAAGACACGTCATCTAGTACCAACCGTATAAAACAAAAAAATGCGTATCGAAATGAAGGTCATTACGATACGCAATTGCGTATCGTAATGACTTCATTATGAACGCAAAATATAAAAAATATATTAAAAAAAAACCGTTTTAGTTTCTTCTGAATTTAGTATTTTGTGAGTTGTGTTTACGCTAGAGAATTACTGCAGTGCCCAATTACCGGATAAGCTGACTAGGCTGCAGCCTAGGGCGCACAGATTTTGGGGGCGCACAATTTTCTCGTCTCATTATAGTTTTTGGGGTGCTTTCATTTGGTTAGAGCTAAGACGACCTAAACCAGGCCCTGAATATTATTGGTTTTTTTAATAAATATTACAAAATAATCCATTTGCAGTCATGCCAAAAGCTTTAACAAAGCAATCGCAGAAGCAAATAACGAATGTCGTGAACTACTTCGAACGGGAACTGGCCAACGGTGGGCCTTTGATTCCGTTAAAAGCCGTTCGAGAGGTAATTTTTTTCAAACATTTCTTTTGTTATCAAACTTTAATTGAATTATGTATTTTTAGAGAGCAGCAGATGCCCTACAAATAAGCAAATCTGCTGTGTGCAAGATTTCGGGAAAAGTTAGAAGAGGCGAACCTTTAACATCACCGAAAAAGCCCAAACAACAGAAAAGACGGGTTACTGAAATTGATAGTTTTACAGAAACTGCAATTCGAAATGTTATTTATGAGATGTACGCAAAAAGTAAGTTTATTATTACAAATATGTATATTAAATACTGCCTTTCCAATAATAAAAATGTCATTAACTATTATGGATTTCTAGAATCACACGTGACTTGCAAATCCTTGCTCGATATTTTAAAGTTACGAGGCATATTCAGAATAGAGACGAGATCTCTAAAATGGTTCGGTCACTTAATGAAGATGGAGGAAAATAGCTGGCCAAAGCGTATATTTCAGTGGATACCACCAGGGAAGAAGAAGAGAGGACGACCAATCGTCGGGTATTGGGAAGGCAGCATCTAGCAATATAATTATGTATTGTATTGATTATGGTGAAATATGTTGAGTACATACATATATGTACTTTAAATTGTACATAATTAAATCCAAATATATGTAATAAACAAATAAATTAATAAATAAATAAAAATAAATATATAAAAGAAAATGATTATTTTCAAAAATAGTTTAGTTTTGTTATTAATTATTTTAATTACTTACATGCATGTATTGTATACAGTAAGTTATGCAACACGCATTGCATTTTCTAGAATAAATTAGGACGCCATGTAAACGTAGTAACAAGTGACGTCATTATCTAGTAATATTTATTGATGACGTGAGTCTTCTGCTTATTCATTTTCACTATAGAAGAACTCATACAAGCTAAGTACTAAAAACAACGTAGAATGTCCAATTTTTATTATTTATACGAATTAATACATACCTAGTACTTTTCAAATTATTCAATCCTTAACTAATTTTCTTTTTATATTGGTTGACATAATCCCCCAAGTCTCGACCTGCTTAATTACTTTCGGTCGCCTTGTTTTATTATAAGTAATATAAAAATCAGAAGTACCCAACACAATACCTCTCGCCATTTAATTTTTATTAATTCAAATATACATACTTACATATTTACTTATGCTGGAAATTGTATAAGTCCCATTCCATATAACTATGGTTCTATTTACTATTCTCTTTTTAAAACGTTACTATTATTAATTTGAAAAGATTAGTTCTTTGACAATGACATTTATCTGTCAGTTACATACATTTGAGATATGAACTGCGCAACCAAGGAGTTGTATTTGCTGTTTGTTTAAAGCGTAGGATCCGGGATTTAAATTATTGATAATTTTATAAATTTATCCATAAAATATATAGAAAAAGTGATCAATCCATTAATTTAATAATCTTTAAATTTTATATTAACATAAATCTCAAAAATATAACATTTAAAGATATTTTTCGGAGAAAAACTATTTTGAGCTCTATATCCGGTTATTTGATTTATACCAAAAGCTAATGGCTTCTTTCCATATTAAAATAACGTATAAATACAAGGTTTCAAAAAACACACACAAATACACATACACGCATGCGCATACGCGCGCACACATACACACACGCGCATACGCACACACGCACGCATACACACACACACACACACACACGCACGCACACAGACATCATCGTGAAAATGTTAAAATTAGATTCTAGGGACCTTAAGAGGCATATATACCCCTGTGCTAAAATATGAAGCGAAAATTCAAATAAATTGTTCCTCTACTAGAACTACTAACATTTTAAAAAATTCAACACAACACAAACCTACTTCCGATAGTACCTGCATTTTAAAAAAATAATTATTGAAATTTATTAGTATTTGACTTTGATTTTATGGGAAAATCGAGAAATGCTGTTTTGCCTACAAAATAAAAGTCAAATTCTAATAGATTTCAATAATTATTTTTTTAAATGCAAATTAATATCGCAAGTAGGTTTGTGTTGGGTTAAATTTTTCAAAATGTTAATAGTTCTAGTACAGAAACAATTTATTTGAATTTTCGCTTCATAGTTTAGCACAGGGGTAAATATGCCTCTTAAAACGTGGTTATTTACCAAAATCTCCATATGCGATTTTTAGCACGATCCCTATATCTCCCTTATCAAGAATAGAATACAAGATACTTCTATCAACTTTTAATATTAAAAATTAACCTATAATTATTTTACTAAAAGGTAACCCGCCATTTTTTATTTTTTTATTCTATCTATCCATTTAGGGCTTGAATACAGCTGTCGCCGTTTACCCTTCCAACCGGACTCATCGAGCCGCAGTGTTTTAGAATAAATTTCTTACGAATTAAATTTGTCACCAATGTAACTGCAGTCTAAAGGGGGTATCAGACGCATGCACGTATCTGCAACTGTTTTGACAACAGTTGCTGCAACTTACAACCTACGTTATCAGTCGTACGCAAAGTTACAAGAAATATAGATTTTTTTTAGTCTCTACGTTCGTACACATGATATATAATTCCTGTTGTCTTTTTGTGAAAGTTTGAATCATTTATTTGTATTTAGACGAATAATATCAAAAATGAACAACAAATTATTAGCTGCTACAACGTTATTTAAAATATGGTCGTCTCGTATTCCACAGAGCTTTTTCTTTTCTTACGAGATCAATCAGAGTTTGAAAAAATTCGTCTGATTTTATTTCAACTCCAGCTCCTCCGGCCATTTTTAAATATTTCGTACTGTTTACGAGATGTTTGCAAACAAATGTCAAACAGTTTAGAGATTTTTACTCCCTATGTCCCCTTACTACGCATGCGTACCTTGATAGTTGCAGATACGTGTGACTAGTTTTCGAACAAGATGTAAAACTAGTTGCAGGAAAATTGTCGCACTATCACACGTCAAAAGTTGCACGAAACGCTTGAAGTTGCAGAAAATGTTTGACAGGTTGCAGATACGTGCGTACGTGTGATAACCCCATAAGAACTAAGAGCAATGCGTAAGAACAAAAGTTTGCAAAATCCAAGATGTAGTGAATTTACCTGCAAGTAATATTATATCAGACTGCAAAGCAATGATCTTGAATAGTCATCTTTCGTAAACTATAGTTCATACTTGTATTTATATCATTACTGTCATTTGTAGAGTTATAGCTCATAAATTCTTTCCCCGTAAATCTGTAGAGAAATGAAACATTCGGCCGGAAAGAGCATCTCCATTTTCAAACAATAAGCAATATCGGGAGACAAGGGTTACGTGTTCTGGTCCCATCTGATCACTTGGAGGCAGGGTGTCTTCAACAAAGGACACAATGCGTCGAGTTCTTTACAGCCATTGAAATAGTGAACTTTTTCTCCCAGATGGGAGTGGCCCCGAAACGTGATAGCTTGTGGGAAGCAGGAACTGGGTGGGTCGGGATCGAACCCCGAGCACGTGGGATTACACACCTGGAGGAGTTTTTTATTGCAGACAAGAAAAATAGTCCAGTCCATATTTGTTAGAGAATGAAAATAATATTTCAATTTTGTATCTTATTTAGATGGTCGCATAATGGTTAGCGAATTTACATACTGAGCAAAAAGTATATGATGTATCCAATATCATGGAAAAATAGTACAAAGAAAGTTTAAATTCAGTTTTTAATGAAGATGAGTCTTCTTTGGCTCAAATTTACCGCTGGTATGAATAAATTTAATGAAATCGGACAGTTCTATCAACAACCGTTGGGTTTACATTACATAGCTTCAAAAAGTTTTGAGCACATTCAACACGACGTTGGCGATGAACTGCTGAGAGATGTTTGGGGATTCACCTTGCACTAACTTTATTCATGCCTAAATGATCGGGGATGATTCGACGAATGCTTGTATCAGAAAGCCCCGTCATTTGAGATATTTCTTTCACCTTCAAGCGCCGGTCACCTACTACTAGATTTTCAATAAGGGCAACATTCTTCCTGTTTTGACATCATCTTCCAACGAGCCCTACCCAAATCGAAACCGTTTCGACCAATCTTTTACCACAGATTAAGATGGTGAATTTTTTCCATAAACTCCATCCAGCTGATTTTTGATAGGTACACTGAGGAGAAAGACCTTCTCGGGAAAGAATTTGATAACAGCTCGATACTCAATTTTTGTGACTTCAGACTGTGATAAACTGTTGACAGTTATTAGAAAAACTTAAAATTCATTTTTGTTTTTTCCCAGGCTAATAAGACTTGAACTGACGTGTTATCAACATATTGACTTGCTGTAATACTTGGATTTATATGAGGCCGGATATTTTTGGCGCTGCCCTCGTATATATTATATTAATAAGTATTGTCTGTGTTCATCAGCATCCCTCATCAGCCAACAAGTGGAAGTGTGTTCCTCCCTTTTTACTAAGTCAATCAGGAGGTAGGAAAACCAGTAAGCACAACATCAATTTCTGTTACAAAAAAGTGGAATTAAATAATGATAAAGTGTATTGAAAGGAATTTATTTGAACATATTTAAAATAAAATTCTAAAAAAATATGAACAATAAATTTATTCTCACTAATTCTAGTATTAGTTGGGTGAGCAAGGTTAAAATAAAACTTATATGGGTAACCACCATGAAAGGGAATACATCATTGAATGATTGTATTGTAGCGTGTGAGCCCCGCTGCTACGCTGAACAAACGTCTAAGTATAGCGATGACGCAATTGCGCTAGCAGCTACGTCAACAAACAGCCGCGACATGTTTAATTACTTCCGATCGCTTGAACCTTTTGTGTTCACTGTTATTATGCGATCGAATATTCTAGAGCTCTCTGGAAGTTAATGGCAGCTGTATAAAAGGAACGCAGCTATGCTCGGGAGTTAGTTATTTAGTTATATACATAGTTACGTAGTTAGTTACATTCAGAGACATCGAGATATTCACATAGAGTGTTAGTTTGAGAAGAACAGCAGTATCGTAGTGAGCGTATGCAGTAAAGTAGCGAATTGGAGTTGAAGTATTGTGGCATACGGCTAATTGATGATACTGAGGCTGTGGAAGGAGTGAGTTAGTTATATAAATAGGCAGACAGTGAGGTGAAAAGTGTGACTTCTGTTCGAGCAATTGAATATACAGACTCTGTTGAGTCAGTTGAGTATATAGACGCTGTGGAGGTCGGTAGGCGGACAGTTGAACGTGATAGGTATAAGTATATAGTGTTATAAATATCGTGTAAACAGTCTACAAGAGTTTGCAACAGACTGGCAGTCTAAGATTGGAACGCGTAGTGAAATAAATAATTAGTAATATGGGGGGAAATAAATAGTGGTAATAATTGGTTAAATAAATAAATAGTGTTAGTGTTACATGGTTAATTATAGTTTTAGTCTTAATTAGTTTTTAATAATTGTTCAATATTAGTTATCGTCATTATTCAATTACTTTTTAATATGTAGTAATAATTTAATAAATCTTTGTTTTAATTAATATTAATTGTCTAATATTTACACTTCAGCTAAATAAATAAAACGTTACAATATTTTATCAATGCTTGTGCGAAATACTTATAAATATTCTCGTTTCTCGTTCTTCGAGTCAGAACTAAATTCACGAATTAGTACAACTGTTTGTGAGGTTACTACGCTCGAGAAAAAAAAAACAACTTTGCGTTCTTTTTCTGCCGGAGGCCTCCGAATTGTATTGATTTTATATATCCCATTCTTGATTGTTTGAAATTGTGGCCGTGGGTGTAAGTTTAAATTTGCCCTTAGGGTGATTATACTAAATAATAAGTAATAAAGCATCTGAGATTAGATTACACAGTAGAACAATGCGCAAACAGAATTCTAAATGAGGTTGAAGAATTTTTGTATATAATCTAGAAGTTCAATGAGAAGTTACAGTGTTATTTTTTATTTATTAATCCTATAAGTTTTTCTTGAGTCTTTTAATAACTGTTAGTAATAATAGTGCAAGAGTTCGTAAAGATACTCATTGTACTTCATGTACCTTTTTGAAAAACAGCATATGGTGCTCCTGTATATTGTATATTCTCGATAAATTAATAAGAAGATAAAGTTTGTAGCAAAAAATAGGGCAAGTTAAGTTTCAGTTCTAAGAAGTGTGAAAAGATACCGATTTGTATAAAACCATATATTTATTCAACTTTACAATTTTTTATTCAACTAATTTTTACCCTTTTATATAAAGTTCTTTAAAGTAGAGTTCTGTTTTTAAATTTTAATGTGTTAAGTGTATGAAGAGCGTTAAAATAACAAGTTGTACTTGCATCTTTAAAACTTAAATGATACTGCACTAACAGAGAACAAACAAAAAGTTCTTATTTATAATGGAGGTCTCCTACTATTATTTTTTTTTATGAAACTTTATCTAAATTGTAAGCAATCTGCAGTTCTAAAAAATCTTAACTATTATTCGTTAAACTGTAGTAATTTATTATTAGTCTTTGTTGTGGATGTTAAGCCCATTTTGTTTTGAAACAGTAGAGTTCGCTAATAATTGAAGTCTCATAAATTGATCTAATTTAACACTTGAAAATGAAAATATAAATGTAATGTGTTATTTATTTGGGTGAAGTAAAAATCAAAGAATTATTATTAATTAAAATAAATGTTTAATACTACGATAAATAACTATTAAAAGATAATAACAATAACTAATTTAAGACTAAGAATATAATTAATTACTTAAACACTAACACTATATATTTATTTAAACAATTAACACGACTATTTATTTTATAGTACTCTCGTACTTTTATTTAACTAACTGTTAATTTATTTCACTACGCGTTCCAATCTTAGAATACCGGTCTGTTGCAGACTCTTGTAGACTGTTTACGCGATATTTATATAATAATAATAATAATAATAATAATAATAATAATAATAATAATAATAATTTTATTCCCAACAGTGGTGGAACCATGCCATATTGTAATTGATATTGACTTGATATATTAAACGACCAAATCATGTTCAAGTCAATTGCTATTTTGTACTATACCGTATTGATAATAAATAATTGATAGATGATTCGGATATCTTCGGCTTGGATTGATAAATCTACGTACATTTCAAAAACATTGTGTAGACGTACCTGCGCATACAATCATTTGAGTAACGAAAACCGAAAACGATTATTACGAGACCTCAATTTAATTCGCAGAATAATGAGAATGAGAACTTTAGATGATATCCTTTTTATTAGTTTATTTCGCCTTAGAAAGGAACTTATACATAATTTTATTCCTCAACTTTCGCCATATATGTTAAATTCAAACCGGCCAATGTCTATTACACCTGAATTAAACTTATTTGCCGCGTTAAGTTTTTATCCTACTGATATTTATCAAAAATTAATTGGACAAAGTTACAATATATCTATGAGTCCACAATCAATTTCAACTTTCGGATGAAGTTGTAGATAATCAAGTAATAAACTGTGTTTAGGTTGAACTTGCATTCGTTTATTCCTTTAAAGAAAATTATTCATTATTAATACAGTTTTCAATGTACTACGTATATTTAAGTTTTACCTAATAACGATACATTTACAAAATGACTTTGAACACTTACTTTTAAGGTTCTCACCACGCAGCATGCACACCGTAGTGCAGAAACCGCTGATAACGCTACGACGAAAAATATTCTGTAAACTGTTTCTGACGATTGATTTCGTATTTTTTTTTTTTCAAATATATTGCACGATATGGTTCAAGCCATAACTTTCTATTGTCGCTTTCTATCAAGTCAATAATTTCTACATGTCAATAAAAATGAAGCAATAGCAATATCGTGTATTTCCAAAATATTGAGATTGACAAGTGGCCATGGGAAGTGGTAAAGTGCCGTAAGGGGGACATATCAATGTCAATGTGACGTGGTAGCACCACAGAAACCATTTACAGGGAAATAATTACTACAAAAATATATATGTAAATAACATTATATAATAAGAAACTATATTAAAAGAAAGAAAAATTTAAATAAATATATCTTGACACCATTTCGGTACATCACATGGACCGGTGAGTTGGCCAGGACATTGGTGTAGATAGTAGGCAGACGAAAAGAACTGCTTTGTCTCGAAATCAACCTAGGAACATATAACGGAGTATACGACAATAACTGAAGGCAATCAATTTTGTTCGCTAATAACAATTTTAAAAATTTAGCTGACTGTAGTTCTCGTCAGGTCCTAACAACTCTGGCGTTAGTTGTTAGGACCTGTGGCATGGTTGACATGTTGAGTAATCTTGTGCACTCAGGTAGAAGCAATAATTGTCATTCATATAACGACTTATACTTCGATTGAAATACAGTAACGTTTTTATTTATTTGGGTGAAGTTTAAATATTAGACAATTATTAAGTGTTTATTAAACTATAATGACAGTTACTATTACTTATATTAAACAATTATTAAAAACTAATTAAGACTAAAACTATAATTAACTAAATAACACTAACACTCTTTATTTAACCAATTAACATTAATATTTACTACCACGATGTTACTAATTATTTATTTCACTACGCGATCCAGTCTTAGACTGCCGGTCTGTTGCAGACTCTTGTAGACTGTTCACGCGATATTTATATCACTATCTTTATATCACTATATACTTATATCACGTTCAACTGTCCGCCTACCGACCTCCACAGCGTCTATATAATCAACTGACTCAACAGCGTCTGTATATTCAACTGCTCGGACAGAAGTCACCTCTTTCACAACACTATCTGTCTATATATGTAATTCTCTGTCTAACTTCCACAGCCTCAGTATCACCGACTGTCCGTATGCCACAATTCTTCAACACCACTGCCGAGTATTCACTTCCAGTTGCCGTTACTGTTCCCGTATACCTAGCTTCCTAAAACTCTTCAGCACTACCGAGTATTCTCTTTAACAGCCACCCCGGTATACCAGTAACTTCCCGTCTCGCCGTTACTGTCCTTGTACACTATAGCTTCCCAATACTCGTCAACACTACCGAGTATTTACATCCACAGCTATTCCAATATACCACAAGTAATTTCCCGAGTACCTAGTCGACACCAACTGCATACGCTCACTACGATACTGCTGTGCTTCTCGAACTCACTAACACTTTACTTTCTAACACTCCATGTGTCTCTATGACTCTGTATGTAACTTACTAACTCTCGAGCATAGCTACGTCCCTTTTATACAGCTGTCATATCTTCTACAAAAGCCCTAGAATATTCGACCGCATAATAAGAATGAACACAAAAGGTTCAGGCGACCGCAAGTAATTAAACACGTTGCTACTAATCTGTTTACGTCGCCCGGCTGCTAGCGCGATTACGTCACCGCTATAAATAAACACTCGCTTACAGTGGCGACGACGGCGGGTGTTCCACGTTACAATACTTTAATAATGAGGTCATACCACATTTTCCAATTTATTTTTTTTCTGAAAGTACATTTAAAACTACTTACGAAAATATATATTTTGACACATAAGTTTCTAGTTTTACAGTAATAATTTTTTTAAAGTTTATATAAAATTTCGAATGACGTAACAGTTTTGCGGCCGTAGTAACATCTACCGAGCAAAAATGGAACTACTTTTGACGTTTATGTCAGTGTGTTTTGAAACCACGCTTGAAACCAAACGTAGTCTTCAAAACTTCTGGAGTATTTATTGCCTTATACCATCTCTACCTTACATCTTGAGCCATAAGAATACAAACATAAATTTTATTTTTACTTCTCAACGAGTTATTCTCGGCACAGAACAATATTGTACAACCATTGTAATATCTAAATCAAACATAAATTGTATTTATTTATATTTTTATTTAGCATATTTCGTTATTTGTACTTACTTAAAAAAAAAAAAAAACTCGTTGCAAGCATGTTGACGTTACTTTCAAAATATTGATTATATAAGGTTATGTCAGAAAAAAGTGACAGATCTGTTCATGTAGGTACAGTAAAAGCACGAATACGGGTGTGCCTCACTATCGTGTATTTGTGTACAAAACTGTGACGTCACAAAACCAAACTCAGAATCTTTATAAAGAAAATCATGAATGAAAAGTATAATAATATTAAATATTTTTGATGTGTATAATGCATAATATTAGGTAAATTTTTCATTTATGAAAGAAAAATCAACATTTTTTCTTTTTGGTATGACCCCATACTTTAATAACAAGTTGAAGTTGACAACTTATGTACATCGTTGAAACTGTTCATAATTTTGCCACCAGATGGTAGGTACATCGCTTAGCAATAGGTGCAAGCCAATAAAATTACATCAATACTT
The DNA here is from genome assembly GCA_963082715.1 of Harpalus rubripes. Taxonomy (NCBI): domain Eukaryota; kingdom Metazoa; phylum Arthropoda; class Insecta; order Coleoptera; family Carabidae; genus Harpalus; species Harpalus rubripes. Next base: position 84,054,379 of record OY720448.1, read on the forward strand.
CAATGCTGTTATATTAATTTGCATACTTTGTAAATTATAGTCAATTTGTATAATTTTTTGTTTAATGTAAATATAAGTACATTTGATTTTCTTGTAAAGCTTTTCTTATAATGCAATTTAACTGAACTGGCTTCGTATTCCATATTCTCTATAATAAGATTTCCATTTGCAGCAAAGTAGTAAGCAACCACAAAACAAGGTAACCACTCCATAAGAACACGATCAGTTGCGCATAAGAAATCAATTGATAACCGCAATGGTATCTTGTTGAAGCCGTAACTCGCTGTAAGTGCTTGAAGTAGCCGAGGTGCAGCAAACCATGTGATTTGGGCGGAAGAAGGAGTTGCAAGGCGTACTCGAGAAGAACGGGAATCCAGAGCATTGAAAGCGGTATTTACCTATATCCAGAGGTAACAAGATCAAGAGAAAGACAACACAGAGAATTTAATGAGAATTATTGTGGGCTGCAGATGGTTTCAATTATAGACAACTTACTTAAGTTCGAACGGCTTTTTAGTTAGGTTATTACCGATAATATTGTATTGAAAAGATATGGGATTTTGTCGACGGGTATGTGTAATATAACAGCACATATTAATATTTAGGATTAATTTTGTAAAGCCGGTATCCCAATGTAAAATATTTTATAAGAATTTTTATAAAAATGTTACATGAAAAGTACTGCATCCCACTGTACAAATTTTTACGTGTTTATGGAGTGTTGCATAACGCATGGGAAAGAATTTTCGCCAAAGATACTACTAAACTTCATTTTGTGCCCGTTTTTCTGCAGAGTAATTTGCGTTATTGTAATTTCAATATGAATAACGTCAATTCAAATGAAAAATTGGAGTAATGGGTTACATAGACATACAAAAAATAAAAAAAATCAGAACATCGCTGGTGGACTAGACTATGGTTGGAGAAAAGAAATAAAAATCGTGGTGTTTTAGCTATCGCACACAACGAATTACGAATAGAAGATGAAATAAATTACAGAAATTTTCTTCGGATGAAAGACCATTTCTTAAAAATCATGGACATGGTTCGAAATTAAAGTGAGAAACGTGACACTCATTTAAGGCAGTGTATTTCGGCACATGAAAGATGGACATTGTTCTATCTAGTGAACATATATTTTTCGTACCTCCGTCCATTTCGACTAGTATTACAAAACTCAAAATCGTCCAGAAATGCGCTGTTGCTGACCTAGGCCGGCAAAAGGAGTTGGCATTACTGTTCTTGGTGATTTCTCTTCTTTACATCCAAATAAAGAGCTGATTAGATTATGGTTATAATTGGTCGACCGGAAGTACCCTAATTTGAAGATTTTGACAGTTTTTCTTGAAAAAACGATGTTAAATATCATTTTTCATATTTAATGTTATTATAAATATTAAAGAATATTTTATTCTCTATGCGATTTAATTACATTTTATACTTTATATTTAATAGATATGGAGTTAAAAAAATTATAAAGAAATTTTCATAAAACAACCAGCTTTGCTATATATATGGAAACATCTACTATATTAAGAAAATTCTGATTGATAAATGTCAGTGTCAAGTGCAATTGACATAGTATGTTTGTGTTATAATTTTACTGGACATATAAAAACTTTCTGTACGAAATTTGTACAAAATACGTATCACTGACGGAAGGTAATGTGCTGGCTACATTAGATATTTTCATAAAATTTTTGACACGATTAAAGGTAAACAATGAGATCAAACCGATTTGTGATTATTCTATATCGGAGTTGGTTTTCACTTTCGTAATCTAAATAGGAAGAGTATGAAGAATTTAACAATTTTCAGAACACGAGCAAACACGCTTCCATATCAAGTATATTTTCAACATTTCATCGGTTCCATCAAACATTCATCAGTGACGTCATTTGAAAATGCGCTGAAATTTAGCACTAATTTTTTTGATAAATAAAAAAACTTGCCTTATTATTATTGTATTAAAACATACTTAAATCAAAATAAAATATTCAAAGTTGTTGGTGCGTTGAATAATGTTCTATATGGCATACTTTCCTACCATTTAATATCATCCTACACGAGATCATTACCGCCGTTTCTGCCAGGTGTTTAAGCATATACTGAAGACATTACAACGTACATTAAAACTGGGAAGAATGTTCGTTGGTTGTGATTAAGCCCTCACACATAGGACGATTACTTTGCGAAGAATGCTTAAACATCCAGCCGACCGCTTGGAGGTTCAAGGGATAATAAAGTTATTCTGCTATTACTAGACCAACGAAGACTTGTATAGAAGTTGGAAAATTGGAGAAAAATGTTGGAATAATGAAAGAAGATTGCCCAGACGGCTATTGAGAGGTATTTATGAGGATAATAGATAATAGACGAGAGTTTTATTTAAATAGTTTACATCGCTGTGTAAAACAATTACGGAAGATTATGAAGTTAATACGGGTAGTATGGTTCAATGTTCTGATGCGGTAGCTAAAAGTCTAATTAGAAATAGGTATGAGGTCTTATTAAGAACCCGAACAAAGGGATTTAACATAAGAAATCAGTTTGATAGCTGAAATTGTCACACATTTAATTCAAGCGAACACTACTCGCAAGTATTGACAAGTATCGTATGCTCGTGTTCACTCGTACTGGCACTTGGCGTTTCCCATCTGGGGCCTGTTCAGCGTCGGACTGGCCATTGTGGCGATGTGGCGATCGCCACAGGCCCGGCAAGCGAAAGGGCCCGGTCTAAACTTGTAACTATCATATCTATTAGTTAGTTAATAGTTTTCAATATGATAAAGAGAAAAGTCTTAAAGAACTGATTGTAGATCAAGTATATAACATAATTCAAGAGTCTGATTTTAATCAAAAAACAAGCGTAGAGTAAGTCAAAGAAAACTACACGCTAATATAGGCTTACTTCTATCCCTGCCTTCACCCCAAACCCCATCTTTATCCCGGTCGTTAGCCAATGTATTCTAGAAATATGTGCTCAACGGGCATGTGCAAAATCTATTATGTAGTAGATATAAAATTTAGTTTTTAAGTTTTGTGTGGTCTGATGTGACGTTTCACTTTTCACATAGTAGACTTTCATTACCAGATTTATTAAAATGATTAAATTGAGAGTTAACTAACTCCATTTTTATTCCGGATTAAATTTTTTAGTATGAGATCTATTCACGAAACAGAATACCTAAGGTAGGAGTTAAATTCTGCAAAAATTCAAATCGAAACAACAATGCATAGTAATTCATTTGACATTTTATGTAAACGTAATACCTATTATCAATTTAAGAAACGCTTAAAAATTAAGTTATGTTGGTATAAACCGCCATTAGAGCCATAATTTTTGTGTACTTCAATGATTTTAACGTTTTATATTTTGCTGGGTGAAAGATAGCATTAAAATGAAAATTAATTATAAACATTGCACTTACAAAAAAAGGTTATCTTTAATAGTATTCACCATTCACTATTAATATGATTTGATTACAACAAAGAAAATGATCCAAAAATGATTCTGACAATATATTTACAATTTAAATATTTATATTCATTAACTTCGTAATCCATACTTCGCATATGCGTTATTTAATCTATGTGCCAAATCTCGGCCAAAATATACGTGTTTCAGACGCGATTTTTATATTAGATTACTGCTAACTCTATACAACTAGTACAGTTATCTTTGGTAATAAATAAAAAAAAATTATAGTTATTTTCAAAAATAATCCATTTAAAAATTTACCGTTTTCGTCTATATATTGTTTCTCAAACAACGATACACCATTCAAACGGTCTTCTGCTGTGGTAACTTTGTTTAATTTACCGACATCATAACTCTTATATTGCTTGAAATCCCAATGGATGGAGTATTTTAATAAATCTGCTTCCCATGTTAATCGTCAATGTCAAGGATTCTTGGGTCAGCCTGTGTACTTACATAATGTTTACATTCATTAATGTATTTAAAAAGAAAAACCTTCATTCATAACTATCTTTGTGTCATTAATAATATTTTGAATGGCCCAGAATAGGGGCCCGGTAATCCAAATCGCCACACTCAGAAATATGTCCCAGTCCGACACTGGGCCTGTTTCTCAAAAAATACGGGACTAGTATTACTAGTCCCTACACTAATAATACTAGCGAAGTGTACTAGTTTTTGTTTCTGAAATATACAAGTATAAAATACTAGTTACAAGTTAGGAACTAGTATTTACTAGTGTATTTGACAAAAATACTAGTATTTTGTTTCTCAAAATATTTAAGTTGTCTGTCAAACTAGTAATTTACTAGAGAAAAGCTACAAGTGTCAAAAGTCTTGTAAATTTTGAATATAAATTTTACTAGTCGTAATATTTAACAGTTCGTTAGGGTGACCAGATCTTAGATCACGAAAGGAGGACACAACAGACAAAAAAGGATGATTTTTAGTAGAAAAGGATGACAAAATAATAATAGCAAAAAACAAACATATATTTTATTGAACACTTGAAAAGAAATAAAAATTAACATTTATTTGAACTTTACAACAATTATTTCTATATATTCTATGTATATTTAAAATTTGAAATTGATCTTAAATTTATTCTATTTATATTTTAAATATGATGCGATATTTTTCACTTATCTAATATCAATTTTAATTAACAAAAATAAATGCGTGCGACGAATTCAGCACGTGCGAGTGCGGAAAAAAATTGTGTTCTAGTACTGAGGGGTAAAAACGATTTTTTTCATTATTTCGTGAAAAAGCCGGACGTAAATAAAAGCCGGCCGGACATTCATATTTTTGTTAAAAAGCCCGACAAGTCCGGCTTTATCCGGACGTCTGGTCACCCTAAGTTCGTAGGTTTTTTTTTCTTTTCCGTATGTAATTCAATGGTTCTTTGTTAATGTTAATTCAGATTGTTTAGTGTTAATATATTTTTTTAAATAATATAATAATGTGGTCTAGTGACTCTGAATCTAGTGATGAAGAAGTAGTGCGACGTCAAAAACTAATTAAAGCAAGAATAAATTGTCCATGCAGAAACCCCATATGAATGAGAGGTTACCCATGGCAAATAAGAAATATTAATTAATTTATTGGGATTTATTCTTTAGCTAGATATGAACCGAAACCATGCATTAACCGTATATATACAATTTTTTTGAGTTTGACCAGAATGTGACCCTGATATATTTCTAGTCTTTGTTTGGTCTACTCACCCCGAGGCGTGACAAGTTTGACAGATTTTTATCCATTCATTGAATTTATCTGCTTTAGACAATTTATTTAGAGAATGCTCCAAATAGAATACCTTTAACATCTCGAATTATCCCCAAAATAGTTAATTTCGCATCAAGTGTAGACATTTTTCTTTTAACATAATTTAATTTTAAATTAAAACACTTGAAAATGTCAACGTCAGTCAGAAAATAAAATCACTTGATTTAAAGAATATTGGATTAAATACCAGTGTTTATTAAAAAAAAAACTACTAGACTATTGAAAATATTTCAGATACACTATTTTATTTGACTAATAAAATTTCCTTGTAACTATTAACTTGTAAACTAGTAACTTGTAAACTACGAGTAGTAAAATACTTTTCAGAAACACAATTTACTAGTACTATTAAAAATTTCAGTTGTAACTAGTAACTTGTAACTTGTAAACTAGCATTTTTTGAGAAACAGTCACGAGTCAAAGGATACACTCGTCAATGCTTGCGTATCATACTCGTACTTGCCGAAGCTCCTACGCCACTCGCGGAATTTTCTAAATCACTCCCTATTTCCTCGTTAGAACTCGTATACAATCGTTGTATTTCGTGTTTCAAAACGTCTATAGTTAATTAATTTTCATTAAATCTCAAAATATAAAAATTGGCACACCTACAGCAATGGGAATGGGTAATAAGTCGGGATGATATATTTATTTATAAATTTATTTAAAAATAAACCAAATTAGAGAAACACAAAATATAGGCTAATTTTAATTACCTGTTTCTGCTTTTATTTAATGAAATCATCCACATCTTCTTTTGTACCTCTGTTTTTTATTTAGTAACATATAATCCCCCCTTTAAAATAACATATAATAATAATAGTAATAATAATAATATTTATTTACCCAACACTTATCCGTTTACAGGGTAATTTCTTAATTAATAAATTGTACATTTAATAATAAGAAAAATATAAAATAGTATAAATTTACAAAAAATATCTTCGACATGACCGAGGGTCATAGTATTTGGAATACCATGATATATTTTTCAGGTAACACTAGCCCCTGGTCTATATGTATAGCTAGTGATGCCGTCTAGATCTAGACTTTCTAGACTCTTGTCTTGTCTTGTCTAGATTATCAAGACTAGACTGGCAAGAGTCTTGTCTTGAAATTTCAAGACAAGACAAGACTTTCCTATTCTAGATCAAGACTCTTGACAAACTTCTAGACAATTTTTAAGACTCTAGATTAACTAGTAGTAGTAGGTAATATGAATTTTTTACTTCGATTCATAACAGTGGCGTAACTACATAGAATTGCGCGCCTTCGCGGGACATAGGATTGCGCCCATCATACGTCCTTTGTGCAAGGTATACAGAAATAAAAATTTTTTTTCATTCAAGGTCAAATGCCGTTTCATTGAAAGTTACATTTTTTCAAGGGATGTGCAAATGCATGATTACCCCCTTTCAGTTTCATGTACAGAAATAAATTGCATAAAATAAAAAAATTTAAATATCAACTTTTTACCAAGAAACATGTACTAACCTGTCAACAATCGACTCAACGCTGCGTAGAGATATAAGAATAGACTAAATACGTAAGCGAGCTGAAACTGTGATGGTGAAATAGAAAGAGAACGCTGCCGAAGAGTTATCTCTGACCTTGTCTAATGCGCAAGCGCAGGTTAATCTAGAGTCTTGAAACAATCTAGAGTCTTGATATCTAGACAAGACTTTAACTAGACTTTTTAATCTAGACTTAGACTTAATCAAGTCTTGTCTAGACGGCAACACTATGTATAGCGTTTATAACATTGAAATTAGAGAAAAATAGTGTATTTTATATATTTAAATTATACCTACATAGGTTGTCCTTTTAAAATTATTATTTGCGTACTAGAACGAAAACTACTGGTTGAATTGAGATTTTAGGGCTCATATATTTTTGTTTTATATTACAGTTAAAATAAATGCAATAAAATAAAAACAATAAACCCAGGCGTAAATTAATTCTTAAAATTTGAAAATCAAAGCAAACCTAAGGAATTCAGTACTTTTCTCACACAAAAAGTGCCATTTAAGTTCGCCCCTGTAATTTGTAATATAAACTGTCTGAAATTAATAATAAACAAATAGTCATTTGTCCATATTTTCAATTATCCTATATCCTTAAACTTAATCAGCTTTCATTCTAGTCTATAATATTTTGAAAATATTAAAGAAAGTTTTGTTCACAAAATTGTATCTTGTGTTGTAATTACAAAACAATATTCTGTTCAATAAGTAGTATAAACCAAACATATACTATTCTAAATTGAGTAGATAAATATTTCTTACTTTGTTCTACTTTGTGGTGTTGCTAACTCTGTGTTTCTACTGTCGTGTGGATGACACGTTTCGCTTTAGAATAAATGTGGCTGTCCCGTACTGTGTGTGTATAGTATCTGATTTTCTGGCTATTCAGACACCTACTGTGTGATATATTTGTGTTAAGCATGTGCAGAAACAGACAAATATATTAGGGCTGAAATCAGTGGGGTGTATCTGGGGTGAATTATAAGAGTAAAATTTATATGGGGTGTTAAACTTAACCAAACGTTATCTAGATTTTCACCACTAAATTTATACTTAAAATAATACGGTTCTCCAAGTTCTACACCTACTCTAGAATGAGAAGAAAACAAGATTATATTTGTTATTCTATGTATAGGGAAAGAAAAAATACCGTGAGGTAATGTTATCGGTCCAAAAATTCGATGGAGTTTTCAGTAAATAAGCACGTATTAGTGTCCCTACAACTCGTTTTTACTATCTTTACGATGTTGTCTGTGTGTTACGATTTTTTTCTCTACGATAACTCTTACAACAAACTTCCGAAAATTTATATTTTCCGTATTTAAGCTTTCTACATTCATATAAATAGTTAATTAGATTTCGGGTTTAATTGGACAACCGGAAGTGATACTTTACTTCAAGCCCATAACAGTTTTTAATGAAAAATTCTATTAAAATATAATCCAAAACTTTTCAATTTTAGTATTTAAGACTTCCATATGAAAAATAATAACATATTAGATTTTGGCTAAAGTTGATAAACCGGAAATGATATTTTACTTGAAGCTCTGAACTGATTTTCGTGAAAAATATTTTGATATATACCAACAATTTTCAAATTTGGTATTTATAAGGACATAATTACATTTTTTCTAAAATTGATAAACCGGAAGTGATACTTTACTTGAAGCTATGAACAGATTTTCGTGAAATATATACATATTATGATATATTCAAAAACTTATCAAATTTAGTATTTAAGACTTTTATATGAAGGGAAACAACAAATTAGATTTTGGCTAAAATTGATAAATCGGAAGTGATAGTTTAATTGAAGTTCTTAACATATTTTCGTGAAAAATATATCGATACAATCCAAAACTTTTCAAATTTGGTATTTAAAACTTTTATATGAATGAGAACGACATATTAGATTTTTTTCTAAAATTGATAAACCAGAAGTAGTACTTTACAGATAGCTATAAACAGATATTCTTGAAAAAAATATATGAAATCATGATCCAAAACTTATCAAATTTGGTCTTTTAAACTCGATATTGACTATACTTATATGATAAATCGGAAGTAGTACTTAATATGGAGCTCTTAACAGATTTTCGAGGAAAGAAATAATAAAATATAATCCAAAATTTCGTATTACACTTTTCTATTTATTGGAACGAGAAATTAGATTTTGTTTACAAACGATCAATCGGAAGTGATATTTTACTTAAAGATCATTGCTATTTTAAACATGGAATATATATATATATATATATATATATATATATATATATATATATATATATATATATATATATATATATATACCGTGTGTCTATCTTAAAGGTGTACATAGGAGATTAACATGGGAAATCAGTTTTTTGTAATTTCTTGCTCGCCTAATTATTTTAAGCAAAAACGCGTCAAATAAAAGTTTTAGGTCATAAAATTCTGCATCTAAATCAATAAACAGAATTATCTTTACATGCTTTGTAACGACAGAAATTATTTATGAAAATGTCGAAAATTACGTTGAAAATATCGACAGCCATGGAATTGAACAAAAAATAAATAAATGCTTGGCGTTTTATCAAATTGTCAGAAACGTCAAATAAGTTAACTTTCGTTGTGACATATAAAAAGTCAAGAATTTAATTATTTTTTGTTCAATTCCATGGCTGTCGATATTTTCAAAGTAATTTTCGACATTTTCATAATTAATTTCTGTCGTTACAAAGCATGTTAATTCTGTTTATTGATTTAGATGCAGAATTTTATGCCCTAAAACTTTTATTTGACGCGTTTTTGCTTAAAATAATTAGGCGAGCAGGAAATTGCAAAAAACTGATTTCCCATGTTAATCTCCTATGTACACCTTTAAGACAGACACACGGTATATATATATATATATATATATATATATATATACATATATATATATATATATATATATATATATATATATATATATATATATATATATATATATATATATATATATATATAATGTACCATCATGGGAATATAACAACTTATACGAAATTCAAAAGACTTTGTTGCACGTATGCAAAACTATTTTCCTAAAATATCTATTTCCTGCATAAGGGTGAGCAATATTTGTTTGATTCTTTATTTAATTGAAAATGAAAAGCACATTAGCGGTTTCTTGTGTACTAAATGAACTTTGAATTTTTCCTATGTATAATTACAGTGGTCGACGTAAGATGATGAAGTCAAGATCATGTGTAATTCTATGTCACGTGACTTTTAGCTTCACAATAATAACGCGTTGTGTGCGTAACCGCTAGTTAAAAATTTAAACACGTGTCATTATTACCAAACCAAGTAGTTCAACTCATGAAACACGAAACAAATCATTATTATTAATCTTTTCAATCACCTTTTTAACCAAAGATATACATTTTTGAGTCAAAAATATCAATAATAAACATACAGAGAATTTATTTTAACATGCAACATATAGTCCATCACTTCCATGGTTACACACACTGTCAAAAATTCTTATTTCCAAACCATTTGCCTATACCTACGATTAACAAAAAGTAGAAACTTTAATGTAGCACTTAATAAACTTTGGCTTATAAAAATTCATAATTTTAATATAATAAATGTTCAAAAATACCTCCATTCACACTGAGGCAATATCCTATAGTTCATTTTTTTTAAGAATGCAGTACAGGACAGATAGGGCTTATTTGATCTTGTTCTCTGATTGGTTTAAATCGAGGAGAAGTTTACACCGACGATATTTATTTCTCCATCTCAACCGTTTCTCTACTCATCTCTCTCTTTTCACATACATTTGTAGTCATTAGCGTAGAATTTGTTGATATGTAATTAAATGAATATAATACTACTAATAATTTCTAAATATATAATACTCGTATAATATAATATATTATAATATATTATAATATTATATATTATAATATAATATTATTTAATATAATACAATAGAATGTTAAATTATAATACGGCTAATATTAGTTCGTACGTCAATGCATGTTGAGCTTGAGCTGTCAGTTGTCAATGGCTGCCAACTGATCTGTTGGTATCATTTCCATTTTTGCGTTTTTCTGCATTTATGTGTTTGCATTTTATTTTTCTTGTTGCCATTTGGTGTATTTAATATATTTTTCAATACAAACAATAGTAGTATTCGTTCTTTCTGTTTTTATTGTTTTATCTCATTGAAGAAAGTGTGCACCGTCGTATAAAGAAAAATCCGAAGGGAAAACTTTTAAAAAGTGGACAAAAGGAAATGGCGTACAACAGTTATTTGGCCCATAAAAGTAAGGGTGCAACAAAAACTAAAGATGTGGCACTCATTGCAGCAGCTGTTGGAATCTCTGAAAGATCTATGTATAAAATTGTTGCGGAAATGGATAAAACAGGACAAGTTTCATCACCAAAGAAGAAAAGAATACGCGAATATTTGTTTTCAAAATTATCGGAAGATTATTATGGAGATTGTGCCACAAGGATGATTTTCATGTAACAAATTGTTAAAAACTCTTGACAAACAATTTACTGTGTTGTTTTAAGCTTTGCTTTTTTACATTCTCACGATAATTGTAAATTATTTAAAATAACTGATTTACAAACTTTTGTTCATTTCTTGAAATTTTAAATAAATCCATTTTAATTGTATAATTCTTTTATTATTATCATCTTTGTAAAACTATTACTTTTTAAATGCAGTTTTATGTAATAAATTTAAATATATGTGTTTTCATTATGTTTTTTAAGTAATTATAACTTATTCAACTTCTCATTTTAAATTACTAATTTAAAAAGTAAATTTGACATTTTGCTTCATTTTCTTCTAATATTTTAAAAATTACCATTATTAAATTTTATATTCGAATGTAATTACATAACTGTTATTATTTCAAGTAACTATATTTGAATTTAGCGCCAAATTTTATAACTAGATTGACCATTTGTCATTGTGTAAATCAGGTTTCTAGTTACTGCATTCTTAAAAAAATGAACTATAGTCGCTCGTAGAAAGAATTGACACCATTTGCGATGTGTTCTAGAGATATCTCCTGTGCTGCAATACTATTTATAATGTTGCAGTTTAAAATAAATATATACCGGGTGTAGCGATTTCAATGTTATTTTTTTAATACTGCTTCTCTTTACCTATTCATTTCAGCACAAAAAGGTAAAAATATAAGTTGTTCAGAAATTAAAAAGGCATGCTCTAAAGGTAACTTGCATAATCATTCATATTTCGCTAGATATTAATTAAATAAAATTTAATGTTCTCTTAACAAAATTGTTAGAGTGCCTTGAAAAATGAAACAAGTAACTGAATAAAATATTTACTTTAACATTTTTTATTTGTTGTATAATTTCTTTTAGGTATAAACTCAATTTGTTCGGAATTTCTACAACAAATATCAAAGTGAATATTTTATTTAGGTTACTTGTTTCATTTTTCAAAACATTCTTAACGATTTTTCTAAAAGAAAATATTAAATTTTATTTAGTTCTTATCTCGTGAAATATGAATGATTATGTAAGTAAGATGCTTTTATAGGATGCCTTTTTAATTTCTGAACAACTTATATTCTTACTCTTTTTGCGGTAAAATGAATATGTAAAGAAATATAGCTATACGCCACTTTTCATTTCTACACCCGGTATATATATATATATATATATATATATATATATATATATATATATATATATATATATATATATATATATGTACAGGGTGTCCCAGGACGAGCTTACGCTATCGTTATTTTAAAAACTATTCCATATTATTTTACGAAATTTGATAACTGGGGGGTTTTCCGACATGCCCGTTTCGAATAAAATATTTTCAAAGCAGTAGCATTTCCGCTTTAACCGGAAATAGACACTAACTTTCTTATTTTAAATGGAATACTGTATTTTTTATTTTACTCTTCAACAGAAAATTTTACATATGAAACCATAAAAACATTTTACTCATGGTACCACTTCCGAAGTAATTCAACTGTGTTTATTTCTTCTCTAAAAAATACCACTTCTTTGTCACTTTATATATCGAGAATGGAATCGAATTTCTATAATCTGGAAAAACATTTTTTTATTTAAAAAAAACTTGAGTTTTACCTTGACGTAGAAATTACATTTTTCAAAAATTGTCGATTATTAATTTATACTAGTGTAAAAAACGCTTTCTTTATAATACTGTTTTTACGGATTATAGAAAATCGATTACATTCTCAAAATATACTGTGATAAAGAAGTGGGCGTTTTTAGAGAAAAAATCAAAAATGTTGAATTACGCCGAAAGTGGTTTACCATGAGTAAAATGTTTTATGGTTTCATATGTAAAATTTTCTGCTGAATTCAATGATAAAATAAAAAATATAGCATTCCATTTAAAATAAGAAAGTTAGCGTCTACTTTCGGTTAAATCGGAAATGCTACTGCTTTGAAAATATTTTATTTTAAACGGACATGTCGGCAAACCCATAGATACCAAATTACTAAGTAAAATGGCGCCAACAACTGCCAGTTGGGCTGTCAAACGAAACGTCAATAATAGTGCAGTGATTAAAAGACATATATTCTCGGTGAAAATTTACATCGTTAGACATTTTAGCTCCAATAAAAGTATTTGTAACTTGTTTCGTGATGTTTTTTAATGTTGTCAAAGATTTTTCTTACATTTTACGTGTAAATTTTTTAGAAAAATTAGAAAAATTAACTTGAAAAGGTCTATTAAATTATAAGTATGTAGAAAGATTTTTGTTAAAAAAATTATGGCTTTACCGGGACTTGCACCCACGACTAACTTTAAATACAGGTGAAAGAAACCAATGACTTCCAGGGTCTTTCTTTACGCGACTAGTATTTTAATAAACTATTTCCCTGCTTCAATATAGTTCTGTAGGTAATTGAAGACTTAGATGACAACATGGCGGGTGCCGGAAAATAGTACTTATGCGCTTAGCAACGACTCAACGAGGCAATAGCATGTTTCACTTACGCATTATGTAAATATTACTAGGGTACATTACCACCTCTTATATTACAAATACAAACCCTTATATCCCATATCCATACCATCTACCCTTGTTCCATATCCCCGTACCATACAAAGTGCGTTTCCCATTCCATCCCATCCTCGCATCCGTACTCCATCTCCTGAGACAGTATCAAGTCGGGGGCGTGCCCAGGTGTCGGCGGCCAATGGGGCGCGGAGGCGTGGCGCGGTGGGCCCCACGCAGCACGCACCGCGGCCGGCTCAGTCGATACACTCATGTGTACCCGGCAATTACACCACATAGCGCTGATACGCAGTGATAGCGGACTTGGACGAATTCAGGGTAAAGTGATAACTGATTGTGATAACTTAAGGGTTGAAGTTGAGGGTGCAAACAGTGATGAATTGTGCGTATAGTGCGTATCAGGCTACCTCGCCGCAGGCGGCCACCGGAGCTGACTTCTTGGAGGTGAGAGAGGTGAAAATTTGCTCTTTATTTTACTTTCGATAAGTTCATCTGAGGCTCTATGGCAAAATCAGGAATGTGTATTTTTGAATATCAAATTTATGAAAGTTTAAGAGATGATAAAAGCAGGAATTTATAAATTGATAAAAATTGCAAAATCTGTATTGTTTGTCGGCGATGTACTATTACCAAAAGTTTTGTTTTACATTCGTCGAAATCGAAAGAAACATATCTGGTTATGCCTTAGAACAAAAAATATATTTTAGACCGCAAAAAACTATTGATGGATAGGTATTTATATTATGTCTGTATTGACCATATATTTTTGGATGAGGTTCTTTACGTTCAGTACGAATAAATTTACTGTTTAAATAAAGATACACACAATTACATAAAAATAATTTTTAAAATAATTAAAAAATGTATTTGAAATTCATTTTAAACTAACTTAGCATCCATTTACACCATATTATAGCACTGTATTTTTATTTCAGTAAATATTGAATAATTTTCGTGTGGATATATATAAATAGCTACCTAAGTGTAGGCTCCGGGATTTAAATTTTAGATAATTTTATAAATTTATCGATAAAATATGTAGAAAAAGTATAAATGCAAATCTATAAAAATTTAATAATCTTTCATTTTTATAATAACAAAATCTGGAAAAAATAACATTTAAAGGTATTTTTCTAAAAAAAAAAAAAATTGAGCTTCAAGTAAAGTGTTATTTCCGGTTATCCGATTATAATTTCAAAATTTTCAGAATGATAGTATTTGACTTACAGCGGAAGATCCACACATACACACAGACATCATCGTGAAAATGTTAAAATTGGATTCTAAGGACCTTAAAACGATCTCTATACCTCCCTTACCAAGAGTAGCGATAGGTAAAAAGTTCATTGAGCGTTGCTTCCCAAAATATTTTAGAAAAAAAAATACTAAGTTGTAAATCAGTAAATAAAATTTATTTTATACTTGTATTTTGTACAAACAGAAATAATTGAAAAAGACAAACAAATTTGTGATATTTCATATTAAAATTTAATTTATTTTTGTAATAAAAATAAAATAATATAAAATTTGCAAGCAGAATAATAATTTATATTTATTCTAATAGGTAGGTACTTGACAGATAAAACATCATATATATATATATATATATATATATATATATATATATATATATATATATATATATATATATATATATATTGGTTCAAATTCTTTTATACTTATTTGATTACAGTAATAATATGTTTCTATTTATAGTAATTATTAACTTTAACGTCCGACTGGTATGTTATATACCAAATAACACCCTAGAGCGTGTTATGAGTTGTTGCTATGGTAATGTTGTCAATAAATTGATATTGATACTGGGATAAAACAAGTAAAAGCATTCATATCCTACCTACTCCGCAAATTTTATTAAAACTTTCTGATCCGTAATCCGTAGAATAGTAAAAATTATAGTCGGACGTTAAACGTTGAACGCACCACGGGAGTTAAACGGAGAATAATGCCTTCGGTCAACGTACACATCTAGGGCTAGAGGCCCTCGAAAAGTACACTGTTGACCTCAGGCGTTATTGTCCTTATAATACCTTTGATACGTCAATTACTATAATCCATTTAAATATAGGGAATCCAATAATCCAAAAATAAATACAATGTCTAAATGTAACACTAACAGCAATATATTATTTTCTTAAATTCTTCTTCGTCTTTATCATTGCAAAATTTACTTTCATTTTAAACTTAGGTATTTAACAATTTTTATTTTGTTATTTTTTATTGAAACGTCAATATCTGACTATCAATATTGTAGGTAAATCTTTCTTTAAAAAAAAACAAACGCTTTTTATAGTTGTGCAAAAATTTCATCTCATGTTGTGTATTATTTTATTGTCATAAGCGTGTGTATGAAAAATTATTTCTTTATAAAATAATTGTTGTTGCAATTATACGGTTAATAATTTTTATTATTATCATATATCATACGTGCGCACGACAGTATCATATTAATTTCCAAAGGTATTATTTGGTTAGAAAAATATTATAATTATTATAAACATTAATTGAAGCACATTTTCACAAATTATTAGGTAGGTGACAAAAAACTAAATTGGCGTAAATTGTATATCCAAATCTTGATTATTTACTGATTCTTTTAATGTATACTTATGTCAAATCCAAACCATTTAATTATATATTATTATAAATATGCACACAACCACACAATAATTACTTCACACAAACAGTTGCTTCAAAACAATCAACTGTTTATTTACAACAATTGAATTTCAGCACGAGTCACGACACACTACAATTTATTTTAAAAAATCATAATTTTTTATGGATATATTTTTTTTGGGTGTAACCGTTTGTATTTAAACACATATCTGAAGGTAAATTAATATTTTTAGCTTTCGATATAAATAAATATTGTTTGAATAAATAATTTTAGTGTTTCAGTGTTTCATAATATTCTTAGTCTTTAAATTAGTGTCAATATTTTTTTATCATATCATAGTGTTAGTTATTAATTTATCTTTTTAGTATTTATTTGTCGTTAATAAACCTTTCTTTTAATTAATAATATACAGTGTGTTCAAAAAAATTCCTAACTCGGAGTACCTAGACTATGGACAGAGAAACGCATGTCCTAATTTAAAAGTATTTAATTAAATATCAATTTGACACGAGATATTGTCAAAAATGTTATCTAACGAAATCAAAGCCTTACTTTTGGAATCTTATTTCAGAAATGGAAATAAATTAGAAAATGGCGAATGGCAATATTCTTTTGCTGCCTGTTATAATGAATTACAGAAAAAATTTCTTATTGAAGCAGCAGATCATAATTTTAATGATGTAAAGACAACTGTAGAATTATTTCGGGAACAGGGAAGAGTTGAAAGAAAAAACGGTAGTGGAAGACCAAGAAAAGGAACAGCCGACGTATAGTTCGTGTCAAGATAAATGCACATTGACTTTTACGTCCATCACAGCATGTATTTGCTTAAAAACACACAGAGAGGTATCCACAATTTTTCCAAATTACCAAATTTAAAACAGTAACCACAAATCAGATATTAAAATTAATAATAAAATTACTACAGTTTATTATTCAATAATTTTTTTATATATTTTTTTACATTATACAAATCTTAAAAATATGTTCTCCTTCAATATTAGATTATTTTCTTCGTCCGGAAAATCACTCCATGCGTGCCACATTTTACTTCAGTTGTTTACAAATGAAACAAGAATAATGTGATACAACGTTTAGCGAAATTTATATAGTCAAAATACATTAAAAGATTTTAACTGTAAATTTGGTAATTCGCCCCTGGCAGCACAGGTAAGAATATACCCTGGAGTGATGGGTTAACCGAGCTTAAGAAATCGAAGTCAATGTGCATTTATCTTGACACAAACTATTCTTGATAATGTAAAACAAATTGTGGAAGAGACCCCATTGACATCCGTTCGAAGGATCAGTCAAGAGCTAAATTTATCTGTTGGTACCAAATAAGATTTTGAAAGAAAATTTGAAATTGTTTCCGTATAAAATTCATTTATTCCATCAAATTCTACCCCAAAATTTTCAATATAGAATAAATTACTGTAACTTTCTTCACCGATGAAGCGTGGTTTCATCTTGATGGGTATATAAATTCCCAAAATATGCGGCTTTGGTCTTCAGATAATCCCCATGCGTTTGTTGTGACGCCTCTTCATCCGGTAAAACTTGGTCTCTGGGTTGCAATTTCAAGGCGCATAATACCAATTTTTCCACGAAAACGTAAACGCAAATTTTTATATTGAACAAATTTTAACCCCTTTTATTGGATAATGAGGAGCTACAATATGGATTTTTTCAACAAGACAATGCTACTGCTCATACAGAAAACTAAAGCTTGGCATTTTTGCACTAATTTTACGATAATCGATTAGTAAGTAGAAATTTATGGCCACCAAGATCTCCAGACTTGACAAGTTCCGACTTCTTTCTTTTCTCTTAATTAAAAAATAATGTATTTAAAAATCTACCTCAAAATTAAATGGAATTGCAAATGAATATTTTAAGAATTTTAGAAGAAATAACACCTGAAATACTCACCAGAGTAACTGAGAACATGGAACGACGAGTGCATTTGTGCCTTGAGAATAATGGACAACATTTTCAATACCTTCTATAAATAAAATATCGGTTTCCTTTTTCTTATATTTTCTTCTTAAAATTACATTTCAGTTTTGACAACTTGACTTTTGAATTGAATAATGATCAGACATACGTTTCTCCGTTCATAGCCTCCGCCGAATTAGTTATTTTTTTGAACGCACTGTATATTAGATGTTTCTGAAGTTAAATATTTATTTCGAAGTATTTATTCAAGAAAAGTAAAATAGAATGAAGAGGGTAGTGAACGAAGATCCGGTTTTTATACTGAATTTGGCCGTAAAACCGGTGTTATATTTATCAGATTTAATTATTCTTTTATTGTTTCTGAATTTAGAAATTTAATCAAGAACTATACATTTTGTTTCGTCATTTGTATCTATTACAAAATTAGGCCAGATTTCGACCACGTGGAATTTCGACCGAGTGGGATTTCGACCGCGTGGAATTCGACCGCGCGGGATGCTTCGCTAAATAGTTGGAACACATTTTTGGTACATTCAGAGGGGATGGACCAGACCTTACTAATGCATGGTATAAACAGCAAGCTTACCAAAGCGAATTTTGACTCTTAATATTCTAACAAGGCGGTAATTTTCTGGATGCCTACTGACGGCAAAATTCTTAATCCGCCCCTGGTTATTGTCCTAATAACACCCTTGATACTTTAATTACTATTATGCCGATTCTTCTAGTATTGCTGAAATAAAATTATAAATTATACCTTCTGTAAGATATATCTACAAATAACAAGCATTTACTCTAATGTTAAAATACAAACAAAATAAACCATATATTAAACAAAGCAGGTACCTACTATGATGTATGTTCCACGTTATATTACACTATAATTCCTATCTAGTAAGCAAAACCATTACCCATGCTTGTCCATTAAATTGTTCTAGGCGATCTATATTGAATCTCTATCCCACAATCACCGCTAATAGATTCATCAGCTCGATATGTCACAATCTAACCACCGTTGGTGATTGCCGTAAGCCAGACGTCAACTACTGTATGGTGTACGCATATACACCCTCGCAAAGCTGTGCGTTGAGCACTGGATCCCCTATATTCAACGTGTACGATAATTTGCACCCGGCATCGAAACGCTTCATCGCCCCGACGCTATATTGCAGCAATAAACGTCAAGAAAAACCCACAGGGAGAACGGGGATAGAAAATCAAAGCAAGAAGTGACAAGGGAATTTGTATAGTGTAAATAAACGAGGGAGGGAAGTTATGGTTTGAACACTACAGGTTCAATTCAAGATCATTGTAATAGATTATATAAAACGGCTGAGTAACGCAGACGAATTTTAAAAAATATTATAGTGATAAAACTGGAATTTAAGTTCCGGACAAATTTCATTTATTTATTTATTTTATTTCGGCCATTCAACAGGACAAAACCCAATAACAGAATGGCACAACATACAAAAAGCAAAAACAATTCAGTACACGTAAAGTTTATAAGTTTTTTTTTTTTTCACAATTATCTACATATCCATATTGCAACAAATATAAGAATAAGTTTAATTAGTAGAAGTGATAATATTGGCAATTTGATTTCGAAATGTTGATATATTAAGACTAAACATATCAAATTAGTTATTAGCAATGTATTTGTTAAACAAAAATGGCAGCCGATTCATGGCAGAATTAAAAGCAGCGTTAGTTCTATTGAAACCAATATAAAAAAGTTCAGATGCTCGTGTAGTATATACTGGCACACGGAGACCAAGACAACTTATCAACTCAGCACAATCTATTTTATTATTAATTAACTTATATAAGAATGTTAAATCAATTGCAATGCGCCGTTTTTCCAGAGATAATAAATTACATTTATAATTGGGAAACTTGTAATTCATAAATTTAACAAATTTCTCCTGAATACGCTCAATTCGTTTTATATATATTGTATACTGGGGAGACCAACAAACTGTTGCGAATTCTAACTGACTTCGTACCAAGGTGAAATACAAGATTTTTAAAGTCTTTGGGTTCTTGAAGTTTTCAGATGTTCTAATTAGAAAACCTAACATTCTATAAGCTTTTTTCGTTATAGAGTCGACATGAAGATCAAGAATAAATTTTTTATCTATGATTAGTCCCAAATCTTTAACTTCTGACACAGGTGTAATTGCATCATTAGAGAAAGTGTAAATGAAGTTGACATTATTCCTATTCCTCGAAAAAGTAATTTGACAACATTTTTTTATATTTAAGGATAGTTTGTTATCTTTAGTATATTGCTGAAAACGATTATGATCTTCTTGTATTGCTATGCAATCTATGGTTTGGTTAACAGAATGAAACATTTTTAGATCATCAGCATATAATAAAAATTTGCAAAATTTGAAACAACGAGAAATATCATTAATAAAAATATTAAACAAAAGTGGTCCCAAATGAGATCCCTGAGGAACTCCTGATGGAATTATAATTTCATTTGACAGAAATCCATTTATTGTAACTCGCTGACTTCTTCCTGTTAAATAGGACTTAAACCAGTCGAGGAGACTTCCGCATACACCGAGATCAGAAAGTTTTTTTAAGAGCAAAGTGTGATTGATTTTATCAAATGCTTTACTGAAGTCGGTGTATATGGAATCAACCTGACTACGTTCATCCATAGACTTCAGTATATATTCGCTGTATGTAAGAAGATTCGTTTCCACAGATCTACCTGGATAAAAACCATGTTGCTGAGGAATAATATAGCTTTTTACTAAAGAAAATAAGATTTTATATACAAGTTTTTCAAATACTTTTTCGAAGATATCTAGTTTTGAAATCGGTCTATAATTTATTATTTGATTTTTAGTACCATCTTTAAAGACTGGGACAACATAGGCTTTCTTCCATTCATTAGGGAAATAACCTGCATCTAATGATTTATTAAAAATTAACATGAGAGGATAACAGAGAGAATAGGAACAGTTTTTAATAAATACACTCGGGATATCGTCATACACAATAATTATATATACAGGGTGATTCATCGGTCTGTCCTCTCTTTATAACTTTTTTATTTTAAGTCAAATAGAAAAACTCTTCAAATATAATTTATATGATATATTATTGTCTATCTACGTACCATATGCATTTGTATACAGGGTGCTCCGTTTAAGCGCAACAATATGTAACTTTATATTTCTTAATGGAACACCCTATATTTATTTATTTATTTTGATAGTAAATTAGATTCCCTTTAAAAAAGTATTAAGTAATATGGGGTCTAAAATTATAAATTAAGAAGTTATTTACGTTCATAAAAAATAGTAGTTTAGAGTAGAAAAAACCATAATATAATACAAAATTTTGAACCTTTTTTTTAATACTTATTTTAAACATTACACTAATTCCAAAGAAGCTATTAAAATTTAGTGACAGACTAAATAATGCAAAATTAGAATAAATGCTCGAAAACTTGTACTTCAACTTCAATAGATTTTTCTATTATAAATATTAAATTAACCATCTCATCTTTACTAATATTTGTATTATTCATTTTCACATCAACATCAACAATGATAAACCCAGAGTATTTGGACAACTTGTTTGTTTAAATTTGAAACAATTGATCAAATTATCCATAGCTTACTTTGTTAATAATAACAGGATACAAACATATCATTCAACGAATAAAGGTAAATAACTTCTTAATTTATAATTTTAGACCCCTTATTACTTAATACTTTTTTAAAAGGAATCGAATTTATTATCAAAATAAATAAATAGATATAGGGTATTCCATTAAGAAATATAAAGTAACATATTGTTGCGCTTAAATGGAGCACCTTGTATACAAATGGATATGGTACGTAGATAGATAATACTATATCATATAAATTATATTTGAAGAGTTTTTCTATCTGACTTAAAATAAAAGAGTTATAAAGAGAGGACAGACCGATGAATCACCCTGTACTATACAGGGTGTTATATTTTAATGGACCCAGCAAATATCTCGCTTATTTATTAAGTTGGTAATTTCTTTCATATAACATGATTTATAAAGCATGTAAACAACGTGATGACGGGTGTTCATTCCTGATACCACTTCCGGTTTATTAGTATTTACTTTGATATTTCAAATAGAACATACTATATTTTTTTACAAATTTGAAAAGTACATCAAATTTGCTTTACAATCATATAAAATAATCCATATGTTACACCATTAAAAAGTAAAATGGCTCAGCTCAGTTAAAACAAGGAGTAGGTACAACAAATTTATTGAGTTTATCTCAAGTGAGCTGAAACGAACTGAGATTTTCACCAAAAAAAATACAGCTTATATCGACCTAGATGCCGTGTAACCAACGTGATGAAAGAAAACGAATCCATAAACACTATCTGATAACCTCCGAATCCAAAAGAAATAGTTTGCGAATACTGTAAAAACGCTATTTTAATGTAAAAAAATTGTGAATTTTATTGACATGAAGGCCAATATTACAAACCTCAGTTAACATTTTACATTCCAGATAAATAGTAGTATATTAAAAACAAGTTTCATATGGCAGTCTGTTAGAGTACGGGTTCAAGTTTTACAAACGACGAGTGAGATAACAGGCCTTATGAAACATGTTTTTTTTCCATTTAAGTAATTTTATATATTTTAAAAAAAAAATTGCTATTGTTAAAAATAAGACTTGGTGTTTATTTATCAAATAGCGCTTGTCGCTATTTTACAGATGAATATTCATTGTTAACTAACAGCAATTAGAGAGATATAATTCATCTGTCAGTTTTGAAAGCAGTCACACCACCTCTAGAAAATGAAAAACGCGTTTATAGATCTTCTTAACGACGTGTTTTCAGTTCGTTTATAGAGTCATAAAGACAAAAAGAATGTCATTTTTACCTCCCGCTACCCTTGGTAAGGGAGGTATAGGGATCGTGCTAAAAATCGCATATCGAGATTTTGGTAAATGACCACGTTCTAAGGTCCCTAGAATCCAATTTTAACATTTTCACGATGATGTCTGTGTGTATATGTGCACAGAGAAAAATGACTGGTTTTTAGCAAGTAAATATTCATAATTAAGGGGTACTTCATTCATTCAATTATTGCAACCTTGCAACAAATACAATTTAATCTTTAATATGAAATATATTTTGTTCATTCAGTTATATCATTTATTTGGCCGTGATTTATTTCATTTAAATTTAATTTAATTTTCTCAAATAAACTAATATATTTATACCTAGTATTTTAGATTGAGATTTTTAATGAATGAATTTATAATTTTCTGAAATATTTACTTTGTTTCCTACAAATATGTAATTGTTTTGAATTAATTTCATAATATATTTGTGGAAACTTTATATTTATTACAATGAAAAAAAGTTTTTATTGTGTGAATCTACATTTATTTGTCACAAATAAATATTATTTGTGACAAAATAATATTTCGATTGAGTGAACAATGTTCTATTTGTCAAATGGCGATTTTAAGTGAAGTGACTTGTTCATTTGTTGTACGTTGCATCTTGTTCATGGTGTTGCTCATTTCTGACAGTGTTCATTTCTGGCGATTTGTTTTTCATACGTGTACTAAAAAGTAGTGAATATGGGTGACGAAACAGTAAACAATATACTATTTGAGTGGAGTTTTGGATATTTGCTTTGCACTTTTCAGTGTATCTTTTATGCTAAGGCACATGCACCGGTACCTGTACCTATAGACTGTGTATTTATACTTTTATAATTTTTTATTATATATATATATATATATATATATATATATATATATATATATATATATATATATATATATATATATATATATATATATTAATATTCTTAAGGATGTAATTTGTGAGTTAATAAAAATATGGTGTACGAAAATTACACATACTGGTCTTTATTTAATTGTTTTCCTTTAATTTTAATCGATTTAGAGTAGACAGGTTACGAGATGTAAGTATATAAACTTGGTTCAAATAAGTAAATTATTATGCAATAAATTTAGCGCAATTAAAAAAATTCTAAACGTAAATAAATGCATAGTTGTCATGAAATAGAAGATATAATTGATCTCAATATATATTTATTTGAGACAAATAAATGCTTCAAATAAATGATTACATTGCTTCAATTGTAGATATATTTGGATCTATTCAAGCTTAGGATTTATTTGTAACAAATAAATTTACAGTTCACGTAATTATATCTTTTTCTCAGTGTGTATGTGTGTGTGTGGATCCTCCACTCTAACTCAAATACTATCATTCAGAAAATTTTGAAACCTTGTATTTCGAACTTTTTCTGTAATGGAAAGAGCCCATTATATTTTGGTGAAAATCGGATAACCGGAAATGGCACTTTACTAGAAGCTCAAAATAGTTTTTCTTCGAATTAAATTAAATCCCAGAGCCTACGCTTTAAACAAAACGCAGTTATTCAAATGTATGTAACTGACGGATAAATGTCACTATCAAAGAAGTAATCATTTCAAAATAATATTAGTAACGTTTGAAAAAGAAAAAAAGTAAATAGAACAATAGAAAAGGAATTCAATACAGTTTCCAGCATAAGTAAATATGTAAGTATGTACTTAGATTAATAAAAAGTAACGATTCACAAAAATGTTTAAGTTAATCCTCATTTTTGGATTAGTGAATCCTATTCTATCCCGGTATTTAAAATTTAATCTTTATTTTATTATAGCTTCGGTGGGTCAATGGTTAGAACAACGTCTCATATCATGAGTGCCCTCGGAGCTCTGGGTTCAAATCCCAGTATGGCATGGATGTGTGTGAATGTGAACCCTCTCTGTAATTGGGATTTAATCCTGTTGAGGGGTTTAAAAAAAGGTAGGTAGTTACTTGGATTAGATTTGACTATATTTTAAGAAATAAACTTAATCTTTATTGTGACTCGGGCTGTAAATGGCGGGAGGTATTGTGTTGGCCACACCAGATTTTTAGATTCTAAATGATAAACAAAAACGAAGTTTTTGATGTCAGTGGCTACTCTATTGGTTGTTTTTGGTTTCATAATTTTTTGTAAGAAATTTGAATTATTCCTCATTAAAAGTATCCAGTACTGATTTAATTAAATTGTATAGTATAAGAGAAAGCCATATGACAATCTGTCAAGTTTAGTTCAATTACTTTTGGATTATAAGTTCACCCACTTCATTACAAATCCCATTAGTAGTATCAGAAAGCAGTTTTTGGTAAGCGCTCAAACGATCCATTAAAGGCGACGTCCACATCAATTTCCCAGAAAAAAGAAGTAAATTATTAACATGTTAACTGTTTTCAATCAATATATAAATCCTCGAGCATGTGGCTTAATCGGCTGCCTTATCTGGCAACAGAGCAGATTGAGCTGAGCGCATTTAAGTTTCGATGAGGTTCACGTAGACCGTAGAGGGTACCTACCTATACAGTGAAGGTAATCGCCAGGCGATCAATCAAGAGTATTCTAATTTTATGTCCGATGAAAGCAGAGAGACTTCGCCCGAGGAGCGATCGACCATACGTCATTTCCATAACAAATTCACAATTTGTGTGTGTTTAGGTGCGATGTGAACACAGGTTTCTTGTGCTAAATACATGTTATTTAACCGCCGAGGTTGTTATTTATCAATTAGCTTATCACTTCCCCCTGGTGGTGAATACGACAGAGCTGTGGTTAGCAAACTTTCAATGCTATTTTCAGATCCGTCAAGGAAATTGAGTTTCTCTGCAAATACCATGTTACTTCTTATTGCTATTTTTATATTACCACAAAATAGAATGTTTAGCTAAACAGTGTTTTCTATTTATAATTAAATTGAAAATTCTCATATGTTTTATTTATTGGTGTGAGAAGATACCAAGAAAATATTACAGTAATTCGATTGAAATTTTTTTCTTTTGTCGGACTTAATTTCTAAATCTAAACGATGTCACAAATCACACATAAAATAGTACATTAAAACACAAGTATCATAAGGCAATCTGTTAACGTTCGAGTCCAAGTTTGGAAAACGAGCCGCCAGGCGAGTTTTACAAAGGACGAGTGCGTCAACAGGCCTTATGATACATGTTTTTTATACTATTTTTTCTTTTGAGGTAATTTTACAATTAGATTTTTAAAAAAAGGACTTGTCAAAAATATGAGTTGGTGTTTTTTTTATCAGTTATGTTGGTAGCGTTTCCCGCTAAAAATTGAAATTTCACATTTTGACAGTTTGTGTATCTTGTGATTTTGTCTGATTGTTTACATTAAAACATTGTATCAAGCATTATACAATTATGAAAGAGGAAAACCAATACATACAATGAACTCCAAGGTTATTAATGAACCATCCTGATTTGACATATCGGTGGTTCGTGTTGGTTATCATAAATAAAACTTGAATATGGGACTGAAGGGCCTTACGTGGACCATCAAGCCTTTTTATTGAGAAAACATAAATAAAACTCTTTAAATAATGAAATACTTTAATGAACAATTTATTGCTCTAGACTTTTACTTTCCACCATTTTTACAACACTCACTGCTCAGTTGCACAGATAACGGCAACAGCTTTTCTTACAATTTTTAATACAAAACATATATGGCATATATTCGATAGTTCGCCATAACGTGGAACTGCAAATCATGGATTAAAACGTCAACTTTTCATATTTGTTTGCTGGTAGTCGCCACAAATTGGGTAGACAGTGTTAACATTTTCAAGTAACGTGCATCATACATTTCATAACCTGCCTGGAATAACAATACATTAAATTCAAAATTGCATTACCATAAATTTAAATTGTAATAAATAAAACTTACCGTTTTAATTATTTTGACAAAGTAAACCTGAGCGCATTGTTTCTTGTTTCATAATTTTTTAGTTGAAATTTTAACTTCACAGATTCTTATTCTTTCTTAATTAACACAGCTATAGCTATAAATTTCTTTTCTTTCTAGTCCTATCACCTAGTGAAAGGATAAAAATCCACAATTAGAAGTAATATTTCAACACAAACAATTTACCATTTTAAGGTTATCTGTCAGTTATAAAAGCATGACTACCACCTCTAGAACATGAAAGGCGCCAAAAACAGTACGTTTATAGATTTTCTAAACGTCGTGTTTTCAGTGATAAACAGTGCTTTTATAGAAACATAAGAACACCGAAATAGAAAAATAAAGTTATTTTATTATTTTATTAATTTATGTAGTAGATACTGTGAAATTACAAAGTATTCATAAAATACAAAACGAATTAAATAAACAGTCAAAAAAAAAAATTATTAAAAATTTCGACCCTTTTTTAAACCACACCACCCTCATACCCAAAAGTGGGTGAGCGGTACACCTTCAACGACCTCACCAGTAAATTCCTCGTACCAAAAAACATAAGTATATTTTCATCAAAATATTCCAACGGATACATTAATTATTAAACATTCTTTAAAATCGTCAAAAACTGAAAAAATCGCAAGGGATACACCTTAGATTTTTTGCGATTTTTGGCCATTTTCAGTCTTTTCCTTCTGGAGATTGTAATAGTTGTTCAAAAATTATGAAAATTAGTATGCTGATGTAATTTTGCTCGTAGAATCTAATGGTGATATCGCCAGCGGTGTATAAGTAACCATTTTTGGGATATGACCCAAAAATGTGCATTTTTGAGCAAAGTTTTGAGGACGAATATCTCGGACACGAAAAGAGATATCGACCTGTGGTTTTAAAATCTTAAATCTACACCCTGGAAACTACTTAAATAAAAATTTTCAGAATTTTTAATTTTTAAAAATTTCCACCCTTTTTTAAACTACACCATACTCATACCCAAAAATGGGTGTGCTTTACACCTTCAACGACCTCACCAGTAAATTCCTCGTACCAAAAAACATAAGTATACCAATTTTTATCAAAATATTCCAACGGATACACGAATTATTAAACATTCCTTAAAATTGTCAAAAACTGAAAAAATCGCAAGGGGTACACCTTAGATTTTTTGCGATTTTTGGCCATTTTCAGACTTTTCCTTCTGGAGATTGTAATAGTTGTTAAAAAATTATGAAAATTGGTATGCTTATGTAATTTTGCTCGTAGAATCTAATGGTGATATCGTCAGCGGTGTATAATTGACCATTTTTGGGATATGACCCAAAAATGGGCATTTTTAAGCAAAGTTTTGAGGACGTATATCTCGGACACGAAAAGAGATATCGACCTGTGGTTTTAAAATCTTAAATCTACACCCTGGAAACTACTTAAATACAAATTTTCAGAATTTTTAATTTTTAAAAATTTCCACCCTTTTTTAAACCACACCACACTTATACCCAAAAATGGGTGTGCGGTACACCTTCAACGAGCTCACCAGTAAATTCCTCGTACCATAAACATAAGTATACCAATTTTCATCAAAATATTCCAACGGATACATTAATTATTAAACAATCCTTAAAATTGTCAGAAACTGAAAAAATCGCAAGGGGTACACCTTAGATTTTTTGCGATTTTTGGCCATTTTCAGAATTTTCCTTCTGGAGATTGTAATAGTTGTTCAAAAATTATGAAAATTGGTATGCTTATGTAATTTTGCTCGTAGAATCTAATGGTGATATCCCCAGCGGTGTATAATTGACCATTTTTGGGATATGACACAAAAATGAGCATTTTTAAGCAAAGTTTTGAGGATGAATATCTCGGAGACGAAAAAAGATATCGACCTGTAGTTTTAAAATCTTAAATCTACACCCTGCAAACTACTTAAGCACAAATTTTCAGAATTTTTAATTTTTAAAAATTTCCACCCTTTTTTAAACCACACCATACTCATACCCAAAAAGCTGATGTGACCAACACTAATATTTATTAATTTAAATATACACACTTACATATTTAGTTATTGTATCGCGAAAACAGGCCAAATATACAGAAAACGCAAGAAATGTCCAAAGTACATAGCCGCAAAATTGACCAGAATTACTGGATGTTGTCCCGCTTTGAGGCGTCGTCACTTCGCTGACAACCGGACCATAATCATGGACGACGAGAAATATGTTACCTTCCTTAAGTCACCCAGGCAAGGTCAATTATATATTTCGAAAAATTATAGAAATGAACTCGAAAAGTGTCCAAATCTTGATGAGACAAGTAAGACAAAAACTTTATTTAAGATAGAGGACTCCTCAATATAGCACCTGATGTAACAGGAATTACTTTGAACATTTTTTAAATATAATCCTCTAAAATATTCTAGCATGAGCCTCGTATTTTGTTGTCTAGTTGTAGTAGATTCAAACCAAGGTACTTTATACACGATTAGATAATGCAAAGGTTGATGCTATAGTAAAAATGAACAAGCAGAAGACTCACGTCATCGACCTGAAAAAAACCTTATAAAATGAAATATAACTTATAGAAATTATTGGGTGTTATTTATTTTTTAAAAAAGAGGGAATAAAAATACTAGTATTAAGAAACGTATATATTAATGAAATTTACCTTCATATCAAAGTCAGTCCTTATTCCTTTTAGGAAATATAAAATTATTTGAAATAATTGTAGTTAATTTTCGCATCATAACGGTAGCACTACTGACAATGTCCATGTTTACATTGAATTTAAAATCGATCAAATATCGATCCTGTCCCTGTCACTTGATTGACAGGTGATTGTCAACTCATCTCATCCAGGCATAAGTGACTTGAATTAATATAAATGATTGCAAATATCAAAGTAGTCATGTATTATTGTTTTGTTAAAAATATATTGAACTATTGAACTGTCAATAAATTATATAAATATCGTTCTAGTTTCTTCTTAGTATTTTGTGAGTTGTGTGTTACGCTACAGAATTACTGCAGTGCTCAATTACCGGATAAGCTGACTAGGCTGCAGCCTAGGCCGCACAGATTTTGGGGGCGCACAATTTTCTCGTCTTGTAGTTTTTGGGGTGCTTTGATTTGGTTAGAGCTAAGACGACCTGAACCAGGCCCTGAATATTATTGGTTTGTCTTAATAAATATTACACAATAATTCATCTGCAATCATGCCAAAAGCTTTAACAAAGCAATCGCAGAAGCAAATAACGAATGTAGTGAATAATTATGTATTGTATTGATTATGGTGAAATATGTTGAGTTTATATATATATATATATATATATATATATATATATATATATATATATATATATATATATATATATATATATATATATATATGTACTTTAAGTTGTACATAATTAAATTCAGATATATGTAATAAATAAATAAAAGTAAATATATAAAAGAAAATGATTATTTTCAAAAATAGTTTAGTTATGTTATTAATTATTTTAATTACTTACATGCATGTATTGCATACAGTAAGTTATGCAACACGCATTGCATTTTCTAGACTAAATTAGTACCCCATGTAAACGTAGTAATAAGTGATGTCATTATCTAGTAATATTTATTGATGACGTGAGTCTTCTGCTTGTTCATTTTTACTATATTCATATTGGTATGTCTCTTACTTTTTATAATATTTAAGTGGAACATTTGTCAATCCACATATTTCTTTCTGTCATCACACCCAACACAAACAAATGAACAAAACATACCACCATCTGTCACTACCTTCACACTGAATGTCTTGTGTCTCCTCTCCTCTCTATGGGACTCTCCTCCCACGCGAGAGAGTACCGCGGCGGCGAGATCAAAGGGAGAGTCGCGGTGCCGCCATGGCAACGCCACGCACGTACTTCGCGTTCTCAGACCAGAGAAGATGTCTGATGTCTGCGACTCCGACTCGACTTGGGTTGGGTGTTT
Source organism: Harpalus rubripes (assembly GCA_963082715.1). Taxonomy (NCBI): domain Eukaryota; kingdom Metazoa; phylum Arthropoda; class Insecta; order Coleoptera; family Carabidae; genus Harpalus; species Harpalus rubripes. The sequence goes on from OY720448.1 coordinate 84,085,603, forward strand.
GTTGGATATGTAGGTACGTGAAAGAATTGAACATGGACCATTGGACCACACATTATATACATTTCGATGGTTTGATTATTCTTATTCTTTTGTTAAGACAATTGAGAATAGTTTTTGCCCAATTTTTTTTTGTAGATTAAATTGGCACAATTTATTAATGATTAGTACAAGTCTGGCGGCCACCATGTTTACAGTAATCGGAGCGCCATGCCGTGACTTAGTTTTCGTTTACGAAATCATACTTCTAACTATAAACTTATACCTCGTTCCATTTAAGCCATTCAGTATTGCGGAGTATAGGGAATAGTTTTGATATCTCTGATTGGCTGAAATTAGAGACATGAGACAAGTTTACTCAATGTAATTTCGACTACTTCAGATTTTGCGTCGTTGCCAGTGCATCTACTGAATGGCTTAAATGTAACAGAGCATAAGTGAAAATACATGGGTCATCCTGGAATTATTGAGAATAAGGCAAATGGTTCATATTTTTTAGAATTATATTTTCACTTTACCATTCTTTCCGTCCACATCTTAAAAGCTTCCAACCAATCTTCTTCTAAAATGCTTTCAAAATAATCATAAATTGCAGCATCAATGTCTTCTTTAGACGAAAATCTTCTGCCCCGTAATTTTTTGTAAGTCCAAAAAATAGCCAAAATTTTCACATATTTTTTTCAAAGACTGTAGTCTTAAAGGTGCTTGAAGACTTATTATTATGATCTAAACAATATTGTATTTATAACTTTTTCCATAGATCGCTGCTTGTTGGTTATTGTTGGTCTTTCTTACCCCATCTTTATCAATCCATATACGACTACCTTGGCGTATATGTACGTCAAAAAAAATCTGGTGTGGCCAACACAATACCTCCCGCCATTTACAGCCCGAGTCACAAAAAATATTAAGTTAATCCTTATTTTTGGATTAGCGAATTTTACTCTAATTTTGACAGTTTATTTCTTAAAATAAAGTATAATCTAATACAAGTAACTACCTTTTTTTAAACCCCTCAACAGGATTGAATCCCAATTACAGAATGGCTTCACATTCATACACATCCATGCCTTAGAGGGATTCGAACCCAGAGCCCCAAGGGCATTCATGACATGAGGCGTTGCTCTAACCATCGAGCCACCGGAGCTATAATAAAATGAAGATTAAATTTTAAATACACGGATAGAATAGAATTCACTAATCCAAAAATGAGGATTAGCTTAAACATTTTTGTGAATCGTTAATTTTTATTAATCTAAATACATATACCTACATATTTACTTATGCTGGATTGGTATTGATTACATTTGCTATTATTCTATTTACTTTTTACCTTCCGTCACCTTTAGGTAAGGAAGGTATTGTCTTTGGTCAAAAAATTCGGTGGTGAGTTTTTGATGAATAAGCACGTTTTAGGGTCCCTAGAATACGATTTTACTATTTTTACGATGATGTCTGTATGTGTGTGTGTGTGTGTGTATGTATGTATGTATGTATGTATGTATGTATGTATGTGTGTCCGTGTGTGTGTGTGTGTGTGTAACAAAATTTTCGTCTACGATAACTTCCATACTACAATTCTAAAAATTATAATTCTTTCGTATTTCTCTTCGTTACATCCATGCGAAGAGCTGATTAGATTTTGGTTAGAATTGGACAACCGGAAGTACCCTCATTTGAAGATTTTAACAGTTTGTCTTGAAAAAACTATGTTAAATATCATTTTTTCACATTTAATGTTATTATAAATATTAAAGAATATTTTATTTTCTATACGATTTGATTGCATTTTATACATAATATTAAATGGATATAGAGTTAAAAAATTATAAAGAAATTAAATTTCATAAAGTAGCCATAGCTGTGGAAACAGCTACTATATTAAGAAAATTTTGAATGAAAGATGTCAGTGTCAAGTGAAATTGACATAGTGTGTTTGTCTAATAATTTTACTGGAAATAAGCATAGGATCTTTTGCTTTCTGTATGGAATTTGTGTAAAATACATACAACCGCTTTAAGGTAATGTACAAGAAATAATAATAATAAATCTTTTATTTCTGCAGATACATTACACTGTATATAGAAAACGTCACAAAATAATAATTTTCTGTATGAAATTTGCATAAAATACATGCAACTGCCGGAAGGTAATGTACAAGAAATAGAATATTTAATTTAGTAAGGAACTTTCCGTATGAAATTTGAACAAAATACATAGAACTGACGGAAGGTAATGTGCTGGCCACATCAGATTTTTTCTTTTTAAAACGTTACTAATATTTTAAATTGATTAGTTCTTTGATGGTGACAGTTAGCTGTCAGTTACATACATTTGAATAACTGCGTTTTTTACCTTCCGTCACCTTTAGGTAAGGAAGGTATTGTCTTTGGTCAAAAAATTCGATGATGAGTTTTTACTCAATAAGCACGTTTTAGAGTCCCTAGAATACGAATTTACTATTTTTACGATGATGTCTGTATGTATGTGTGTGTGTGTGTGTGTGTGTGTGTGTGTGTGTGTGTGTGTGTGTGTGTGTGTGTGTGTGTGTGTGTGTGTGTGTGTGTGTGTGTGTGTGTGTGGATGTGTGTGTGGATGTGTGTGTGTGTGGATGTGTGTGTGTGTGTAACAAAATTTTCGTCTGCGATAATTCTAATACTACAGTTACAAAAATTATAATTTTTTCGTATACTTCTTCGTTACATCCATAGGAAGAGCTGATTAGATTTTGGTTACAATTGGTCAACCGGAAGTACCATCATTTGAAGATTTTAACAGTTTTTCTTGAAAAAACTATGTTAAATATAATTTTTTCACATTTGATGTTATTATAAATATTAAAGAATATTTTATTCTCTATACGATTTGACTGCATTTTATACTTAATATTAAATGGATATTGAGTTAAAAAATTATAAAGAAATTAAATTTCATAAAGTAGCCATACCGGTGGAAACAACTACTATATTAAGAAAATTCTGATTGAAAGATGTCAGTGTCAAGTGAAATTGACATAGTGTGTCTGTTTTATAATTTTACTGGAAATATAGGATCTTTTGCTTTCTCTATGGAATTTGTATAAAATACATACAACTGCTTTAAGGTAATGTACAAGAAATAATAATAATAATAATAAATCTTTTTTTTCTGCAGATACATTACACTGTATATAGAAAACGTCACAAAATAATAATTTTCTGTATGAAATTTGCATAAAATACATGCAACTGCCGGAAGCTAATGTACAAGAAATAGAATATTTAATTTAGCAAGGAACTTTCCGTATGAAATTTGTACAAAATATATAGAACTGACGGAAGGTAATGTGCTGGCCACATCAGATTTTTTTGTTTAAAGCCTATAGGCTCTGTGATTTAAATTATAGATAATTTTATAAATTTATCCATAAAATATATAGAAAAAGTATTAATGCAAATCTATAGAAAATTTAATAATGTTTAATCTTTATAATAACATCAATCTCGAAAAAATAACATTTAAAGGTATTTTTCGAAGAAAACCTATTTTGAGCTTCTAGTAAAGTGCCATTTCCGGTTATCCGATTTTCACCAAAATCTAATGAGCTCTTTCCATTATAGAAAAAGTTCGAAATACAAGGTTTAAAATTTTTCTGGATGATAGTATTTGAGTTAGAGTGGAGAATCCACACAGACATCATCGTGAAAATGTTAAAATTGGATTCTAGGGACCTTAAAACGTGATCATTTACCATAATATCGATATGCGATTTTTAGCAAGATCCCTATACCTCCCTTACCAAGGGTAACGAGAGGTAAAAAAGAATATACATTTCGTCACTAGCCACAATTCTGGAAAAGCAATGGCGTCCGTCATTATTTAATACTGTTAGGGCCGGTTGTACAATTATAGTTTAAACTGCAGCTTAAAATATCGGCAGTTTAAAGTTAAACTAAGTTTACCTGTAGTTTAAACGGTCGATCACGAGCGTTTAACAAATGTGCAGTGGTTTAAACTAAGTATAAACTGTAAACCGTTGATGTACAACAAGATTTTTGCGCGTTACCATGGATTTGTAAAAAACATAGTTTAAACTGTGATTGTACAACCGGCCCTTAAAGTTTATTATTAGTAAACTTTTACGTTTCACGATCAAACTGCACATATATTCACACCACTCCTTGATTAAAACGGATAGACTGGTAGTATTTACTCAAAATTTTAGCCCCCATGACTAACTAATTACCATGATTACCATTTAGAAATACATTGGGATGATTTAAAAACTACTGAATTTGATACTTTAGTCAATGCTTAATCACTCGTTTTGAAGAATAAATACTATCGGTCATAGAGTTTAAGTTCTAACAAAACTTTTGTAATTAATTTCAAATCACAAGATAGATTGTAAAATAATAGTGCAGTTTTTGTGATTCTCTTATTCTAGCGTGACCTTCGTGCCCCTAAATTTTTAAGCGCATATATGTTTTTATTCTGACAAAACTACGAGTATGTAGCAAAGTTATGTCTATTGTATAATAATTTTCTTCCAAAACAATTAATTATAACGTATACCTCCTTGTCTGTCTCATAACAAAATAATTCAGTTTTTCATCACAAATTAAAAGATAATCTAATCCGTAGTTTTTTGAAGCATATCATACTGTTTTTATCTAAGGTGAACGATCGCTCGCGATAGGTTGTCTAGAAACATACGAATGTCCCCGCAGTTTTGACGTAGAATAATGACGTTAAACGCCATATGGGACGCCGAGGATTTAATGATTGAAAAATAACCATGTCATATGGTTGGACGCCTCCCCGAAATGAGGTAATTGAATTACGGTAGAACAAAAGATGAAATATTGACATAACCACAAAGAGGAAGAGATCTTCTAATGTTCGGAACTTAAAATAGAGGTTAGGAAACGCCCACTACAGGAAAATCTGCCGCGGATATAAATATAATGGCAACAGGATATATCCCTATAAATTAATTAGTTGCTCTTTATTTATAGCACAAAGCCATACCATATTTTTGTAAAAATTAATAGTTGTCACATTTATTATTTTACTAATGTGCTGTTTGTGACAGCTAAAAACAGATAGCAAACTGCGTTATTTAAAAAATAATGTGTTGTTCCCACGTGGTCAAATATATGAATAAAATTTTCCTTCGTATTCATTTAAGCGAATTTTTAAAATACTATTTGCATTATTTAATATTTGTATTTTATGATTATTAAAAATCTGATGTGGCCAGCACATAACCTCTCGCCAGATATTTTACCTGGTTGTACGCATAAAACGAAACATTTTTAAATACAAATACATATATTCATGTCTCACTACAAAATAATTCTCACATATATTTGCAAAATCTATGGGATATTTTAATATAAATTATGTACAATGCATACATTTTCTTTATATTCAATATCCTGAAATTTCCTTTTTCTACTTTTCTTTTCTTTTTCTTTATATTCGTAATTTTTTCGCAAATTCCTCTTATATTCTTTTTTACGTATATTCTTTTACGTTGTTGACTTTTTTATTTTCATAATCTTCATAATAATGTACAAATATTTTTGACAGCGGCATACAAATATTTTTGACAGTGACATTTATGTCTCAATTACAAACATTTGAATTTCTTGCCTTGAAGTAGTTTGATTTGAGAATTTTTATATCAAATTATTTTATATGCATTTCTTAATCTCTAAATCTATAGAAGATATAATAATGAATTTATATATTTATCGAATAAAGAATTTAACATTCTTTAATATAAGTATTTACATAAATTTTCGATAAATAATATTTAGATGATTTTTTTCTTGTAACTACTACTTCCGGTTGTCCAATTGTTACCAAAACTTAATCAACTCTTCCCATTATTGTTAGATTGAGGAATCCGTAGTTGAAAATATCTTAAGTCTTATAGTATTTGAGATATCGTGAATCCAACATCCACACACACATCCCCACACACACACACACACACACACACACACACACACACACACACACACATACACACACACATCCACAAACAAACACACACACACACACATCCACAAACACACACACACACACACATCCAGACACACACACACACACATCCAGACACACACACACACACATCCACACACGCGCACACACACACACACACACACACACACACACACACACACACACACACACACACACACACACACACACATACGGACATCATCGTAAAAATGTTATAATCGGATTCTAGGGACCTTAAAACGTGCTTATTCACTAAAATCTGGATATGCGATTTTTAGCATGAATTCAATACCTCTCTTAGCGAGAATTAAACATCTGGTGTGGCCAACACAATACCTCCCGCCATTTACAGCTCGAGTCACAAAAAAGATTAAGTTAATCATTATTTTTGGATTAGCGAATTTTACTCTAATTTTGACAGTTTATTTCATAAAATATAGTCTAATCTAATCCAAGTTACTACCTTTTTTAAAACCCTCAACAGGATCCCAATTACTGAGTGGGTTCACATTCACACACATCCATGCCTTAGTGGGATTCGAACCCAGAGCCCCGAGGGTACTCATGACATGAGGCGTTGTTCTTACCATTTAGCCACCTGAGCTATAATAAAATGAAGATTAAATTTTAAATTCTGGGATAGAATAGAATTCACTAATCCAAAAATGAGGATTAACTTAAACATTTTTGTGAATCGTTAATTGTACTATTTTTCTACTTTTTTCTTTTTAAAACGTTACTAATATTATTTTGAAATGATTTATTATTTGATAGTGACATTTATCTGTTAGTTACATACATTTGAATAACTGTGTTTTGTTTTTTTAAAGATTTAAATTAAATACAGTCTAATCTAATCCAATTTACTACCATTATTTAAACCCCTCAACAGGATTAAATCCCAATTACAGAGTCGATTCACATTCACACACATCCATGCCATAGTGGGTTTCGAACCCAGAGCCCCAAGGGCACTCATGACATGAGGCGTTGTTCTAACCATTGAGCCACCGGAGCTATAATAAAATGAAGATTAAATTTTAAATACCAGGAATAGAATTCACTAATCCAAAAATGAGGATTAGCTTAAACATTTTTTTGAATCGTTAATTTTTATTAATCATATTTACTTATGCTGAATCGAATTCCTTTTCTATTGTTCTATTTACTTTTTCTTTTTAAAACGTTACATAATATTATTTTGAAATGATTAGTTCTTTGATAGTGTCATTTACCTGTCAGTTACAGACATCATCGTGAAAATGTTAAAATTGGATTCTAGGGACCTTAATACGTGGTCATTTACCAAAATCTCGATATGCGATTTTTAACACGATCCCTATACCTCCCTTACGAAGGGTAGCGGGAGGTAAAAATACGAAAGATGTGGATTTTGTGAAATAATTGCGTAGGCTTCCACAGTCTGAGTCATGAGAAATATTCGTTTTCCGGGTATGGACTGTGTCATATTTTGAGTCAGAGCTCAACGTTTCGCCCGCAGTCGTATGGGACATCTTCAGGAGCAAGAGTGATATAGTACTGTCTTAAACAAGGTTACCCGACGTGTCAACCACCCTAGAGGCCGAGTTTAAGCAAGCCTTGTAAACTGAGTCTCCCCCCTTTGTTGCTTAAACTTGGCCTCTAGCGTGGTTGACACGTCGGGTAACCTTGTTTATGACAGTACTATCCCCCTTGGTCCTGAAGATGCCCCATACGACTGCGGACGAAACGTTGAGCTCTAACTCAAAATATGACAGTCCATTCCCGGAAAACGAATATATGATATGGATTTTTTAAAATTTGTTTTCTTTTATATTCAGAATTTTTAAATTTAGTGTATTTAAGAGGTTTTGATTTTACTGAGGGTTCAATTTAAAAAATTTACAAATATAAGTTATTTATGGATTCCGATCTTCAATTAGTTTAAATGGTATGATTATTATTCTTATTCATTTAATTATAGAAAATACTTGTACTAAATTTAAAATTATATATAATAATACCGGCAATATTCTATAATTTGGTGTATAATTATTATCCATTTTGTATACACTACGGTAAACGAGTATTTATTTGAAGCTATTTGTATTTTAAAGTGTTTTTGTTCAGTAACAAATTCCTTTCTTTGGTTTCTTGCAACTTGTGTGTAATCGCCCACAATTATTCTCACTTACGCTTTTATCTCTTGCTCTTAAGTCTTCAAGTACTCGAAACGAAACAACTTTGGATTTTTGTGTCGAAGCGATGCAACAACTTGGCAACTAAGTGATGCGATATTTTACGGCAATCGACGTATTGTAGTGTGTTATTATGTCGCGTTATGCATATGCATAAATCATATCCCATGTGAATACATAATTAAACGCAAAAGTGTTTAATGAATGAATCGTTTATTTCCGTTAATTTATCAAGCTCCACGCGACATGATTTATGTCCAGTGCTCCACCGTGGAGTCTGGAGAATGGATAGGATAGTGGAGGTTTGAATTTGTGTTATTGTTTTATTAGTTTATTTTTATAGAATGATGGAAATTAATCATTTATATTTTTATTATCGGACAGTACGTCCATTGTAGTCCGTTTTTTAACGAAGAATTCATTTATATAATAAAAATGGGGAGTTCAATTTAAAAAAATATGATGTGGCCAGCCCATACCCTCTCGCCAGATATATTTTTTCTTTTTCTTTATATTCGTCATTTTTTCGCAAATTCCTTTTATATTCTCTTTTTTATTTTCATAATAATGTACAAATATTTTTTTGACAGTGGCATGCAAATATTTTTGACTGTGACATTTAAGTGTCAATTACAAACATTTGAATTTCTTGCATTGAAGTAGTTTGATCTAAGATTTATTACATAAAATTATTTTATATGCATTTCTGTATCTCTAAATCTATAGAAGATATAATAATGAATTTTTATTTATCAAATAAAGAATTTAACGTTCTTTAATATAAGTATTTACATAAATTTTCGATAAATAATATTTTGATGATTTTTTTCTTGTAACTACTATACTTCCGGTTGTCCAATTGTTACCTAAACTTAATCAACTCTTCCCATTATTGTTAGATTGAGGAATCCGTAGTTAAAAATGTCTTAAGTGTTATAGTAATCGTGGATCCAACATCCACACACACTTAAACAGGCGCGCGCGCGCACTCACACACACACACAGGCGCGCGCGCTCACACACACACACAAACACGCGCGCACACTCACACACACACACACACACACGCACACACACACATCCACACACACGCACACACACATCCAAAAACACACGCACACGCACACACGCTCGCACACACACACACACACACACACACACACACACACACACACACACACACATACGGACATCATCGTAAAAATGTTGTAATCGGATTCTAGGGACCTTAAAACGTGCTTATTCACTAAAATCTGGATATGCGATTTTTAGCATGAATTCAGTACCTGAAATTGAGTTTTTTGAATTTTGTAAACTGCAATTTTACTTTCACGTAGAAATTTCTTACTTTATAAAACTGTTTTTACGAGTTCGTTCTCGAGATATAGAATTGGCCGTTTTTAGATAAAACATCAAAAAAAGTTAAATTACGCCGGAAGTGGTTGAGCATGAGTAATTTTTTTTATGGTTTCATATGTAAAATTTTCTGCTAAATTCAATGGTAAAATAAAAAATATAGCATTTCGTTTAAAATAAGAAAGTTAGGGTCTACTTCTGGTTAAACCGGAAATGCTACTGCTTTGAAAATATTTTAGTTGAAACGGGCATGCCGGAAAACCCTTAGATACTAAATTTCGTAAAATAATATTAAATAGTATTTAAAATAACGATAGCGTAAGATCGTCCTGGGTCATTCTGTATAAAGTATTATTCACGATAGATGACTATTTAAGGTCATTTGTGGGCCGCCTGCTGTAATATTACTTGCAGATAACTTCATTGCATTTCGTATGCATAGGCGTGCAACATGAAATATTTATGGACACATTTTAACTGAACAAATTAGTAATTTATTTCAAAATTATGATTCTTTCTAAATAATGCCTTTCTGAAGGATTTATGTTCTTCACTTATGTGACTTACCTTGTAGTGAGATGGTGTCATAATTACCTTTGTAACAGAACATTCCAAGTATACATGTCTTCAAATTCAGATATAATTAGTTCGACATTGTTTCCTCTACAGTACGTCGTTCCGCAAGGGTCTATTTTAGGGCCATTATTTTTCTTAATATATGTAGCCGACATGCCATCTACTTTCAATTTTTGCAAAGTTCATTCCTACGCTAATGACACTCAACTCATAGCATCCATTGATCCATTTAAGTCAAATGAACAAATTAATATAGTTAACGACGAACTGAAAAAATTTGTGCTATGGGTGGACAAAAACAGTTTAAGAATAAACGCTAGCAAATCATCCCTTCTTGTTATAGGTAATTACAACCATATAACACAGAACATACTGTTAGATGGCGTGCCTCTTCAAAGAAGTTCTTGTATAAAAATATTAGGTCTGACTGTGGACGAGAATCTGAAATTTGTGCAGCATTTAAACTTAAAACTTACTGCTGCTAGACTTAAAATGCGACATTTGTATCAGTTCAGACATGATTTAAGCACAGAGGTTAAATTACGCCTGGTTAATACATTAATCTTGCCGATTTTAGATTACTGCTCCTGCGTCTACATTCCTATTCTATCACAGACGGAAAAAAATAGAATTACCCTTTTTCAGAATTCATGCTTACGCTTTGTTTACGGTGTATGTAAGTACGATCATATATCTCAGTACCGAATACGTGCTAAAATGATTACCATAGACCAGGGGTCGGCAAACTACGGCCCGCGGGCCAAATCCGGCCCGCCATCTATTTTTATCCGGCCCGCGGATAAATATTGTTATTTTACGTTAAAAAATTAAAATTAAATGAAATTATTGCGCTTTAACGCAATGGCCAATAGTCGAGTTGAAAAGTTGTGAGAGATGATCGCAAGTGGCGCTACCTTCGTCGTCATACTATGGAATTAACAATCTCATTCAATACATTTATTTGCAGTTATTTTTTGTACTTTTTAATTTTCAAATAATATTACACTCTTTTAATATTTATAAAAAATTGCTCTTAAAGTCTTGAAACATAAGCTATTTTTTAAGTAAAAAAGAGCCCGGACACTCCTAGACCCCCGGGCACTCTCGGGGTCCGACAATTAATAAATGAAACTGTGCAATTTATATTTACCATTGTACGAGTATAGGTACAATATATATATATATATATATATATATATATATATATATATATTATACATACATTATTAATACATATTTTGTAATTGCAAATATTTTGCGAATAAAAAATTTATAGTAATATTTTTTTTATTAGATTCATCGTTAGGACAGTAAAATATATATTCCAACATGTCTGGCCCCCAGATCTTTAAAATTTTTATAATTAGCCCTTTCCAAAAAAAGTTTGCCGACCCCTGCCATAGACGATCGCGTGAAATCCTCTTATCTCTGTCTCGTACACAAAGTAAAATTAACTGGTACTCCACATTATTTAACGAATAAATTAGTTCCTAAGCAATATAATTGTACGCTACGAATAAAAGATTTGTTCATAGTACCATCCTACAGAAAATCTAAATTCAAGGCAGCTATTTCATATCTAGCACCATCTTTATATAATGCTTTACCTGAAAATTTAAAATCTCTTGCTTATGGTTCATTCAAATATCATGTAAAAAAAATTGTATAATTCATATGTTTAGTTTGTAATGGCTTTCCGATTTCATAACACCTATACGACCTGTGCCTTTTTCATTTTTCTTTTGCTATGCGTTTTATTTTTTGTTCATCTTTGTTTAAATTTATTTTTTTGTAAACAAAATACTTTGTTGACTTATGATGATCTGTTATAATCATTGCACGGGTTAGGTGGAAGAACAGCCCTTGGCTGAACCTCGCCTTTGACGTACGGTCAATAAAGATTTTTATTATTATTATTATTATTAAACTAAGGAATAATAATTTAATTTACACGTCAACGCCACTGGGTAAATATTAGCACAGATGGCAGTGTAGTAGATAAATAGGTATCTGTAATTCACCGACATACGTCATTATTACTTATAGTGCCTTAAGTAATGCCATTATTTTCTCCTTCTAATACAAAATGTTGCTAAGCTACTGCTATAAAATGATGTGTATTCTTTCTTCAAACAAATGACCTTCAATAGTCATCTTTCGTGAATAATAGTGTACGTAGTAAAACTAGATCTCTCACAAACTTAAAAATTTGAAACATTTAAATTTATTTTTTTTAAAAAAAGCTACAAAATATGTAAAATATTTATTTGTTCCCATATTTTTATTCCGAAAATATCATTATCTAATTCCAAACTAATTTCCAAATCATAGCAAAAAATCTATATCTTTCTACAAATCTCTCATCTTAACATGAAAAACTGATCTTAATAGACATAATTAGTCCGATATTAAAATTCTATCCGCACCTGTTCCCACATAATCGAATCATTCCGGAATCTCGATGACGAAAATCCAATAAAACAAAAAGGCGAACGGAATTAATTCAACATATTTGACAGCCGGCTAATTATATATACTCACGATTTTAATCACACGAATATTTATTGTTTATACATAATTTATAAGATAGCTTTGAGTTTTCTCGAGAAAAAATCGTAATAAATTGATCGGGAGATAACATGTATCTCTGTGACACAAACTAGTGTGGGTGTCAAGATACAACTGGGGACCTGTCACTCGGACTCTGTAATTATAGGAGAGAGTGCAGTTAATTTTATGATAATTATAATGTTCGCCAGCGTATGTCACAACGAATTAACATCTTTTAATTATAAATCGTAGGAAATCGACAGACGAGTAAGGATTAATGATTTATCGTTTTATTTTCAAGCGTATTTTTGCCACATACCGTTTGCTGTTACTTAATACGTCTGCGTATGAATATTTATAACTGTAGAGAGAGGTTATGAATATGTACGATGGCAAATTGTACATAGGAGAGTGAAGTTTGATGGGGTTATTAAAGAACACTATTACTCCACTTCCATGGTAGCGATGACATGTCGTACTTGTTGTCGTACTTACCAATTTTCAAATTGCACAAAATCAAACTCTAGTTTGTCTGTGCTTTTTTGTTCGTACTCTTTCCATTACAGATTTGGAAGCCCGGGAAATGACGCCAGATAAGTTTCCTCTACTATAAAATATTATAATGAAAATTGACGATTAAATTAGTTTTTCTAATACCTGCTTATAAAGTGAGGTTATAAAGTAACGTTTTAATGGTAAGAATGAATAAAAAATTCTTTAACTTAATAGCTATTAACATACCTAGGAATGTAATGCACATCATAACTGCCGCAGATGTTAGTTTTAAGACATCTAAGGCTTGTGGTGTGTTCAATAGTTTATCGGTTTCAGAAAATTAAGACATTCTTGATAAATATATTTTTTTGAAATTCTCTCATTAATGCTACGTTCAGATGCTATGATTAACAGAACAATTATTTTGACATATGTCAATATGACAAATATTTAAATTATGTGCTTTATTCCCCATGTTACTAGTGGGCTTATTACTTTAGAATAAAGTAGACCGTATTTAGAACGATAGACTAACGTTATCTGTATGTATTAATGAAGAGCATTATATTTTTATTTTATTTTATTTTCATTTTGCAAAAAACCGTTATTGACAAGTCAGTATGGTAATAATATTACCATACGGATACAGTTATTAATTAGTTACCAGCCTACTTTTGTACATGTAAACAATGGAATAATATCTTGAAACCTGTAAAGTACATTCATATTTATATCTATATAATAACCAACCAACAAAATGAAAGAATGGAGGTAACTGTAAAAATTAAAAATAATTGCCAATGTTATCTTTAATTTTCGGTAAATAATGTGATATGCTACATACTATATACAAACATAAAAGCGCACCATGAGTTGTTCACGCGCGAAAATATTTTAAAAAATTTGATGTGGCCAGCACATTACCTTCCGTCAGTACCATGTATTTTGTACAAATTTCGTACAAAAAGTTCCTTGCAAAAGATTATATTTCTTGTACATTACCTGCCGGCAGTTGTATGCGTTTTATACAAATTCCATACAGAAAGTTTCTAGCATATATTTCCAGTAAAATTATAACACAAACATACTCGGTCAATTAGTGGGCTTATTTTATGAAATTTAATTTCTTTATAATTTTTAAGTCTATGTCCATTTAATATGAAGTATAAAATACAATTAAATGTGAAAAAATGTTATCTATCATTGTTTTTTCAAGAAAAACTGTTAAAATCTTCAAATGTGGGTACTTACGGTTGACCAATTATAACCAAAATCTAATCAGCACTTCATATGGATGTAACGATGAGAAATACGAAAGAATGATAATTTTTGGGATTGTAGTATTAGAGTTATCGCAGAGCAAACTTTTGTCACACACACTCACACACACACACACACGCACACACGCACACACGCACGCACACACACACACACACACACACACACACGCACACGCACATACACACACACATACACACACGCACATACACACACACATACACACACACATACACACACAAACACATACACACACATACACACACACACACACACACACACACACACACACACATCATTGTAAAAATAGTAAAATCGCATTCTAGGGACCCTAAAACGTGCTTATTGATTAAAAACTCATCACCAAAAGGTGACGGAAGGTAATTATTAAAATGAAATAAACCAATTTCAAATGAAAAATTATTAATATTTTATATAAAAACTACATTTTGCCAAATTTCAATTCTTAATAATTAATAGAAGCTGAGATCTAACACTTTTCGTTTTTAATTGTTATAAACAAAACATAAATAAGTTGAAAATAAAATGCATACGTACATAAAATCACGCATGTCCCACTTAGGGTCAATTTTACAATTTACAAATTGTAAGCAAGTTATTGAGTTTCAAACTCAAATAAATATAAATAAATATATCATCACGGCTTATAACCCATTGCTGGGTGTGCCAATCTGCTTGTACACAGATATCGGTAATGATGAAATATTTGCACCGTGCGGGCGCTTACCAGGCGTCACCTCACGGGTACTCATTGCTGGTGTGGAGAGTGCACCACAGGGGTCAATTTTGTGCCATTTAAAATTGGAAATATTTGGCGTCGATCGGGATCGAACCCGGTTCCCCAGATTCGCGACCTGACACTCAAGCAACTGATTATAATTCTGAATTGGATAGTAGTGATAATAATAAAGTTTCTAATATCCATTGATTCCCAGTAATAATTTAGTATTTACTATTACAAGTACGCAGTAATGTAATTATATGCAATCATTTAAATTTCAAATACGTTAATAGCCATGCATATCAAGAAATTAATTCAGCAATGTTGATTATATAGTAGGGGATCTGCACTCCGTTTTTGGGATGTATGTAATACTTTCTCAGATTCCTTGTAGGTACTGTATTATACGTGACCTTTATCATCGATTGAATCGTGTATAAGATGTGGAAGACCTTTTGATATTTACTATCACCTTTCCTTAGAAGTACAAGTAGTTACTGCGAGTAAATACTGAATACTTTACATTCTTATGGATTATTTTGAATAGTTGCAATTTGTAAAGTGTTAAGTTATCGTGGAATTAGCAAACTGGAAAATTGTTCCATAAATTACTATATAAATAATGTTACACTTGAGCTTAAAGAACAGTTACTTCTAGTATGTATATTTTATGGTACAGTAGAAATTAAATAAAGTTATGAAATCATTTAACATATGATAATATAATTATAATAATTTGGATTGGCACGACCAGCAATGACCAATGGGTATTATGCCGTGATGATATATTTATTATAATAATAAGTTTATTTAATCAAAAAAATGCCAATACATACATAAATACATAAAATGATCTACATTTGTACACTAAATAACGTTTATATTCTTTGTGATAAATAATATGTTTTCACTTTTTACCTCCCGCTAGCCTTGGTAAGGGAGGTATAGGGATCGTGCTAGAAATCACATATCGAGATTTTGGTAAATGACCACGTTTTAAAGTCCCTAGAATCCAATTTTAACATTTTCACGATGATGTCTGTGTGTAACCGAAAATGGCACTTTACTAGAAGCTCAAAAAAGTTTTTCTTCGAAAAATACCTTTAAATGTTATTTATTCGAGACTAATGTTATTATAATAATTAAAGATTATTAAATTATCTATAGATTTGCATTAATACTTTTTCTATATATTTTATGGATAAATATTTAAATCCCAGAGCCTACGCTTTAAAACAAAACGCAGTTATTCAAATGTATGTAACTGACAGATAAATGTCACTATCAAAGAATTAATCATTTCAAAATAATATTAGTAACGTTTTAAAAAGAAAAAAGGAATTCAATACAGTTTCCAGCATAAGTAAATATGTAGGTATTTAGATCAATAAATATTAACGGTTCACAAAAATGTTTAAGCTAATCCTCATTTTTGGATTAGTGAATTCTATTCTATCCCGGTATTTAAAATTTAATATTCATTTTATTATAGTTCCGGTGGCCCAATGATTAGAGCAACGCTTCATGTCATGAATGCCCTCGGGGCTCTGGATTCGAATCCCACTAAGGCATGGATGTGTGTGAATGTAAACCCACTCTTTAATTCGTTACGTAAACGTTTTGTCAATAATTCAGTATTTTTCTTTGTGTTAAAATAAAATTGCTATTACGTTGAATACAGGTACGCCATCCTATTTATTTGACAAATTAATAACTAAAGAATACAATTATTCCCTTAGAATGAAGGATTTGTACATTGTGCCAACCTACAGAAAGTCAAAATATAAAGGTGCGTTTTCATATATGAAGGTACTTTCTTTAAATAGTTTTAAAAGAAATGTTAAAGCTCTATTAACTTCATAATTTTTCTCATTTTTATATCATTATTATCTATTTTGTGCTACGTATTATTTTTCGTTAATGTATCTTTTTTATTACTTTCATTATTTGTACTTGGAAAGGTTTTGTAACGTGTCTATTGGCTTTATATACATTTGTGTATTAATTTTTTGGTTAGGTGGAAGAACAGCCTTGGGCTGAACCTCGCCGTTGATTTATATGTCAATAAAGTTTATATTTATTTATTTATTTATTTTATTTAATACTGATCTCAAAAACCCGTTATTTTATAGTATTTCTGCAAGGTAATATAAAATATTCTAATAAGTATATCTCCCTAGCGCCTAGAGAAAGCTTCACAATTTGTCTACAGTAGTAGCTCTAACGTAGCCGACAACAAGAAGAAGGGATTGTGGTTTTATAGAACTACGCCATCTACCTTATAGCCCCGATTTGGCACCCAGTGACTTTTTATTTAAAAATATGAAAAAAAAATTTTAGGGAAAGAATATTTGAATTAGACGAGGAGTTAATGTTCACAGTTATTTTGCAGATCTCTCAAAAAAATTTTTTTGACGGAATGACACAGTTGAAGAAACGTTGGGAAAAGTGTGTTAGTGTTGAAGGACGTGATGTTGAAAAATAAAGTATTGTTCAAGTTCAATGTGTATCTTTCATAGCTAGGTAGATTTCTTTATAAATTGCCCTCACTATAACTAATGTCAAAACTTTAAGTTCAAACGTTATTAACAAACAGATCCTCCAATTTAATAGCAGTAATACGAACAACTGAAATATATTATAACTAAAGCGTATGTTAATCAGCGTTAATAATCTCTACAATTAATAACGGTAAAATGTCTCGATTATTAATGGCCCTTACTTAATTTCCCTACTCGTTACCTAGAGTTTAAATAAGACTTTTGAATATATTTCTCGTACTTTAATAGTATATTATATCCGAGATTGGGTATGTTCCATAACAACCGAGGGCTTACGTATTTTACCGAGAGGCGAAGCCTCGGGGTTAGATACAGCGCGAGGTTGTAATAAAACTCCCACCGAAGTATGCACTCATACACTATTTTAATTGTGTTTTTAAAATACTAATGTTTGTTTATTTTTTCAGGTAAGTGTCCAGTTCAAACTATTCAACTTTTCAAAAAAAGGTAGTACTTGAATGAGTAAAAAAGGTAACTTTTTAACTTCTTTACTAATTTTCTTTTCCATCACGTTAAAAATACATATTAGGTAGGCTGTTTATTTTTCCGATGAAAAATTGAACAAATAAAAGAAACTTTCTTCTGTCAGAGAAAAATTACCTCAATAAAACTGCCTTGCACGCCACTGACATTATCAAGATCTTATTACGGATAAACATAGAATAAATTAAATCATATTGCACATATTTTTACAGAAAAATCCTGTATATCTATGCAAAAAACAACTATAATTATATAGATTCTGCAAACAGTACATTTTATTGTATTTAATGTCAAAATAATTACGGTATGAAATTATTTATCCAATTATAATTTCGCAATAGTTCGTGACTATGATTTTTCATTCAATTTTTTCTGCCTCTGAAAAGCTGGTTTCCTAATTACAATAATTCAAATTAATCACAAGAATTGAATAGATTTAGAGATAGGTTGTAATAGCATGCACGACTAGTAGTCATAGAATACTCGTACTATATTGAAAGACAAGTATTACAAATTTGGGGTTTAAGAATAGTATATTCTATAACTAGTATGGAATAGATAATTTCCGTGCGAGCGAAAAGTTTGTAGGCCGAGCCGTAGGCGAGGTCTACGGTTTCGCGAGTGGCGGAAATACTATTCCATACGAGTTTTAGTGTTTAGTGAGAGAATATAACTTTTCAATAAATATCTTCTACTAACATGAAAAATTCTTTTAGAGCTTGTGCAACTGATTCCACTTAGAGCCTGGTATATTTTCAAAGAAGAATCTTCTTCATTTATTGCGAATATAAAAGAAAGATGCTAACATCATCCATTGATATCGTGATATGTAGAAATTTTCTTCTTTCCAATCATTCAAGTTTTCCAATTTTTTAATCTCAATTTCCATGTATTGTGCATCTTGTAACATTTAACTAATATTATAAATTACAATATAAATTTAAATATGATAAAATGGTTTACAGAAATCTCACATATTATGAGAAAAATTATATTTTCTGCCACAGTACCTTCGCTGGTATTTTGATTTTTGATTGTCACATCACATATATAGAATTTTAAATATTTTCTTTATTCATTTCAATATACTATGATGTATAATATTCATACACAATAGCAACAACTCAAAATAAAATTGTAAATTGTATCACTTTTTCGAAATGTCAAAATTGATTCGATAACCAAAAATGCCTATAAGGAAATATCTTGAGTTGAGATGCATATATGAAAGATAAATAGAATGGGGTAGTTTATGGTGCGATTATGGTCACTTCTGTAAATATTGCTAAATTTAAATTTAAATAGCTCTTCAAATTTGAAACTTAAATGATTTATCTTTGTTACAGGCGATGTGCACATTTTGAGCGTCAGCGCCTCTAACGGCTACATTGGCATTTTTGGTTACCGAATAAATTTTGACATGTCGAGAAAGTGATACAATTTTATTTTGAGTTGTTGCTATTGTGTGTGAATATTATACATCATAGTATTTGAAATGAATAAAGAAAATATTTAAAATACTATTATATATGTGATGTGACAATCAAAAAAGTCAAAATACCAGCGAAGGTACTGTGGCAGAAAATATATTTTTTCTCATAATATGTGTGATTTCTGTGAACCATTTTACCATATTTAAATTTAAATTATAATTTATAATATTAGGTAAATGTTACAACATGCACAATACATGGAAATTGAGATAAAAAAGTTGGAAAACTTAGATGATTGGAGAGAAGAAAATTTCTACATATCACGATATCAGTGTATGATGTTAGCATCTTTCTTTTATATTCGCAATAAATGAAGAAGATTCTTAATTGAAAATATACCAGGCTCTAAGTGGAGTCAGTTGCACAAGCTCGGAAAAGAAAATACACGAAAAATACGGACCATGTGAATTTCTACCTTTAACATTAACATTACATGTACAAAATATATAATAAATAGACGAATTATGTCAAAAATAGACTAACTGCAAGTATTAGACAATTTTCTGCTTCTTGTATTATATTTTGTTCAAATATTAACTTAAGATACACTTTTTTATTTCATTCATTATTGCAATCAGACGACCATTATTGGAATTTTATTCATACGATAAGTATCTTGTACATTGAGAAAATATGTATACATAAAATAATTTTTCATGTTAGTAGAAGATATCTGTTGAAAAGTTATTTTCTTACACATCTGTTCCTCATATAATCTTCTAGGAAATTTATAAAATTTGATACTTCAATCGGTGATTTTGTAAGAATTATTACATCCCCCACTGCATCACATAATATTTGACGTCCTATCATTCGCATTCATTGCAAATATTTTATAAAATAGAAATTGCAAAATTATTCTGACATAAAACATAACTAGTTAGGAATGATTCGACTGAAGAAATGATTAATATAGGGAAAAATAACGGAGCTGCAGTCACTTCTTGTTGAAATTTTATTGAAAATATGGTATATGTTTAATTTTCAATAAAATTTCAACAAGAAGTGACTGCAGCTCCGTTATTTTTCCCTATATTAATGAAACATAATCTTGCTATGTGTCAATAAGTAACTATTTGTCTTTTTTGTCCGCTGTCGGCGCTGACTACTTTTGTGCACACCGCCCTACTTACTATAGTTTGAGACAAGCAATAATATGTAGAAATGTCAAATGAGTTATTGAACATTTTCTTCAAAATTTTGATTGGCAATTTTGTTACCTACAAACTCCATTTTATACTTCTTTCTGAATAAGCTCTATCTAATTATTAAAAGATAGAAGAAATAAATAAAGGACAAATTTGTATATAGTATTGTGAGTGTGTTTTCTTTTATATCTTGTGAGAACTGAAGAGATTTATTGAGCCTTTGAATGGCTTGTTTCTTTGTATCAGATGGTTGTTTACATACTCCTCACGATAATCATCCTTGTTGGACACACCATCCGCAATGAGCATTCAGTGTAGAGATAAAACTA
>OY720448.1:84111799-84199299 GCA_963082715.1 Harpalus rubripes
GGAAATTTATTCATACAGTTTTGTTATCCCAAATGAAAAAACTTGGACATAATATGATATTAGCAAGATGGATCAGTATTATACAGTTTAAATAGTAGCAATTTTGTGAAAATCATTCTCTTATAGTTATTGAATCCCACGTTTTGGTAATACACATTGGCCGCCAGGTATCCTAATTTGACATCCCCAGACTTCTTTTTATGGGGTTATTTTAAAGAAAAACTCTGGATCAGTTGCAAGAAAATATTTGCTAAGAAATCGAAATTCTACCGACCGACGTGTAATAGAAAATAAAGAGCTTGATTTTGCATAGCGGATAAGGGGCCCCTTATCCAATATTATTTTGAAAATTGACATTTACAAAAATAAAAGACTAAATAAATTTGTTTGTATGTTGCTACAAAAAAAAAGATTAAATTCAAAATTTCGCAGTAGTAACAAAATTATAAATCATGTAAATTGGGGCCTCCTAGAGCCGGGGGCCCGCCCGCGATGCGGGCCCGTTAGTTACGCCATTGGAAAGGGTAGATAAGAGAAATTGAGCATCAGTCCATATTTATTTGACAACGACCATAATAATAAATAAATCATTTAGGGCCGATTTGTTAATTCAAGGTTAAAACAGAGCAAGAAACCGATAAAAATAATGGTTATAGATTAACCGAGAAGGTAATTTTTACTGTTTATTTACCCAGTTATTTTTTCTACGCTCGTTAAAATGCTTTGTTGGGGTATATTTAGAGAAATTTCGAAAACCATGTCAATTTGAGATCTTAATTTTTTGAACACTGTCCCGCGTTCGGTACTCTAGCCACTTCCTTTTATATTCACAAATAACTTCCAAATATGAAATTATATGGAATTTTGGTTTGCACGTCTTTAAGTACCCTTTTTTATTTTCCTTCAAACGACGATGCCCAGATTTTTTATCAGTATTAGATTTCAAATAATGGGGTCCAATTTATAATTTCCATAGTCGCAAAATTATACCATTGAAAGAGAGTGTATTTTAGCTTTCCAACGATGTATCTACTCGTATGTTTCAAGCAGAAAATGCAAGAATTATTAATTTTATAGGGTAAAAACAATTATTGTGGTTTATTTAAAACATATAGTAACTACACTATTATTCACGAAAGATGACTATTCAAGGTCATTTGTTCAAAGAACGAATACACATCACTTTATAGTAGTAGCTTAGCAACATTTTGTATTAGAAAGAGAAAGATTATTTGACCTATGTCTATTTAATTTATGTGGTGTGACAGATATACGTAAATAGTGGCATTACTTTCTAACACACTATAAATAATAATGACATATGTCGTAGAATTACAGATACCTAATTATCTACTACACTGCCCTCTGTGCTAATATTTACCCAGTGGCGCTGACGTTTAAATCAAATTATTATTCCTTGGTTTATAAGTTAAGTGTATGTTTTTGTATTTTGCAAAAACATAAGTGAAGAACATAAATCTTTCAGTAAGGCATTATTTAGAAAGACTCATAATTTTCAAATGAATTACTCTTATTTTTTCAGTTAAAATGTGTCCATAAATATTGTATGTTGTACGCCTATGCATACAAAATACAATGAAGTTATCTGCAGGTAATATTATATCAGACGGCTCACAAATGACCTTGAATAGTCATCTTTCGTGAATAATAGTTTATGAAAAAGTACACAGGCTGTTCAAGTAAACATGTTCACATAATTGTTGCCCCATTAGAAGACCATTTTAGTGGTGTCGTTATTTGAGAAAAAATCCGTAGGTAATTAGATATATATTAATATTCACGAAAGATGACTATTCAAGGTCATTTGTTCGAAGAAAGAATACTTATCACTTTACAGCAGTAGCTTAGCAACATTTTGTATTAGAAAGAGAAAGATTATTTGACCTATGTCTATTTAATTTATGTAATGTGACAGATATACGTAAATAGTGGCATTACTTGCTAACACACTGTAAATAATAATGACGTATGTCGTAGAATTACAGATACCTAATTATCTACTACACTGCCCTCTGTGCTAATATTTACCCAGTGGCGTTGACGTTTAAATCAAATTATTATTCCTTGGTTTATAGTTAAGTCTATGTTTTTAAATTTTGCAAAAACATAAGTGGAAAACATAAATCTTTCAGAAAGGCATTATTTAGAAAGAAACATAATTTACAAATAAATTACTCTATTTTTTCAGTTAAAATGTAGCCATAAATATTTTATGTTGTACGCCTATGCATAAGAAATGCAATGAAGTTATCTGCAAGTAATATTATATCAGACGGCTCACAAATGACCTTGAATAGTCATCATTCGTGAATAATAGTTTAGACAAAAATGTAAATTTTGCAGTTCTTTTTGTGAATACATACTTTCCAAATATGAAATAGTACTAGATTTTAGTTTGCACCTTTTAGGCCACTTTTTTATGTTCTTTCCAATGGTGATGCTAATTTTTTTTATAACTGTTGAATATTTGAGGGGGGGGGGTGTCAAGATGAGCATTGGCACCCGGACGACACAATGGTACGGCTCGCCCCTGTGTAATTCAACACTGAAAGTACGCTGGGTCAAAATTTTCGTTATAAATGGTTACATGGAAATTCATATGCTTAGCTTACACTTTTAGGCCAACATGAAATTGTGCCGGGTTAAAAAAATTTAGTCATAAAGTTAAGAAAGAGATTTACCTTCATCGGTAACGGTAAACATTTTATGTAGCAATATTTACATTGAATGTTGTGTGAGGTTGAAATCCTATTTCTATTATTTTGTGTCTGTCGTGCTGACAGTATCTACCTGAGGTATCTGCGGCTCGTCAGCTACTTCTACTTTGTGTCGGCGTGCGAGTGCGAGGCTGCTAGTTCGACTAATTACCGGCGGTCGCGGTGGCGCCGGCCGCCGCATTATGTCCCGAGCAAGTCATCATCATTATCTGCAATGATCGCGGAGAAGCTAGCGACGGTCAAGCTGATGCTGATGGTGCGTAGTCTCAGAAGACTACTAGATAGATACAGGTTGTGTTAGGTTAGAAGCAAAGAGGTTTGAGACGTTGAGGAATATGTCTGTGGAGTAATGCAAGAACAACCAATGGCAATATTTCGTAATTTCAACAAGACACTTGTTAATAAATAAATAAAATAAATATAAGTATATCATCACGGCTTATTACCCATT
The DNA here is from genome assembly GCA_963082715.1 of Harpalus rubripes. Classification (NCBI taxonomy): domain Eukaryota; kingdom Metazoa; phylum Arthropoda; class Insecta; order Coleoptera; family Carabidae; genus Harpalus; species Harpalus rubripes. The sequence goes on from OY720448.1 coordinate 84,114,989, forward strand.
GCTGGGTGTGCCAATCTGCTTTGTACACAGATGTCGGTAATGATGACATATTTGCACCGTGCGGGCGCTTACCAGGCGTCACCTCACGGCAGTGCCGTAACTAGGGCGTGGCAAAGGTGGCGCTCGCCACGGGCGCAAAATTCTTAGGGGCGCAAAATTTTAATCATTTACATGGTTTTAGATCAAATATTTCTAAAATCTATTTTCTAACTTTAACAAATAATTGTCTACAGATAGGCCAGTCGGCAAGGTGTTTATTGTGAAAATAATTGGTGACAAGCTGGCGTGAGTTTAATTCTCTTTATTGGGACCTCCAAAAAGACATACTAATTTTGCACCCAGATTTTGCCGCCATCTTGGGTCAAAATTTTACAAAAATACAAAATTATAGCTCATAATTTCATGTACATAAAAGGGTTCTTACATTTTTTGCCTAGGATGATCTCTCAAAGAGTTATGTTAAAAAATAGTTAACCAGAATAACAACTTATGATAGAAATTTAAATTACTCAAAAAATTAACAATATTAGGTATTTAATACTTGTTCGATTTAAGCCATTCAGTATTATAGTTTTGAACTCTCTGATTGGCTGAAATTGGAGACAAGAGACACGTTTACCCAATGTAATTTCGGCTACTTAAAACTGGCGCCATCTACTGAATGGTTTAAATGGAACAGAGTTTATTATTGATGATTTTTGAATGATTTTTTTCAGCCCTTTCCTACAAATTCATCCACAACTCAAAACAAGTTTACCCAATGTAATTTCGGCTAATTAAAACTGGCGCTGATGCGAGTGCCGTCTACTGATTGGTTTTTTATGGAACAGAGTATAGACGAATTTTGTCGTTGAGCGGTTCGCAAGTTACTAAAAACTTAACTTATGTGAAATTCCTCTAAAATTTTAAACATCTGCAAATCGGTTTAGATCTCATTTCATCTGAAAATGTTAATGTAAGTTTAAGTTGTTAGTAACTTGCGAACCGCTCATCAGTAGTTTGTTTTGTTTTTATTTTCTTGATATGTAGGGGCGCAAATAAAAATTTTGCCACAGGCGCTTAAAACCCTAGTTACGGCTCTGCCTCACGGGCACTCATTGCTGGCGTGGAGAGTGCACCACAGGGGCCACGTTTGTGCCATTTAGTATTCGAAATATTTGGTGTCAGTCGGGATCGAACCCGGTTCCCCAGATTCGCGACCTGACACTCAGGCACGCGGCCACGAGACCCCAACTTGTTAATAATACGAAAATAACAACAATAACAACGTGATAATATCTGACTAGTGACAATATGTGAATTTAGGAAGAAAGCTCGAATAATACTAACTACAAACATAAAATATTAACACCAAAATTATTTTGAATTGTAAGTGGCATAAACATGACCCCTGTAGTGTACTCTCGCCGTCAGCAATGAGTGCCCGTGACGACTGCACCTGCATGGTACAAATATATCACCATTACTCAGATCTATGCAGACAGCACTCGCAGCAGATTGGAACACCCAGCAATGGGTAATATGCCGTGATGATATAATTATTTATTTACTTTTTTACCTCTCGCTAAGAGAGGTATTGAATTCATGCTAAAAATCACATATCCAGATTTTAGTGAATAATCACGTTTTAAGGTCCCTGGAATCCGATTATAACATTTTTACGATGATGTCCGTGCGAGCGTGCGTGCGTGCGGTGTGTGTGTGTGTGTGTGTGTGTGTGTGTGTGTGTGTGTGTGTGTGTGTGTTTATGTGTGTGTTTGTGTGTTTGTGCATGTGTGTGCGTGCGTGTGCGTGTGTGTGTGCGTGCTTGTGCGCGTGTGCGTGTGCGTGTGCGTGTGCGTGCGTACGTGCGTGTGTGTGTTTATATGTGTGTTTGTGTGTGTGTGTGCGTGCGTGTGCGCGTGTGCGTGCATACGTGCGTGTGAGTGTGTTTATGTGTGTTTGTGTGTGTGTGTGTGTGTGTGTGTGTGTGTGTGTGTGTGTGTGTATGCGCGCGCGCGTATGTGTGTGTGTGGGTGTGTTGATTAAGTTTTGGTAACAATTGGACAACCGGAAGTAGTAGTTACAAGACAAAAATCATCTAAATATTATTTGTCGAAAATTTATGTAAATAATTATATTAAAGAACTTTAAATTCTTTATTCGATAAATATATATTCATTATTATATCTTCTATAGATTTAGAGATAAAGAAATGCATATAAAATAATTTGATGTAATAAATCTCAGATCAAACTATAATTTATAATTGACACATAAATGTCTCTGTCAAAAATATTTGTACATCATTACGAAAATAAAAAAAAGTCAACAACGCAAAGTAATATACGTAAAAAAGAATATAAAAGAAATTTGCGGAAAAAATGACGAATATAAAGAAAAAGAAAAGGAAAATAGATAGGATATTGAATATAAAGAAAATGTATGTATGGTACGTAATTTATATTAAAATATCCCATAGATTTTGCAAATATATGTGAGAATTTTTTTGTAGTGAGACATGAATATATGTATTTGTATTTAAAAATATTTTTTATTTTATGCGTACCACCTGGTAAAATATCTGGCAAGAGGTTATGTGCTGGCCACACCTGATTTTTAAATTTCAAATGAAGCAAATGTAAGCTGTGGTAATAAGATAATAAATATCCAGTTATGATAATCATGAAAATGTTTTTATTCACAACCAGTTGGTAATATGACGATTAGGGTTTCACGGGCTTGGCTTGAAGCTTGAAAGCTTGGCTTGGCTTGGCTTGAAAAAGCTTGAAAAATCAAGCCAAGCCTGCCGTTCAAAAAAGCTTGACTTTTCAAGCCAAGCCAAGCTTCTGTTCCACCAAGCCCAAGCCAAACCAAGCCTAACAATTAAAAAAGCTTGAATTTTCAAGCCAAGCCAAGCCTTTGACTGTCAAGTAGCTTGGTTGAAAACAAGCTTTTTCAAGCTTTTCTTAAGAAATGTTGTCGAGGCCGACAAAGCCGTAATTTTATGGTGATAACGTACTTTCTCACTGCTTCGGCACATTTTTGCGAACTTCTAAGAATTGGAGTTTCCAAAAGGACCAGCCTTCATTACCTGCCAGTCCAGTATGCTTCAAAACTTTGTAAATAGGACACTATACCCTTCATCATTCTTATTATGCAAAGACCACTTATTTTCTCAATCTGAACCAACTATCTGTTTTAACTATAGAGTGATGGGAAGATTGGTGCAGTTTGATCTTTTTGTTTGATTGGATAATATCGGAATATTATCCAATCAAAATAGATATAGATAGAATATAATCAATATTCATTTAAATTTTAACTAACTTGATTTTAAATACCAAGCATCAAGCTTCAACACATAATATTTATTACTCGTATTTGTTGCAATGCTACAAATAGATAATTTTGCTGCAGAATAAAAAATATAAGAAATAATAATATACTCTACACCGTAAGGTAAATTGAGTGACAGACTACATATATCATGATAATTATTGCATTTTAAAATTTCATTTTGTACAATGTTTTGTTATTCTGGTATTTCCGAATCATAAAGACGAGACAATTTCTGTTTGTGTATATATATTTAGATTCAAAGATTTTCAATGCTATTTTTAGCTCAACCCCTAATGTACCCCTAATAAACCGTGACAGGTATAATAGACAATAACAATGTACCGACAAAGAGAGCATGCTCTTTTAAATATTACCTTGATACAAGTTTTCATTGTTCCAAAAATATATGTTAATAAATAAGCAAATAAATATATAATCTCGGCTTATTACCTAGTTCTGGAGGTTTTTAATTTGCTTTTATTCACAAATTTCAGTAATAAAGCCATATACGTATCGTTAAGCATATTAACTTTTGTATTAGGTATTTGAATTTGCACATGATTACTTTAATTATATTTATGTATTTAACTTACATGATTCTGTACTCAAAAATCAGTTGAAATTTCATAAGAAGAAGCGAGTAGGTATTTGTCACGAACAAACAAAATTTCGGGGAAATTTCCGTCTGTAGGGTTTTATGATTTCCAGATGTATTTCAAGTAGGTATAAAAGGTCAGTCTCAGGTCATTTCCATCCCATTGTACATTCCAAAATATTTATGTATTTATTTGAACACTGTTATTGCGTATTTGGTGTCTCGAGTTTTTTTTCTTTTTTTTGTTTATATAGGGTGCATATGAACTAAATAGTATGACAAACTTTAACAGTTGGGAGGACATTTCGAGTTTTTAGTTAAAATACAATACAATAAAGTCCAACTAATGCATATGCCTACTTGAATAAATGCAGTCAACGAAAATAATAAAAAAAACATGAAAATTGAAGGGTAAATATTTAATAAAAGATAATAAATTTGATTGTTTACTCTTAAAAATAAAATAAATGAATAAAATATACATTTCAATATTTTTATATTTTAATAATTACAAAGAAAAAACACTTGGTGTAAGTTTCATAAATTTTATTTTATCGTTTTGTTTATCTTTACGCATAAGAAGATATTTTTCAATTATACCACAATAAATTTATGTAAAACAAAACGTGATTTGTACATTATTACGATACAATGAAACATCGATATAACATAGATATATTGATACATCAATATTCCAATACATCGATATATCGGTATATCGATATATTTAATTAAATTCACATCGAATATTTATATTAAAATCTTGATACCGAACAACTACTACTGGTTTTCAAGACCTATATACCTACTGTGCGCATGAGCATTTATGAAGCTTGAAAGCTTGAAAAAGCTTGAAATAGCTTGAAAAGGCTTGAAAAAGCTTGTTAAAGCTTGAAAATCAAGCCAAGCCTAAAATAATTAAAGCTTGAAGTTTTCAAGCCAAGCCAAGCTCTGTTTCCATCAAGCCCAAGCCAAGCCAAGCCTAACATTAAAAAAAGCTTGAAGTTTCAAGCCAAGCCAAGCTTTTTTATTTCAAGCCAAGTAGCTTGGCTTGGTGAATCCCTAATGACGATACCTGACTTTTAAATAGTTGGGAAATAGGTTATTGTTAACCTTATTTTCCAAGAGGGTGGAAAGTATAGCGTCAACTTTTCAACCTCAGCTATACTCATGCTATACTTTGTAAAGCGGGAAGATGCCAGATCACATTTACATAAGTGTAGATTAATGTGAAATAAAAATTTAAGGTTAGAAACCAAACTGACAGTTCAAGTGGCAAATGAACAATCTCAGACCATTCGTTTATTAATGTTAGGTTATTATTATTAATATTATTATTATTTAAATTTCAATTGCTCTTGGAAACAGCTACTATATTAAGAAAATTCTGACTGAAAGATGTCAGTGTCAAGTGCAATTGACATAGCATGTTTGTGTAATATTTTTACTGGAAATATAGAATCTTTTGCTAGAAACTTTCTGTTTGGAAAATGCGTACAACTGACGGAAGATAATGTACAAGAAATAGAATCTTTTGCAAGGAACTTTCTGTATGAAATTTGTACAGAGTGATCAAGAATGCCTGAAGCATGCCGGTCCATTAAATTTTGATATTTGCCGCTTACTTAATATGACGGCATTACTATTTCCATGAGCGTAAGTTTCGAATTTTGCTAGCTGTCATAACAATACTGCCAAGAACCGTCTTGTTACGTTCAACTGAACGAAAATATGCGGCAAGAAGAAATTTGTCACACTTCGTTAAAATCCATAATGAAAACAAATATCAAATGAATCAAGGTACGGCATTGATATTAAACAAATGTCATGCAGCTGTCATCATCTCTCATATGTGGAATATAGTTTTCACGAATTATGAAAAATTGAAATATAATTTTGACATTATTGTGGAACAAAAATTATCACGTGACCTTCAGCCATCTTTGGTCACTCTGTAGGTATAAACTACATAGAACGGACGGAAGGTAATGTGCTAGCCACATCAGATTTTTTATATTTTATTTCGTTCTTCATTTTCAGAATTTTTAACAAATAAATAATTCTTATCCAATTATCTTTATTTTTTGTATGTGTATTAAAACAGGTACTTTTTATAGGATACTTATGTCATTCTATGTAAAAAGTGTATTAATATTACTATATTAATTCGACTTAATTGAAATTGATACATCACTTTTTACTATTGTTTAATAAATAAATATTTATGACTATGCTAGGATGAAGAAAATTATGTCTTGTCTATTATTACGATATCATTAGATTCGCAAATTAAATAGATGGTGTTATAATAATTTTAATGACAGGTGCAATTAGTCGTTTGAGTAATTAATACCCATATTAATAGCGGACATATTTCTATAATAAAAAACTAATTATTTAGCTTTGCAACAGGCATATTATACTCGCAGAAGAAAATTCAATTACAATTCTTTCTGTTTGATATAAGTCCATGATGGTAATTAGAATTGGCATATTCTAAGCAATTTAATTAATCCATGCACACGGTTTGATTTACACAAAACCTATTGCCGACTTAAAAATTATTTATTTAAATATATTCATTATAATGTTGTTTCGCACCTTGAGATTCGCTATTTAATATTTATTTCAACACATAAAATACCTGTCGTGAAAGGAGAGAAGTATTCATTACTATAAAATTTTATGTTGCATGAGAAATTAGGTTCCAATATAAATAAGAAGCCATTTACTGCACGTTTAAGACTTAAATGCATTTTAAATTGTTGTTTAATTAATAAAAATATTGAAATTATTCACGATTTCTTCAACACTAAAAACAATCGCATTCAAACTAAACAAAGTCATAAAATAAAACTTTATAAGAATGTTAAAAAATAAAAATGAAATAGTGGCGTTTTTCACATTTTTTTAATTGTAATAAAAACTAATTAAATAATAAATCTGATGTGGCCAACACAATACTTTCCGCCATTTAATTTTTATTAATTTAAATACATACCTATATATTTACTTATGCTGGAAACTGTATTAAATTCCTTTCCATATAACTATTGTTCTATTTACTAGTTTATTTTTAAACGTTACCATTATTGGAATGAAGTAAATTTCTGGATTGCAGTCAAATTATTTATTTAATTTTCGGCGTCAACAGGTTTCAGCATGTCACCATATCTTATGCCTTCTTCAGGAGCTACAATGATTACAAAATTTTGAAAAACCTTGTGGATACATAGAAGGTACAACTTACGTGAAAATATTTTAAAAAAATCTGGTGTGGCCACCACAATACCTCCCGCCATTTACAGCCCAAGTCACAAAAACATTAAGTTAATCCTTATTTTTGGATTAGCGAATTTTACGCTAATTTTGACAGTTTATTTCTTAAAATATAGTCTAATCTAAACCAAATAACTACCTTCTTTTCAACCGCTCAACAGGATTAAATCCCAATTACAGAGTGGGTTCACATTCACACACATCCATGCGTTAGTGGGATTCGAACCCAGAGTACCCGAGGGCACTCATGACATGAGGCGTTGCTCTAACCATTGAGCCACCGGCGCTATAATAAAATGAAGATTAAATTTTAAATACCGGGATAGAATAGAATTCACTAATCCAAAAATGAGGATTAGCTTAAGCATTTTTGTGAATCGTTAATTTTTATTAATCTAAATACATACCTACATATTTACTTATGCTGGAAACTGTATTGAATTCCTTTTCTATTGTTCTATTTACTTTTTTCTTTTTAAAACGTTCCTAATATTATTTTGAAATGATTAGTTCTTTGATAGTGACATTTATCTGTCAGTTACATACATTTGAATAACTGCGTTTTGTTTGATTAAAGTGCAGGCTCTGGGATTTAAATTATAGACAATTTTATAAATTTATCCATAAAATATATAGAAGAAGTATTAATGCAAATCTATAGAAAATTTAATAATCTTTAATTTTTATTAAAGTGCCATTTCCGGATTTTTTCATTTGTTTCTTAATAATAATAATGTAGACTTATATATCATTGAAAAGCTTATAAAATAAGCAGAAAGACGAGACTATTTTCAACAAAAGTTTGTGTTATATCTTGAGAGTTATTGAATTTTCAAAAAATCGAATTACGCCATTTTATTCTATTTAAAAAACTGTAAAAGTTTTGTAAAACATTTTTTCTCTAACTATAATAATAAATAAGATATGATATACATATTTTCAAAATGAGCAAAAAACGAGATTTTGCCTGTACCTCAGAAACAAAAGAAGATCGAAAATTGCTGTGGTGACTGTTAATTTTTTTTCGAAAAGTTGACCCTGCAATTTGCAAACGGTTTGGCTCTATCAATATTACCCGAGATACCTTAGAAAACATCGAAAATGAGACACACACCTTTAATACAGACACTCGGTATATTATAAAATATATAGAAAAAATATTCATGCAAACCAATTTTAAAATCTTTAATTTTTATAATAACATAAATCTCGAAAAAAACATTTGAAGGTAAAAAAATACGACCATTAATTGGAAACATATTGATACATCATCGTCACAAAAAATTGTTTTTATAAAAAAAAATAAAAAATGATTGATGTAAAGGTATTGATGCGTGTTGTAAGCATGCATGTTGCGGTCAAACAACAACATAAGGCCTCATTAGAAGTACCGAAGTCCGCGTTATCAGAGCTTATTAGACCCGCCATTGCACCACAGAACATGTTCTAATAAAGAGCTTGTTTACAAAATAATAGACGAACAAACATACATGCAAGGTACATTATAATTTCAAGGAGCAATCGACTGTAAACATATCACAGTACACGATACCTCCCCTCCTTGCACATCCGCGGAGAAAGTAGAGGGGACACCCTCCCCCCTACTTTTATTTCATTCTTCTCTTATAGGTTGCACGGTTGTAAAAACCAAGTAGGCGTATCCGCACTCTCCTCTGTCTTCCACTATTGGTGTGTTTATGTTGGCTCCGCCTCTAGGTTTGCGGAGGGGTGGGGTTGTGGAATTCTGGCGTCGTTAAGGGGTTCAGTAGAGTCAGTTAGCAATGTGGTGGCAACAATAGAGGTATCGGGTTGTTGTATTGTATTGTGACTGTGCAAAGCGAGTGTTGTGAAGCCGCGAAGCGGCGTCGGTTTGAGGACGATGTTGACTGATATGACGCCCACAGCTGGACAACTCTACGGGGCGCAGATTCCCGCTATGACCATGAATATCGCCAATATCAATAAAAATGTTAATGTGAGTAAGATTTTAATAATATTTTTCGCATGTTTTACTCAAAAATATGTAAATAAGTAAGCGGAAATATACGAAGCAGAGCAGTTCATTATTACTAGGTATAGGATACAGTTACTGTTATATTGTACTAGGTCATCATTCTTTTATTTATAATGTGATAATTTACACTATACCTGATAACATTAATTAAACAAATATTTAGAAGTACACATTTTACATATCTCGGGTGATCTGACAATACCTATACCTATATTGTAATTTTAGTTAAAGTTTACAGGATAAATTTAAATTATAATTTAAAAAAATACGTGGACATCAAATTTACTAATAATATAGTATAGGAAACAAATTATAATGTACCTATTACATAGCGACAAGCGACGCAAAATTCAAATTACTAATAATTTAATTTCGATGAACATGGTAAGTCACCTGCGATATGTTCTATTGATACAAATTAAATGTGATCTGATTTATTAATTTAATTTCAATTAATTTTTAATTCCTATACAGGGTGTAACATCTAAACCGACCACCCCCATTATTTTCTTAATTATTATAATCACAAAAAATACTATACCTGGAGAACAATAGTTGTAGGTGGCCAAGGGGCACAGAAAATATTTTTTCAAGTAATAATAAAAATATTGAGAAACACCAATTAAATTTTTAATAAATTTGATTTTTTTTAGTTATTTTTCAATAGGCTACGTATGAAAAACATAACTGCTGTATGTCAATTTGAATTATTTAGGATGGATATAAAAAATCACTATTTATAAAATACATAGCCTACTAAAAAATTACTATAAAAATCAAATTTATTTAAATTTCAATTGACCTTTAGGTAAGGAAGGTATTGTCTTTGGTCAAAAAGAATAAAATGAATAAGCTCGTTTTAGGGTCCCTAGAATACGATTTTACTATTTTTACGATGATGTCTGTGTGTATGTATGTATGTGTGTGTGTGACGATTTTTTCGGAGCATTACTCCAATACGACCTTTCCAAAAATTATAATTTTTTCGTATTTCTCTTCTTTACATCCAAATGAAGAGCTGATTAGATTTTGGTTATAATTGGTCGACCGGAAGTACCCTAATTTGAAGATTTTGACAGTTTTTCTTGAAAAAACGATGTGTTCATATGTTAAAATAAATATTAAAGAATATTTTTTTCTCTATACGATTTGATTACATTTTACACTTTATATTCAATAGCTATAGAGTTAAAAAATTGTAAGAAAATAAATTTCATAAAACAGCCAGCTTTACTATAAATATGTGAACATCTACTATATTAAGAAAATTCTGATTGACAGATGCCAGTGTCAAGTGGAATTGACATAGTATGTTTGTGTTATAATTTTCCTGCAAATATAGAAACTTTCTGAATTAGGGTAATGTACTGGAAATATTGAATCTTTTGCAAGAAACTTTCTATGTGGAATTTGTACAAAGTACATAGAACTGACGGAAGGTAATGTGCTGGCCACATCTGATTTTTTCAATATAAAACTAATACATGATTGAATTCAGAAAAATATGCGCTATCGGAGAGGTATAAAAAATATCTATAATCCCATTAGAACAAATATAACTTTGTGTAACTTGAAGACCACTGGTTTAAAAAAAATATTTTCTTCTTTAGTGAGATGTCCCCCTTGGTCTCCTATAACTTTGTTCTATAGAACTTCTTACCTTCCGCCACCTTTAGGTAAGGAAGGTTCTTTGGTCAAAAAATCGGTGGTGAGTTGTTGTTAAAATCTTCCGGTTGACCAATTATAACCAAAATTTAATCAGTTCTTCATATGGATGTAACGAAGAAGAATACGAAAGAAATATAATTTTTGGAATTGTAGTATTAGAGTTATCGCAGGCACACACAGACACACATACAGATATCATCGTAAAAATAGTAAAATCGTATTCTAGGGACCCTAAAACGTGCTTATTTATCAAAAACTTTATGACCAAAGACAATACCTTCCTTACCTAAAGGTGACGGAAGGTAAAAATTTAAAAACAGATTTTTGTACAACTTTTAATTCTGAACGTTTAGGTGCGCACTTATACACAATATACAATTAAATATTTCAATACTCCTGATGTGTTGCAATATTTAACATAATTTTTAACTGTCAAATTTCGATTTTCTTTAATTTCTATTGGTTCATTAAATAATTAAATATTTGTTGTTAGTACCAGGTATTTGTTTTCTCAAACTAAACCCATATTTTAAATTAATTCATCCCAAAAAATATTTTCGCAAACTTGAAACCCCAAACATCTATTGTCGCATTGTCATCCCGAGAGCACTTAGTCGGCTTAACCGCACTTAGCACGAAAAGACCATCAGTGCTTATGCGATTTCTTGCCATGCACATCCACAAAACCACTCCACATTAGAATTGCTCTCGTTTGTATTTCCCTGCTCCGGTTTTGCATGAAAATATCTCTCAGCAAGCCATGGATTATGTGAGGTTAGGTACCCCGTCGCGTTGCTTTGTGGGACCGATGCTCTCGATGCTCTTTTGTCAGCGTGGTGGCCAATGAGAGATTTATGAGAGTAAATAACCTTAATACGTGTTTATAGAGGATTATCAGCAGGATGTAGAAGGATTTTGAAAGATTTGGGATGTTTATATGTAAAATATTAGGTGTTGAAGCAGTGGATTATAGGGACATATGTTGTTACAGTTCGGAATGTGAAGAATTTTAAATAGAAATATATCGCATATGAGTTATTCGAAGTAAAATGATGAATTTAATTTAAATGTTAAATTAAATAAATAATAAATGATCACGGTATATTACTCATTGCGTCACCTCTGGCGTGGAGAGAGCACCACAGGGGTTAATTATTTGCCATTTAAAATCCGAGATATATATAATAATAAGTTTATAATTTATGTCATTTATGTAGGTATCAATGCAAATTTGATTGGTTGCTATAGGCACGCATTTACTTTTATTCAATTTTTACCTACCTTCATTGATTCCCGGAACGCCATGTGATAGCGGTTTTACACTTAACAATAAATCGTTCAATTTATTGACGGATAAATCAATCAATTTATCTTATAAGTCGTTGAGTATTTACACTGAATTATTTTCTATCTATTTATTTTTGTTGAAATTACAACTACCAAATTCTTAATATTATTTTATATATTTGTGTGGTTAGAGTTTAACCTAGCAGCGCTTCAGTTTTCTTGTAATTTTTTGAAGCGTAGTCTTTCTTGTAGCGTACTTGTTAAAAAAATTTAGATTAGCGAATTTTACTCTAATTTTGGTAGTTTATTACTTAAAAATAGTCTAATATAATAATAATAACAACTACGTTTTTACTTTCCGTCACCTTTAGGTAAGGAAGGTATTGTCTTTGGTAAAAAAAAATCGATGATGAGTTTTTAATGAATAAGCACGTTTTAGGGTCCCTAGAATACGATTTTACTATTTTTACGATGATGTATGTATGTATGCATGTATTATGTATGGATAGATGTATGTACATATGTGTGTGTGACGATTTTTTTGGATCGCATAACTCTAATACGACCTTTCCATAAATAATAATTTTTGCGTATTTCTCTTCTTTACATCTATATGAAGAGCTGTGTAGATTTTGGTTATAATTGGTCGACCGAAAGTACCCTAATTTGAAGATTTTAACAGTTTTTCTTGAAAAAATGGTGTTAAATATCATTTTTTCACATTTAATGTTATTATAAATATTAAAGAATATTTTATTCTCTATAAGATTTGATATCATTTTATACTTCGTATTCAATGGATATAGAGTAATAAATTTATAAAGAAATTAAATTTTATAAAGCAGCAAGCTGTGCTATAACCATGAAACATCTACTATATTAAGAAAATTCTGATTGACAAATGTCAGTGTCAAGTGTATTTGACAGTAGGTTTCTGTTATAATTTTACTGGAAATATATAATCTCTTACAAAAAAACTTTCTGTATGGAATTTGCGAGGGGTTCGTCACTCGACGTTTAAGTGTACAAAGATTGTAAATCTTTGAAGATTTACTAGATTCAAGATGATTTATAGGGATTTTATTAGATTGTCAAAGATTTTCAATCAGATTTTTATGTAAATGTACAAAGATTTCTTGAATTAGTAGCTATGAAATTGCATAGACTTATCTAAGAATATAAGATTGCAAACAAGATTTCCAACATTTCTGGGATTTTACAAAGATAGTAATGATTTTTGGGATTATAATGTTGACTGGAAAGATTTCTGGGATTTTACAAAATTGTTTTGGGGATTGTTGACTACAAAGATTGCAGTATTAAAGAAAGATTTTCAGGATTTTCAATCGAATTTATATGTAAGTGTACAAAGATTTCTTGAGATAGTTACCATAAACTTGCATAGACGTCTAAGAATATGAGATTGCAAGTAAGATTTCCAAGATTTTAAATTTTTTTTATAAAGATTGTAATGATTTTTGGGATTGTAATGTTGATTGCAAAGATTGCAGTATTAAGATAAAGATTTTCAGGATTTTCAATCGGATTTTTATGTAAGTGTACAAGGATTTCTTGAGTGACGGACCCCTCGGGAATTTGTATAATATAGAACTGTAGGTAATGTATACTGGAAATATGGAATATTTAGAAGAAAATCTCTGTGTGGAATATTTACAATATAGATCTGACCACGATCTGACGGAAGGTAGTGTGTAATTTACTATTTTCTTTTTAAAACGTTACTATTATTAATTTGAAATGGTTAGTTCTTTAACAGTGACATTTATCTGTCAGTTACATACATTTAATAACTGTAGTAACCAAGGAGTTTAAAGCATAAGCTCCGGGATTTAAATTATAGATGATTTTATAAATTTATCCATAAAATATGTAAAAAAAAGTATTAATGCAAATCTGTAGAAAATTTAATGATCTTAAATGTTTCTAATAACATTAATCTCGAAAAAATAACATTTAAATGTATTTGAGCTTGAAATAAAATATCATTTACGGTTATCCAATTTACACCAAAATCTAATGGGCTCTTTGCATATTACAAAAATGTCGTAATACATTAGGTAGCTTAAAATTTTAATTAAACCAATAACCTGTCTCTCGAATTATTCATTTCAAAAGCTCCTCCAGTCCAAGTGTTCTCTTCAACAGTGCCAACTCGAGATTTCTGTTTGTGAACTATTCCCTTAGACATAATCCGCTTATTTTGCTCTTCACGTCTTCAGGCCCTTGACATCTCAACAAAGGACAAGTGTAGCCTGTTCCTGTCGTGTTATTTGATACATTGTCACGTTTGTAAAACCCGAATTCAGTTGCTGTTGCTACTTCACTAGAGAATTCAGTAAACAAATTTTCGAGCACGTTTAACATGGAATTTTTATTTGAATGGTTTCTAGGTTACCGGGCGCGGGTTGTAAATTTTGTCGGCGAGTGACGCATCATAACCGGAGAGATTTTAATAGCCGGGCTTGGGTAGAGGTGGATAGTGACCGACGGCTATTCTACCTTGAAATGTTTCCAATTTGATTTTATACAAAATCAATCGAATTATAACTATTATCTTCTTAAAATTCTACCATTAATAATATAAATTTATTTATTTGTCACATGTTTGTGTTTGTCAATACAATGAATAAGTACATTAAGTTTGTACCCAAAGAATTGCATTTATCCTTGAAGCATACACTGCATCATTGTTAAATATACATAAATTTTAAAAATTTGTATTTAATTCAAATATACACTGAGAAAAAGATATAATTACATGAACTGTAAATTTATTTTTTACAAATAAATCCTAAGCTTGAATAGATCCAAATACGGGGTGTCTCACAACTCGCGCCCCAGACGAAACTGACACTTGCCAACGACAATAGGTTGCCAACAAATAGAAGAAAATAATTTGCGGCTGCTTGCATAACGGAGTTACAAGACTTTTTAATCCACCAATCCCGGAAGGATATCTTGAGGTGTGATCATATTATTACAAAATAAAACTGGTTGCTAGGTTTTAAAAATACTACTAGTGAGTTACAAAATTTGTTTGACTTACTGTAATATTGACACTTTTCACTGTCAACAAATTTAGGTTAGCAAGATTTCTATCCGGAAATGCCTCTCTGGCATTACGTCCACGTTCTCCGAAAGTTATAAATGTTATAAGCATTTCTAAGTAATCAGCGGCTGAATACACGGTAAGAATTTGCCTTTTTTTATTCATCCTGTCAAATTTAATTTGACAATGACATTTTTCGAAAACTACAGTCGCCAACACATTTTAAAGAAGATTTGATTTGTATAAAACCCTAGTAACGTAAAATTACGGCAAACACACGTTAAAGGTGTAAGTCTCTGATTGGTCAATTTTAAGACGTCTTTTCTCGAATACCTTTTAAGCTAGATTTTTTTTTCTTCGAAATTATACATCCGAGTGCAGTCTCGTGTTTCCTCATTCGCTCTGGGGCGCGAGTTGTGAGACAGCCTGTATATCTACAATTGAAGCAATGTTATAATTTATTTGAAGCATTTATTTGTCTCAAATAAATAGATATATATTGAGATCAATGATATCTTCTATTTCATGAGAACTATGCATTTACTTACGTTAAGAATTATTTTAATTGCGCTAAATTTATTGCATTACTATTGGATATATAATAATTTATTTGAACCAAGTTTATATACCTACCTCTTGTAACCTGTCCACTCTAAATAGATTAAAATTGAAGGAAAACAGTTAAATAAAGACCAGTATATCTAATTTTTTCGTACAGCATATTTTTATTAAATCACAAACTATATATATTCTTAAGAATATTAATGTACATATAATAAAAAATTATAAAAGTATAAATACACACTCTATACAGGTACCGGTGCATGTGCCTTGGCATAAAAGATACACTGAAAAGTGCAAAGCATATACCCAAAACTCCACTCAAGTAGTATATTTTTCACTGTTTCGTCACCCATATTCACTACTTTTTAGCACACGATGAAAAACAAATCGCCAGAAATGAACACTGTCAGAAATGAGCACCACCATATACAAGATGAAACGCACACATACACATACAAGTCACTTCACTGAAAATCATTTGTCAAATAAAACATTGTTCACTCAATGGAAATGTGAATTTGCCACAAATAATATTTATTTGTGACAAATAAATGTAGATTCACACAATAAAAACTATTTTTCATTGTAATAAATATAAAGTTTACACAAATATATTATGAAATTAATTCAAAACAATTATATATTTGCAGGAAACAAATAAATATATCAGAAAATTATAAATTTATTTATTAAATACATTTCATATTAATATTAAATTGTATTTGTTGCAAGGTTGCAATAATTGAATGAATGATGTACCCCTTAATTATGAATATTTATTTGCTAAAAACCACTCTTTTTTCTCTTGTGTATAGACAATGTTATAAGATTTATCTAATTTTGAAAAAGGTAGTGTCAAATATCATTAGTGGAATTTGCAAATAAAAGCAAATTAAACCATCCAGCTGTGATTATGTACTGATTTCCATTGGTGCATAGGTAAATTGCTGATAATTTCAGGAATTGTTACATAAATTCTAGCTAAATTTTCAATTATTTGACCCAAAAATATCTAGTCGTGTTAAGCAATACATTAATAACTAATATTATAATAAAATAATTATTTATTGTTTACTTACAATAATTTTGTTAGACACCGGAAAAACTACAATAAGTAGACAGGTAGGTGCCTACATAAGAAACTATAAACATTTATTTATAATTAATGAATGGTCATTATGATATTATTATAACACCAATAGGTGTTTTTTGAAGACATTTAATGCATTTGTAGAATTTTCTTCATAACTTTTAACAAGTTAAATAAAAATAAATGTTATGTAACATAGATACAACAAACTATAAATAATACAAATATCATATTTACGTAGGATTGAAATATATATTTAACATATTTAACTAGACATTGCAATATAGACAATGATAACTCGTTATATATTGCAATAGATAACTTAAAATATGTTGTAAGTTTCAGATAAAACTAATACATTTCTATGTATTTTATTTTTTGCAACCATTGAATGAACTTATAAATAAAAATAACTAATTTTTATTGTATTGTACTAACAATTATTGCTGACAATGAAACAAATGATATCATCAGTTCTGTGTTATCAACTGTTTACTTTTAAGTTTATTTTCTCCATTTTTATTCATATTTTGGAATATTGTATCATAAATTACGATATTAGTAATAAAAATTATAATTTTAAAATTGTATTTTACCAGGGTTGGCAAAAATCATGATTTATTTAAAAAAATCAAAAATCGTTGATTTTTTCAAAAAAATCAAATGAATCATGATATTTTTGATTTATATTATTTATTTATTTTATTTTTAAAGATCTGTTAGTTTTATTGCACTTTTTAATTTTTTTTTAAAAGCAATAAATATATTTTGTCATAAACGCTAACGAAATCTATAATAAAACCCCATGAATGCATTTGAATTTTTGCATATACGTAGTATATATCGCGTCCACGAGCGCGCGTGTCTGTTATATGAAAATTAAAGTGATAAAATATTTAATTTTTAGATAATGTATACAGAACATATTTTTGTTGTTATTAATAATTTTGTAGCAACTTAATACAAATAAATAAATAAATAAATAAATAAATAAATAAATAAATAAATAAATAAATAAATAAATAAATAAATATATCATCACGGCATATTACCCATTGCTGGATGTGCCAATCTGCTTTGTACGCAGATATCGGTTATGATGATGACATATTTGTACCGTGCGGGCGTTTACCAGGCGTCACCTCACGAGCACTCATTGCTGGCGTGGAGAGTGCACCACAGGGGTTAATTTTGTGCCATTTAAAATTCGAAATATTTGGCGTCGGTCGGGATCGAACCCGGTTCCCCAGATTCAGACCATACACGCAGGCGCGCGGCCACGAGACCCCATAAATAAATACATTTTAATTATAATTTAAGTCTCTTTTTCATCTTTTAAAAAACATCAATGATTTTTATTTAAAAAATCAGTTGATTTAAATCACGATTTACATCATGATTTAAATCAGGCCAACCCTGTATTTTACCTCCCGCTACCCTTGGTAAGGAAGGTATAGGGATCGTGCTAAAAATCGCATATCGAAATTTTGGTAAATGACCATGTTTTAAGGTCCCTAGAATCCAACTGGAATTGGAGGTGTGTGTTTGGATGTGTGGATCCTCCACTCTAACTCAAATGCTATCATTCAGAAAATTTTGAAACCTTGTATTTCTACCCTACTCTAATATGGGGAGAAGGCATTAGATTTTGATGCATAACAGATAACCTTAACTTTACTTGAAGCTCAAAATAGTTTTTCTTCGAAAGTATCTTTAAATGTTATTTTTTCGAGATTTATGTTTCATAAGGCAATTTGATAGGCCCTTATTTTTCTATTGTATATTTTATAGAATCTCTTAGGTGAATAAAACTTTTTGTATGGAATTTGTACAAAATACATAGAGCTGACAGAAGGTAATGTACTTGAAATATGGAATCTTGTGCAAGAAACTTTCTGTATGGAATTTGTACAAAATATATGGAACTGACGGAAGGTAATGTGCTGGCCACATCAGATTTTTATCAGTTATATTAGGTACGTTCTATCGGTTTCAGAAATATTCCTACTAGAATAAGAATATTCTTAAAGCAATAGAACGCTCAGTAGCAAATAACTGTCAAGTAAAAAATAAATAATTAATTCAATTGATGAAGCTGTTGGCACTCGGTGAAACATGATTATAAAAGGAAATAAAGACACTAGGTATTGTTTCACAAATTTTAATAAAATTACGTAATAAAGGAATTTTATTAAAATTTGTGAAACAATACCTAGTGTCTTTATTTCCTTTTAAAAAATAAATACGATAGATCAGTGACACGGTTTATGTGTTATTGTTAGTTAACAACTAAAGATAACTTTGTATATTTATTTTGGATCTTCAAAATGTTGTTATGCAAATATTACAGAGATTATAATTATATAAAAATATATTAAATAATAAAAACATAAAGGATGTATTTTTGTTGAGCACAGTCTAATCTGAACATTCACAAATGTAACAGAAAGGTACGCGCGACATTCGGCTAGTAAAATTTTGAATTTATCTCCACTGTATATATCTTCCTACCAGCGTTTCCAGCTCTGAAGTTGGAATGATCCGTAGGAATATTCAGATTTTTTTGACGCAAAAGAACGATCATTGAGGTTCTACTAGAAGAAGTAGGAAGATTTCTGACACCGATAGAACGTATCTATTGGTAGCGGAGCCGACTAACAATTCGTTGTTGACTGACAGCAATTTGAGGTTATGTCATTCACCTGTCAGTTTTCAAAATGAAAAGCACCAAAAACAGTGCGTTTATTGATCTTCTTAACGACGTGTTTTCAGTGCGTTTATAGACGCATAAAGACACCGAAATGGGAAAAAATTACTTCCTTCGTTAATTGTTTATTTTGTTATTTCTATTGTAATCTTAATTTTGCAAACAATGAATGAACTTACAGGTATAAAAAGTATCAAATTCTTCTTAAAATAAATTCATTAACATGCATCTTCATTGAAATCCTCATTGTCTTGTGTCTTCACAAAAAGTGCATCCATCTTTGAAATTCCTTCCCGACATGGTAGACACATTACCGTAGTTCGCATTCCAAGACCTGACGACAGTTATTTTAACAATCGTGTCTATCTGGCAATAAAAAACGCCACAGTATAAATTACCACTCGTTGACAAGAATGCACACAGAATTAGACAACATGCGCTTTTACTACGGCGCGAGCTACCAGATAAGATAAAGGCAAAACACTACAGGATAAATGAAGTTTTATCTTGTTAAGCTACGCTAATAATAAAGTAAAGAAGGAAAACATTCCGTATTGTCTATATCTAGAGTAAAAAAGAGTGTAGGTATACTGTTTGTTTTCTCCAAAGTTTTTAACTAGTAAATTAGGGAGATTACCGAAAGTGAGAAATAAGGTTAACAAAGTTATAAAGTTTTTTTTTTGTGTAATTGAATTACATTTCCTGTATAAATTTTTGATATCGTTTAATGGTGTTACCCTAATTTATATACAGTTGTCCCAATAAGAGCGCAGAATTTAAATTTGATATTTGTAATTTGTCATTATATTCCGTAAAGATGAAACGCTTCATAAAAATAAACTGCAGAAATGCTGCACATTGCTGTAACATGATTACGAGGTTCTTCTGGTAAAATGGATCCAAATGACATATGGTTCTAGTAGGACGGCGCGCTCTAACATACTACTAGCGAAACAATTGATTTGTTGCATCAACAAGCCGTATCATCTCCGGAAATGCTGAAATCAATTACCCAGTAAGACTTTATGATTTGACGCCATACTTTTTTACCTTCCGTCATCTTTAGGTAAGGAAGGTATTGTCTTTGGTGAGTTTTTGATGAATAAGCACGTTTTAGGGTCCCTAGAATACGATTTTACTATTTTCACGATGATGTCTGTATATATATATATATATATATATATATATATATATATATATATATATATATATATATATATATATATATATATATATATATACAGACATGTGTGTGTGTGTGTGTGTGTTTGTGTGACAAAATTTTCGCCTGCGATAACTCTAATACTACAATTCCAAAAATTATAATTCTTTCGTTTTCTTCTTCGTTACATCTATATGAAGAGCTAATTAGATTAGATTCAACCGGAAGTACCCTCATTTTAAGATTTTAACAGTTTTTCTTGACTAAACGATGTTAAATATCATTTTTTCACATTTAATGATTATTACAGATTATTTTATTCGCTACACAGTTTGAATGCATTTTATACTTAATAATAAATGTAGGTATATAGAGTTAAAAAAATATAAATATATTAAATTTCATAAAGTAGACAGCTATGGAAACAGCTACTATATTAAGAAAATTCTGATTGAAAGATGTCAGTGTCAAATGCAATTGACATAGGTGTATTTTTCTTATAATTTTACTGGAAATATAGGATCTTTTGCAAAAAAAATTCTGTAAATTTGTATAAAATACATACAACAGCCAAAAGGTAATGTAAAAGAAATAGAATCTTTTGCAAGGAACTTTCTGTATGAAATTTGTACAAAATACATAGAACTGAGAGAAGGTAATGTGTTGGCCACATCAGTTTTTTTTGTAGCTTTTTCTCAAATCAAACGTTTATGCCATAACGACCCGCAAACATTTAAATATCTTTCTTATTAAAGAAAAAAATTGTTACACATCGGCATTTTTTAATAAAATTAAAAAAAACTATTTTAAGTGTTCTGTCTGAATAACGATTGTTAATATTTTCATACAATTTTTATTTTTCGACGATAACACTATGTTTGAACAAATATATTTACATTTATTTATTATTTTTTAACGCCTTAGTCTTTTGCCCTGATGAAGCTGTAAGTGGCAGCGAAACGTTGGCCACAGACTAAATAATAAACAAATTTAGACTGCATTCCTGCTATTATTCCTCCCATTAATTGTTATACTTATTGTTAATTGTTGTATTAATTAGTTTAAAGTTATCAATACTTATGTAAAAATTTACTCTAAATTTTAGGACCATACGTTATTATCAATTTAGGCTCTTTTGTGTTCCTATAAGATGAATTTCAGGAAACAAATCTCAACCATTAAGGCGTTAAAAAGTCTCGATTATTAATCACAATTTATTGTTAAATGCCTAATTGCTTAACTATCCTCAAATTTTCTAAAACTATCAAGTTTAATATACATTTAAGGGTAAAGATTTTAATAAATGAAGATAATACAAAATGCATATTATATTAATAAAATGTCAGTAATATTTTACAATCAGGTTTCGTTATATTATTATATTAATAAAGAATCCACCAAACCTCAGGGGTTATTTTGTCAAATTTCTAACAGGTTCCTTTTCTAACAATTTTAACTATTTCTCATCGCTGAAAGGGCCCGAAACGGTAATAGAATAAATTAGCGCTAGCTAGACAAAGGCTTGAGCTGGAGTTATATTAAAATGAACCGCGGTCTGTCTTGAGGGAAATGTTAGAGACGCCGACCGGAAATTATATTGGCTTGGCTGCCACCTACAGCACGGAGAACGAAGCACGGACCTTACCTGCTGGAAACTTATAAGCGATCATTTTTCATAGGAAATACATCAACCACAACGTGTTTACCAATCATTTGCGGTGGCCAGATGTCTTCATCCATGAATTTTATATATTTATTTAGGTATTCATTGTGGAAAATCGAATTTTTACGCCGATTTGTCTTTATTGGGGGTAGACGATTAATAACATACAGATACATGTTCGAGTATTTAGTACCAAAGACAATACCTTTCCTTCTCAAAGGTGACGGAAGGTAAAAATTATCAAACGTCATCTAAATTGAAAGCAGTCTGTAGTTCAAGAAAATCTTAATTATTCGTTAAGCCTTAATAATATTTTTAATATTTCGTCATGGTGACAGATGTTAATTTTGTTCTCAAACATTAGAATTGGTGTCATATAAATTGATCTACTTTAACACTTGTAAAATTATAGAAATATGTTTATAAAAAAAAAAAAACTTTCGTCGGTTATTAATTACGCTTAGTTGTAATTTAATAATAAAAAAGTACGTATATTATTATAATATAGTTTTGATTTCCACTGGTAATTTTCTGCATTCATTTATTGAGAATGGATTTTAGATTTCATAAAAAAAAGAAAAAATGAGCATCGCCATACCAAAGAGCATAAAAACTTGAAAAATCTATTATTTCATACTTGGAACTTATTTGCAGAAATAAAAGACTGCAAAATTTATATTTTTGCCTATACCTGTCTAATTGACCTACATTGATATACATTAAACTTTATTACTTCTCTCAAAAACATTGTAATTTAAAACTAACTTCACATTTATCAATTAACATGTTACCAATGTTATATATTTAATATATGCATTTCAGCTGTGCCTGAAGATGGAATTTATTCCGAAATCGATCGCACATAGGACTTCATAAACTATTATTAAAACTCAGCTTCGCTCATTCAACTTTCCTTTTTACTATATCATGCAGGCTGATTTAGAGCAATTTATCAACAATGACTAACTTTTGTTTGATTTAACCGACTTCGTATCTCCTTTACTCGTAGTATTCCCATGTTGAACACATTATCCTGAACACCCTGTATAGTGTGTTGCAATTTACAATGCTGTTGCGTCAATGTGAAATTAAACGGACCTTGTAACATTTTATATAATATCTAAAGAGTGGTTCAATTTTTACCTCCCGCTACCCTTGGCAAGGGAGGTATAGGGATCGTGCTAAAATTCGCATATCGAGATTTTGGTAAATGAGCACACTTTAAGGTCCATAGAATCCAATTTTAACATTTCACGATGATGTGTGTGATTGTGTGTGTGTGTGTGTGTGTACGTGCGTGCGTGCGTGCGTGTGTGTGTATGGATCCTCCGCTCTAATTCAAATACTATCATTCATAAAATTTTGAAACCTTGTATTTCGAACTTTTTCTATTATGGAAAGAGCCCATTAGATTTTGGTGTAAATCGGATAACAGGAAATGGCACTTTACTTGAAACTCAAAATAGTTTTTCTTCGAAAAATACCTTTAAATGTTATTTTTTCGAGATTAATGTTATAAAAATTAAAGATCATTAAATTTTCTACAGGTTTGCATTAATACTTTTTCTACATATATGGATAAAGTTATAAAATTATGTATAATTTAAATCCCGGAGCCTACGTTTTAACCAAACAAAGCTTCTTGGTTACGCAGTTATTCAAATGTTTGTAACTGACAGATAAATGTCACTGTCAAAGAACCAAATTTAATTCAATAAACATAAATTAGGTATTAAAATTCATAATATAGTTCCTACATTTTATTGTTCAATAATATGTTTATATTTTTGTACAGTTTACAAATATTAAAAATATGTGTATAAATTAACAATCAAGAATAATTCTGTAAATTTGGTGATCCACTCCTGGCCGCTAAGATATCGAAATACCCCAGGGTGATGGGTTGGATGAGCTCAAGAAGTCGAAGTCAATGTGCATTTCTTTTGACACAAATTATAAACAAGAAATATAAGTTTTCTCAAATATGTCCATTGTTATCTTTATTCTGAATACAGCGTACATTTATCTAAAATATGGTACAGAGACAGAGTTCTATATTTTTATCGTGAAAATGTCACCTAAAAATTTCTCTTCTTCCAATTTCAAGTTTTCAAATTCTTGTCGAACAACAGATACTTATCTACTATCACTGTCCCTTTCTTCTTTTCCAAAGTTGATTAGATACGGTTTGTACCTGGCCTAACTCATACAATAACACCTCTGGGTGATGGAAAAGTGACTTTTATCCTCAGCTGAACCCCTGGGGTGCGAGTGCCGTGATTGACGGGGTCCTGTCGGTAATGTCGGCATCTCCACTCCAGCACGTGGTGAGCGCGATGCGATATTGTTTCATGCTGAGTGCGACAGTTTGCGGTCGCCGCCTCTGTCGACAGCTCATATAAGAAGAGGTTTATAGTTTTCGCTATTGTTTTCTAATGCTTTGAAATGCCGATGCTTCAGTGTTTTTCCAGGAAATTCACGGAGTAATGGAATTGTTCTTAAAATTCAGGTTATTATTTTTTTCTAATTATTAATAGGAATTACTGGATACTATTCATATGATTAGTGGTTTTGAATTCAATCGGAGTACACTCGAAAAATATTTCCAATGCTTAATCTTATCTTGATGATCTTGTCTTGGCTTGATTCTCAAGACAAGAGAATACAAATTTCTTGTCTTGCTTATTTCTTGACGACGTAATTCTTGTCTTGTTTCAAGAAATCTTGATAATTTTTGTTTCTTGACATTTTAGGGGAACCCCCATTCTCTATCGTTTTACCTAATCTGACCGCTCAAATGTCTGCCCTTGCTCCTTTTAGTGAAATAATGTTATTTTGATGGTCGCGTCGCGCATGCAATTGTGTTATTTCAATATTCCGCAATTTTTATTTAAAATCATGAGTGGTCAAAGAAAAATAAATCAGATTTGGAATCGGTTTTATCCCAAAATAATATTTCTCCCTCTCAAATCCAAATCTAATAAAAATCTAATGTGACCAGCACAGCACAATACCTCTTGTCATTTAATTTTTATTATATTCCATCCATTTCACACAAGAAACAGTGGCGCAACTACTTGTCTGCAAGATGTGCCGGGCCGCGAGACGTTAAGATTGCTTAAATATGTTTGCAATTTTAGGCTGTCATTTGGGATTTTATATGTCAAATCAGTGCAATATTCGCAATAAGTTTCTGAAAATTTTCACCTAGTATGCAATATTCGCTGTAAGTTTGCTCTGATTGGTCCGAATATTCAAAATTTTGCCATTTCATTGGGTATTAAATTGTTCGTTTATACATGTTACAGTAAAAGTAGTAGTAGAAGTGGGAAAATGTGCACATTGTCGGTAAATGTATTTGAATATTTCAACAACAAAAGGTAAAACTCCTCCTCCTTTGGAGCCGGGATGTACCATGCAGTTTGCTTTCGTGTTTGTTACAAAGGAAAAAAAATCGTGCAAAATAAAAATTTATCTATAAAATCAGATCTTGTGATATTACTTCTGATAAAAATAATGTTAGATTATTCTTTTTCACTCAATGATTCGAATTACAATTGCGTTAAGATATTTTTAAAAAATATTGCCAAAATCCAGTGAAAACTAGTTATAGTCATACTCATATTGTCATATATCTTACCCTGGATTAAAGAGTATAGAAGAAAAAAAAAATAATGACAATTAAAATGGGCGGTAATATCATTTTCTTTGTATATATCAGATATCTTGGAAACGATATCACAACATAGATTACAGTAAAATGCATATTACAAGAACACTTTGTCGTAAAACGATTTAGCAATTGCATCTATAAACCAACAATGGGGACCTTTAGTTTGCGGTTACATACCCCTAATGCATCATACAAACAGGCAAGGACAGGGTCGGTCCCTTTACATTAAGAATTATTTGAAAGGAAATATTTCACGATATTTTTATATAAGATTTAAATGTTATTACAAAAACAAGTACAACAAACGATAAATTTTAAAATTTATGCTCCACACCAACTCAATAAGGTTTAAAACACAGTAGTATGGAGGTAGCCTTAAAACAGTATGGCCATGCCTTTTGTGACCACTTACTGCATAAATTTTAAAATTTATCGTTTGTTGTACTTGTTTTTGTAATAACATTTAAATCTTATATAAAAATATCGTGAAATATTTCCTTTCAAATAATTCTTAATGTAAAGGGACAGACCCTGTCCTTGCCTGTTTGTATGATGTATTAGGGGTATGTAACCGCAAACTAAAGGTCTCCATTATTGGTTTATAGATGCAATTGCTAAATCGTTTTACGACAAAGTGTTCTTGTAATATGCATTTTACTATACTTATGTACGTTACTGAAAGTTGCAGTAAAACTTATTGTCGATAACAACGATTCATCTTTAATTTAATTTTCGTTCGTGATAATATTTAAAACTAACAATCATTCGATTTTATTGCCATTCAAGTTTGAATAATATTCATACAATAAGTTGTGGTTTAAAAGGCAGGTAATTATAAGTAGTCTCTTTACAAAGGCTCAGAGCTCTCGAATTCGATGTTCGATGGCTGGTTGATGGAACAAAGCAGAGTTCACTTCTCTTCTCTCGCTATCAATTACCTGGAGGAGACGTGCGGCGGCGCTTCTGAGGTAGAGAAGAGAGTGAGGTCACTCAGCGATGATGCTGCAGAAGCTTTTGAGTAGCCCGGCCACCGATACAGAACGAAGCTACCGACAAAATGAGGACAAGTAGAAGAGAAGAGTGGTTTCATGGTAATGAACGAAAGGAAAATTAACATGGGCTTTGTTACTATGGATGTCCAGGTTCGGATGTGATCTAGCGAACCAAGCAATGGAAGGCATGGATGCTACTTGGATGGGTAAACCGTCTGGGAATACTATATGCCAGTAATTCGATTGTCAAGAGTGAAATCTGCATAATACAAGGGCAATTTATAAAGAAATCTACCTAGTCAGGAAAAAAGACACATTGAACTTGAACAATACTTTATTTTTCATCATAACTTCCTCTCACATTAACACACTTTTCCCAACGATTCTTCAACTCAGGGCCGGCGCTAGGCGGTAAGCGAGGTAAGCGTGGTAGAAGGGCAACAACACGTGAGGGGCGCCGAAATTTTTTAAAAAATAAAAAAATTGTTATAGATTTATCAAGAAAATTACGTGTAATTTTTCAAATATATATCTAATACATACTCTTAAAATACCTTTATAAAAAGCAAAAGAAAAATGACGTTAGGTATGTTTTTCCAATTCGAAATATAAACGCCCAAACACAGTTTTACACTTTGAAACACCCCAACACAGCGTTACTTTCAATTTTTTGCCTCTCGCTAAGAGAGGTATTGTATTCATGCTAAAAATCGCATATCCAGATTTTAGTGTCCCTAGAATCCGATTATAACATTTTTACGATGATGTCCGTGTGTGTGTGTGTGGATGTTGGATTCACGATTTCTCAAATACTATAAGACTTAAGACATTTTTAACTACGGATTCCTCAATCTAACAATAATGGGAAGAGTTGATTAAGTTTTGGTAACAATTGGACAACCGAAAATAGTAGTTACAAGACAAAAATCATCTAAATATTATTTATCGAAAATTTATGTAAATACTTATATTAAAGAACGTTAAATTCTTTATTCGAGAAATATAAATTCATTATTATATCTTCTATAGAAAAAGAAATGCATATAAAATAATTTGATGTAAAAATTCTCAGATCAAACTCTTCAAAGCAAGAAATTCAAATGTTTGTAATTGACACATAAATGTCACTGTTAAAAATACTTGTATGCCACTGTCAAAAATATTTGTACATTATTATGAAAATAAAAAAGTCAACAACGCAAAAGAATATACGTAAAAAAGAATATAAAAGGAATTTGTGAAAAAATGACGAATATAAAGAAAAAGAAAATTTCAGGATATTGAGTATAAAGAAAATGTATGTATTGTACATAATTTATATTAAAATATCCCATAGATTTTGCAAATATATGTGAGAATTATTTTGTAGTGAGACATGAATATATGTATTTGTACATAAAAATATTTTTTGTTTTATGCGTACAACCAGGTAAAATATCTGGTGAGAGGTTATGTGCCGGCCACATCAGATTTTTTCTTTCATCATCTGTTGCATGAAAGAAAAAAGCTGATGTAGAGTATTTGCATTAAAAAGTAAAACTAAGTTAGAATTAGGAAAAATTCTAAATGTTAACTTTAAACTGGGAATAAATAATAAATACATATATTATAAACAAATCTTGGCGATAGTTGGCCCTCATAAATTCGTAAGGATCGATTTTGTTTCTAGGTGCAATAAATCATAAGAATGATCATCATCGTTCGAAAATGTATGAAAAAGTTTTCTAATGAAATGCAACCAAAATTCAATATTATATAATATTTAGAAGTTACATGCAAAGGAAGAATAAATAATTCCGGGAGAGATGGCTTACCGGGTGAGATGACTCTTTTGTCAATATCCAAAGAATAATATAACACATCGTTTCGTTCTACTATTATTTGGATTTTGGCAAGCTATCCCTCTTGGAATTACCCTATACACATATATTTGAATTTTTGTATTTATCTGGTGACATGCATTTTTCGTGTTAAATACAACTGGTACTGGTACACTAACTTGGGAATATACGGATTTAACATAACATGGGATTTTAGTTTTTTGCAATTTCCTGCTCTCCTGTTCGTGTTATGGCAAAGTTGTACAGAATTAAAAATTGTATAGAAAATTGTTTTTACATTTTTTAATTTCTAGTTTCTTCACAATTTTAAAAAGAAATTTTGAAATCTCGGTTTATTAGTAGCTCTACCCATGACACTTGTTTTCATTTTTCTGATTTCTGAGTTTTTGCCGTAAAATAAACAGGAGAGCAGGAAATTGCAAAAAAACTAAAATCCCATGTTAAATCCCTGTTCGCACGTTTCGTCATATATAAATACGAATCGTGAGATTTTAAAAATATTTTTATATCTATAACGGGGAAAGGGGGCGCCATTTTATAGGCTGCGGAAGGGCGCCAGATTCCATATCGCCGGCCCTGCTTCAACTGTGCCATTTCGTCAAAAAAATAAGCAGAAAATGCATATGGAATTAAAATGTGCTGAAATGTTAACAAATAGGTATAGATACTTTTCTTGGCAGAAATCTAACAGTAGTTTAAAGATGACGTATCTAGTGCTCTATAACTAGTGATGTAAGTGATTATTCAAAAAAAGTGTTAATAGATTAACATTTTCAATGACCCGATCGAATTTTTCAAGAAATTCGTACTGAACAGAAATTCCAGTTTTATGGCCTGATAATTTATGGTAAACAAAATTCGGTAATTACGCTTTTACATCTCTGTTTTTTTTTTATGAAATGTATGTATAAAAGGCGCCAAGCTATGATCCAAGCTCCAAGCGATAAAATCTGCGCCTGTCAACGCAAATTCTGCGATAGAGTGATTTGAGTAGTTAACTCAGCTGGTTGGGGTTATATTTACGCACTGTTGGTCCTGGAGCTGGGATCCAGGCGCCGGCAATTAGAGTAGTCGCATTGCGTGCTGCGCTGCGACTCGGGAGGATTCTCAATTAGATATGATTGGCCAATTTGCCAGCCGGCTGCCATTTACCAAGCCGCACTGTCGTGAACCCTCCGACCTCAGACACATTCACCAGCTTCTATTTCTAGCCAATATCACTCTAATCACGACCATAGGGGTACATACATTCTACAATTATTGTAAAACGAGAAGACGCCAAGCATCTTCCACCAATCAATGCAATACTTAAATTTTTCGCATGAAAAAGATCAAAGAATTTCTAAAGCTGCACAAATTGGAATTTATCCAGAGGCATATCCATATAGCATATTGTAACGTTATTTATTTGGGTGAAGTGTGAAAATCAAAAAAATATTATTATTTAAAATAGATGTACATTAAACGATAAATAAATATTAAAAAGAGAATATAATTCATTAGTCACGTGACCTCTTTTCTGCCAATCAACATTCAGAATCTCCCTAGTTACACGTTTATCACAGCGATGATAAAAAACAAAGAAATTATCACCTTATTTATATTCGTTACTAAGGAATTTGTTTTCTTTATGTGACACTGACAGTTAATTTTGAGTAATTTGTGGTTGGCAGCACACACAATGTGTCACAAAAATTCATTATATTTTCTCATTAAATATAAGCTCGTGGTATAATGGATAATCGAAGATATTGCTCGCGAAACCGAAGCAGCACATTTCCTCGAGAATATAAAACGATGATAATCATATCACTTGTTATATTACGTATGAGAATAACAATAACGATTACTTTGGTTAAACAATATTAAATACTAATTGAGGCTAAACCTATTATTAAATTACTTAATCATTAACACTAAGATTATTTATTTAAACAATTAACAAAACTATTTATTTCTACCACATTTATGTCACTACTTATTTATATTACTATTTATGTCTCTTTATTTATATCACATTCAACTGTCCGACCTCTATAGCGTCTGTATATTTAACTGCCCGGACAAAATCCACTTCTTTCAACTCCCTTTTTGAACTCTCTTCAACTCCATTAGCTGACATACTTCTGTCAGGTTCTGTCATTTTGACATTAAACAATTAAATATGGTCTGTTGTTATTAGCATTTTGGGTTGCAAACAAACGGACTTTCAAAATAACTCGTCCGAGACTAACCCTGTACCTATATAGGGAAAAAATTCTCAATGTAGGTATAAGTCTCGGTATAAATACTTTTCGTTATTTTGCAATTCGGAAAATCTAATTAAACCCTTTAACGGTTCATCCTAGGTAAAAAATATAAGAACCTTGTTTTGTATAAAATTTCGATACGGATCACCGTTTTCAAGAAAAATGTCAAAAACCAAATTATGTTGCCTTTTTCCAAATTGACGAGTGGCTGTTGCATCAGTGTATTTTTCTGTTGGGGGTATAATTTCAGTAGATTTCCTGAACAACAATTACTTCTTCAGTATTTGATATGACGAATTTAACCTTTCTTCTTTCTCAGTATAACGTAAAAAAATATAAATAGGATTTAATTAATATAAGTTTGCTGCAACTGGAATTGTCAGCATTATGATTAAAGCTACACACTGGACGAGTCAATAAACTTATAATTTGGTTTTTAATTTATTTTGCAAAAAAATAGTCTCAAAAAATGACGCCCTAAAACCAATTTCGCCACATGCGGTCGCCTGGCTTGCCTGTAGTTTGAGCCGGCCCTGCCTATACAGTTTTGAAGAGTGAACCATACGTGTTTCTCTTTGTTTGACAAATAATTGCTGTAGATTCGAATTAAACTCATCAGGAATCGATGTTAATTGCATTCGTATTTCAACACTTGAATAATACGTTATGAAATATTAAATATGTCATTTTATTTTCTTAAAAGAAATTATAGTTAATTGCACAGATATAGCTTTAAAGTTTAATTTGGTTAAATTTATAGTCACCATATTTTATTGTATACATATATGCATCTTTTATTGTGCAATGAATGTATCAATAGATTTGTGTTGCAATAATACACGTAATAAATTCCTTTCAAATAGTTAAATGTCAATTTAAAATTTCCGATCAAATAAATATAAAGTGCTGACAAAAAAATAGGGGTGTCAAATGTAAATTTCATGTGGAAAGTCCATTAAATATATTGTGATTGAATAACATCATTTACATTTATTCAATCAATATTTCAACTAGAATTAGTTAAAGTTTTGTGTGGTATTTCTGCCGTTTGAGATGTTATCAAAGTACCTGAAAACCTTTCACTATATAAATAATACAAGTTCTAAATTGAATGTCGATTCCGTAGTAGTGTGACAGCTGTCTGGAAAATAAATGACCTTCCTGGTCGGCGACTATTTTCCAACACGAAGTGCTCGTTTTTCCATTTCTATTCTTGAATAACAAATCACCTTCCTGGAAAATGTTTAAATTATTATGGTGATTATTTTGTTCTCGTTTTGCTCTTCACTCATTGTCAAGGATGGAAGTTAAATAAATTATATGAATGTCATTAAATTCAAATAAATTGCCAATCAAAAAATGTACAATGCAATTTACAATTGAAACAACAGGAACAAAATATCTTTAGGTAAACAAAATTATTATGGATATTCTGTTTTAGTATTCTACGGAGTTACAAATATCTGCATTAAAAATTCCTTTAGACATGAATCGTATTGAACATCTTGTTTTATATTGTTTCTATAATTAATTTTTTACAAATATCGTTTTTTGTAAATTAGTGACCAAAATTATACGAAAAATATATACGTACTACAGATTTAAAAAATTTACAAGAAATAGTAGGAATATAATGGGGTCCTCCACCACTGTAACAAATTAAAATTAGAATATCAAAGTTATTACTTTTAAAATATTCGAGTTTTTAATTCCCCAAACATATGCGTCACACTTCTACTCTATTCCAAATTCTTACTATTTTCAAGCCTTCTGCTATTATTGCCTTTTTGAAGTACGGAATCTATTTTAAAGTAAATGAATGAAGAAAATATCGAAAGTAAAGCAAATAATGTTTGAATTTATGACGTCATGTTATATAGAAACCCCGTTCGTTAATCGAGACAAAGTCAAGATCTCCAAGACATCCGACACCGGTAGAAGAGCACTTACTGACCGCAATGCTTACGTTTTCTGCACGATCGACGCTCGACGCCCAAAAATAAATAAATAAATAAGATTTGAAAATTATTTTGACATATTTAAAAAAAATCCCACTCTCAATATCGTAAGTAGACTATTAGGACATTGTTTGTAGGGATGTATGTTTATTTTACTGTCAAGGTGTCGGTTTCTATTAACGACGGGATGTAAGGATCGTCCTTACTTCCCTACAGCTGAACTTACCTCCCTCTTTGTGAAATACCAACAATTAGATATTTTAAATTTATTTCAAATATTTACTAATTCTTATAATTTATTTAAGCGTTTTCTTCTTAAATTTTCCGTGGAATACTAAGATTTTTTTTTACTGTATCAATATTCAACGGTATTCCTTGACATATCTGGCAGAGGAAATGAACAGGTTAAAAATAAATCATCGGGAGTGGAAAAAATCTTATATGCAACATAAGATGACGGTACATTTGATCACTCTTGAACTTATTTGCCAGCCCTCTATCACTCGGGCGCAAAATCGCCCTCGATTGGTAAATGGTACATAAAACCTACTGTCTTCGAAACCATATGCGCCGACTTTTGGATTTTCGTGTGGGGGGCTAAAAAGAGGCAACAGAAAATTTACCAAATAAAAACTTTTTCTTAAAATTGGTACATAAATAAATAAAATTGGTACATAAATAAGTAAAATTGTACAAAAGATGCAAATTTATCTATGACTTAAAATATCTACCCATATTAAAAAAACGACTTTTTTTCAATTTACCGCGAAGCTCAACATAAGGCAGATAGAACATAAATTTAAAGTGCATGTATGTTGAATATATACAAAATTTACCGTAATTTTCACTAAAATCTGATAATGTTATTGTTAAGGAGACCTTTAACGCAAAGCTTAGCGTAGATGGCAGCATATGGACATTCTCCTAAGTACGTATTACAATATACAGACTTTTGTAAGATTACACAGATATTTTGTGTGTAGCCGTGACTTTTCATAGTTGTGGCATATTATATAAACACAAAATAAATAAATAAATATATCATCACAGCTTATTACCCATTGCTGGGTGTGCCATTCACCTTTGAACACAAAATATAGAATAATATACAATAATATACAATAGGTGCAATAAAACCAATGTTTTTAACAAATACGTAGTCTAAATTTATTATTTTTATTTTAATTAATAGTTATGTTTGACGCTCGTTTGACGTTGCAAAGTCTTTTGAAGGGTAAAGTAACTAGCCCAGTAGCGAACCTATCGGGAGAAATATTGTGCTAAGGCTCTCATTTCCGACAATTTTTTTAATCTGGCAACACCGGTGACAGTTCTATTTGCTAGTCCGCACGCGTTACGCAGCACTTTAGTTAATATTGGCGAAAAAACGGAACTATAGGTGGCAGGCCGAACGGTAGCAAGATGGCGGAGGAATAAGGAAAGTTCTCTCATTCCTTATTGCTGGCAATATGCATTTCAAACTGCAAAGTATTTAAATAGTGAGAAAATTAACATAAAGTTAGGTAATATTTTTGAATACATTGCTGCTGCATGTGCTATAAAGGAAAGCGAAGCAGTTTTTAAGGCAGGACATGTATTGCTTTATGGAAGAAAAGATGATGGATCAGGTACAATACTGGTTTCTTGTTTAAAAGCCAGTCATTTGAGTGGAGTTCCTCATACGATTGAAATTTTATTAAATGAGAATATAAATTATTGGACAGCAAAATTTAGTTGTAGAACAGGATTGGGAGGCAAATGCAAACATATTGTTACAGGTTTGTTGCATATAAACAGGTTAGTAAAAATCAAAACATATTTATTATTTTACAACAAAAGTTGTCATTATTATTATGCTATTAATTTATTTGTTTATGGGTTTGTGTATTACAGAGCAGAAGAAATAGAAAAATTAAGTTGTACCGATTTGGAACAAGTAAGGGGAAAACTTGTTAAAAAGGATGATAAACTGTATTGTTTGGCTATAAAATTAGAAGAATTTTGCCATCCTGTTTTAAAAAAGAAAATATAGAACCGACTAGAGATGTTAAAGCTACATGGGAAGAAAATTTCAAGATCATATTTTGTCACTTGGGATATAGTGTAAACTTACACTTTTTGACTTGTAATTACTGCGTTGTGGCACTGAGCAATATCTATGACATTTACTGATCATTATTTAAACCTGAAAATATAATATACACTATATGTGTCAATTTCTTTTACAACAAATATAAATTAAACCTGTTTAAAATTACATACGTTTCAATGTATGCTATCAACGTTTCCTTATTCCTCTAGTTCACAAATCTGCCACCAGACGTCACCCACTTTGGATTTTTTCGCCAATAATGACAAGATACATTGTTACTTTGTATAAATAATTGATGTATTAAAACTATTTCAAAATAAATGTATTTTTTATTGATATTAAAAATAATTTGTGTTTGGGGGCAGAACCCATTCAAATTTTACCGTGGGGGGCCGAGCCCCCTCAGATTTTTCCGTGTGTCGTAGTCGGCGCCTATGTTCGAAACACTATCGGTAAACATAAAAAACAATAGTATATTACCTGCAAATCTCCAATTTTTCAATGTATGATACATTTATTTACAGTGGTGTTAGTAAGTAACAACTGTGAAGGTCGTCTGACGGCCTTAGCATGGGAACCACTTGTATCTCATCCGAAATAATTAATTTCGTTTAAATATACAATAATTCATCCCACACATCAGCAACCTTTTGCAGTAAAAAACATCTCCAATTAGCATAAATCTCGATATTAATTCAGAAGCTTCATCCTCTTGAAGCCTACGCGCTCACTAATGACATCTATGATTCGGTTGCGTCGACAGCTACTGGGGACTGTTACGCCACCCCGAACAGGGCAGGAGCAAAACAACTGCCGGTGGTAAATAAACAACGGAGCACAGCGGCAGCTATAACGAGTTCGAACAAACAAGATTGGAGATGGAGGTAATTCGACATAGGTGAACAAATTTATATGCATGAGTGGCTCCAGGGCACTGTTAGTTCGGGAGTTTTATGAGACCGCCGGACGGCAAGACGTTTGACAAGGGATTGGCCCACCAAAACTAAACTTCCGAGTAGGATAGACTAGGAGGTATAGTGATGTCAAAAGAAATGCAACAGCAGCAGGATAGAACAACAGATGAATACCACTTAAAATTAAATTATGGAATTCTTAAGAATATTCCAAACTATACTCTATCCGTTTTAACTATAGAGCGGTGTGAAAAAAGGAGCAGTTTGAACTTGTTTGATTGGATAATACCCCGATATTATCCAATCAGAAAACAAGTTCAATCTGCTCCTATTTTCACACCACTCTATAGTTAAGACGGATAGAGTTTATGTTATTAACAAAAGTAACAAACTTCTGTTATGATAGTTAGGAGGATAGTTATTTGTGTATCAAGGATTAAGTCTGTAAAATATTTTTTGGTCGAATACGAACTTTGCAGCCGGGGCTAAAATAGTTATTTTTGTCACAAATGAGGGAAATGATTGATTCTGAAATGAATCAGTTTTGTAATTTGTATGGAGTTTCAGAATCATGTTTTTCGTATGTCTGGCAAACCATATAAACCATATAAAAATGAATAAAATGTTATATTGAAAGTAGATAGGAAAAAATCTGATGTGAACACCACACGACTTCCTTGTACGCAAGACCAATATGAAGTATAGACCCAATTATAAAATTGCACGTATTTGACGTAATTTGACATTAACATCTATTTTTTTATTTTTTGTCCTAATCCATAGCAAGCTACATTACAAGAACCAAAAAGTATATAAGTTTTAAATTTACATATCTCGCTTATACAAATACTTGATGTGCTAGACGCAGAATTTAATTCTCTAAAACTCTTATTTGAAGCATTTATTTCTAAAATCAAAATAACACCATTTTATTCAAGAAAAACTGTTAACAACTTCAGGTAATATATCACTTCCGGTTAGCCTATTTTATTCAAAATTTATTATGTTATTCCCATTAACATAAAAGTCATATACCAAATTAGAAAAGTTTTGGATTACATTTTAAAATAGTTTGTCATTAAAATCTATTATAGGCTTCAAGTAAAGTTCCACTTCTGGAAATTATGTAATGACCAAAAAGGGAGGTGCACAACTAGATGTTATAGTAGACCTAAATACAAAATTTCAACTTTCTACGGCTTACCGTTTTTGAGTTATCCGAGATACGTACGTACAGACACAGACGTCACGACGAAATTAGTCGGAATGGATTCAGGGATGGTCAAAATGGATATTTTCGATGAAATCTGAAAACCAAAATTTTTTGTAATTACAATACTTCCTTTACTATGTACAAGGAAATAAAAACATAATTGAGACGAAAAAAGTTTTAAAAAATAGTTTTTGAAATATTTTAGATTTTAAGCATCTATACATCTACGTCACAACTATTGTTATCTTTCTCGCGCAGCCTACTATAGAAACTGGTACGAGAAAGATAGCTATGGGTTTCGTTAAAACTAAAATGCAGTTAAGCTGAATTTATAATGAAGTAACGCAAAACGTAACGCACTTGCAGAAAGTAAAGCAAGCGTATTAACTGATTTATATTAAACGCAGAAAATCTTACTGCTAGCCAATCAAAATAATATGCAAAAATTTCGGCATCTTTCGTTCATCTTCGATATATCTTATCGGTAAAATGAATCACGACCTCGATCTGAGCGCAATATTTAAAATGCTGACTTCTGATTAGCCAGCGGTAGAGAAGTTTGGGTAAAGCAACGCAGAAAGATGAAAGTTGGTCAAGTCTTGCGTTGCGGCTGTTATACGTTACTGCTTACTTTACTTCCATATAAATCATCCATAGCTGTAGCACATGATCATTTTTTACCTTACCTACTGCGTTCGCAGTATTTTTTACGTTGCGTCATTATAAATCCAGCTTTAGGGTGAAAATCATATACCTATTAATTAATATATTGCTGATTCTTTGCTTTTCTTGAAGCCAAGACTGTGAAATGGAAATGTCATTGCTGCATAAGTGTATCTCACACAAACACCCAACCTGGAATTTTAAATTTAAATTTGAGAAATTAAGTAATGTACCTACTTATCTTTTGTATAAATTCATGAATATAATTATAAGTAATAATAAATAACAATGAAATATTCTAGTGTTAAATTTATATTAAATAATATGCTTCGTTGTACTGTAAAAATAATAGGAATACAATGGTCAGGATTAATGTATTTAGGTGACAGTAAGGTGAAGAAGATTAAAAAAAATAATTTATAAAATATATATTGATTTCTAAATACTTAGCCCAATTGAATGATACTTATTTGTAATATAATCATCTTTTTCCGACAGTAATTTCGTTTCGTGATAAAATATAATTTTTAGAAATGTGTCAATTTTCATAATTTGTGCTTTTTGGTTGTCTAAAACAGGTTGTTCCTTGACGTGGATAACAAATTCAGTTGTATTAAACACATAAGGAGAGCATTGCTGAAACACATTAATAATAATGCGTTGTTTTAACTTTTTATTTTTGAAGATTTCCTGTTGGCTTTGTCTATATACACTTTCGGCCTTTTTACAAATAAATGCCACATCCTTCGAAGGATATAGGAGGCTCCCCCGATTTTTTTATGTTAATTATTAATATGATTTCTCTTCTATCAGAGCACAAGTACTTCGAAGTACATGTACAATAGTACAAACAGAAATGAAATCTGAAATCAAACGTCAAACCATGTACTCTCTCTACCAGCCGGCTACAACTGTCAGCGTTAGCCAATAGTAGTCAATATTTACGAGCGTGCGCATAATTCCAGATTGGGTGTTTGTGTGAGATAGACATGTAGAAATGAGATTTCCATTTCACAGTGTTTCCTTCACCTACTCTTATGGGAAAGATACGAGCATTAGCAATATATTAGTCTAATATGGTAAAAATTGTCATTTAACTAAAGCCCGGATGGAATGGCATGGACAGTTTCTGGTAGGTGAATTTCACAGCAATAAAAGGCTGCAACGATTGAATATGGCTGGCATTTATTATCGGCCACCATTTACATAATGTCATTTTATTCTAAAATATTTTTTTAAACCGTTTTGGGTGATGACCATTGCTGGGTAGATCATCTTTTTTTCCGGAGAAGACAGCAAATCGTTCGCCAGGGTATTTAAAGCGAGTACCAAGGGTCAGTATTTGGAATACCACGATACATTTTTCACGTAGCACTAGCCTCCTCTCTATTACCTACAGAGGGAAAATTCAAATTTGTTATGAAAATATATTTCTTTTTTAGTAAATCGCCGTCAAAGAAATCATTATCACGAAGTATTTTTCCTTCAGTGCAACTCACATTCTTTCCTTAATTATATCATTCCATCATTCGTGATTTTAAAATTGCCATTGTTCATATAATTGTTATTGATATTAAACTTCCTGTAATACGTCAAATGTCATAGCATACTCAGATATGCTAATAAGTATTCATTCTTCTAGCCATCTAACATTAAAATGAAACAAAAAACGTTTTATACAGCTTATGAAATATGAAGCGAGGTTTTTATTTTGTCTCCAGGGGTAAATTAATGAGTAGAAAGGTGTACGTTGCTGAGAAGGGTTGCTCTGCTTTGATTGGAAGTGTAGCAGATGTGAAGGTTGCACCCTTGCACTACCCTTAGGTATTATAACACGCCTTCTGCTTTTAACTCAAATCATAACTCGACATATGTATGATAATGTGCCAACAACTAAAAGATTTGGTTTGCTAATAATCGTTGGGGTAATGTTGGTCCCCACCTTTCTAACAATAATTTTGCACCCTAATAACGTCTTCGACCATGATTTTTTTAAAGAAACAAATTTAATAAAGACGTGATACATTATTTTTGTTAATGAATGCAGTAAAAACAAATTCTTTGCCTGGGAAAAATATTTATTTATTGAATAAAGCACACGTATTTATGTATACAATACACTATAATGCCGATTCTGAATAAAGAATTTTTTTTTTCAAAATTCGAAAAACTAAAAATTAATGAATTATTTAATCACGTACCTACCTAACTGATGTAGAATAACAAATAAATTAATTCCTTATTATTTTTATAAAAATTGTTTGCATGCTGGTGGTACTAACACTTCAAGAATCATTTATCTGTTCTACCAGTCCAATAATTTTAAATTTTAATAGACAAAGTGCCACTTCAGATGTTCAAATTAAATTTTACTCTACATAGTTTGTACAAGAATTGTTTTACTTTTAATTTTAGAAACTACGCAGATACAAAGTTTTCTTCTTTATTATTATAGTTATAAAAAAATATTATAGAACAAAGTTATAGGA
Organism: Harpalus rubripes; assembly: GCA_963082715.1. Classification (NCBI taxonomy): domain Eukaryota; kingdom Metazoa; phylum Arthropoda; class Insecta; order Coleoptera; family Carabidae; genus Harpalus; species Harpalus rubripes. Next base: position 84,155,493 of record OY720448.1, read on the forward strand.
GACCAAGGGGGGGGGGTAGGCATTCCACGAAAGATGAAAATATTTTTAAACCAGTGGTTCTCAAATTACAACACAAAGTTATATTTTTTCAAATGGGATTATAGATATGTTTTATACCTATTCGATAGCGTATTTTATTCTGATTTCAATCATGTATTAGTTTTATATCTTTACGTAATAATAATATTGAAAAATCTGATGTGGGCACCACACGACTTCCTTGTACGCAAGACCAATATGAAGATGAAGTATAGACCCGATTATAAAATTGCACGTGTTTGACGTAATTTGACATTAACATCTATTTTTTATTTTTTTTGTTATTTTTTGTCCTAATCCTAATCCATAGCAAGCTTCATTACAAAAACCAAAAAGTATATGTTTTAAATTGACATATCTCGCTTATACAAAGGGCTAATTTAATAATGCTTGATGTGCTAGACGCAGAATTTAATTCTCTAAAACTCTTATTTGAAGCATTTATTTCTAAAATCAAAATGAAACCATTTTATTCAAGAAAAACTGTTAACAACTTCAGGTAATATATCACTTCCGGTTAGCCTGTTTTAACCAAAATCTTATATGTTATTTCAATTGATGTAAAAGTCTTATATACCAAATTTGAAGCATTTTGGATTATATTTTAACATAGTGTTTTTCATTAAAATCTATTATAGCCTTCAAATAAAGTACCATTTCTGGAAATTATATAATGACCAAAAAGGGAGGTGCACAACTAGATGTTATAGAAGTCCTACATACAAAATTTCAACTTTCTACGGCTTACCGTTTTTGAGTTATGCGAGATACGTACGTACGTACGTACAGACGTCACGACGAAATTAGTCAGAATGGATTCAGGGATGGTCAAAATGGATATTTCCGTTGAAATCTCAAAACCGAAATTTTTTGCGATTACAAGGAAGTAAAAAATTCCATTGAAATTTAATTAAATTTGATTTTTGTAGTTATTTTTTGTATGAAAAAATATTAATAAAATTGAAACGAAACAAATATTTGTTAATAACTTTACAATAGTACATTAAAACACAAATATCATAAGGCAATCTGTTAACGTACGAGACTAAGTTTGGAAAACGAGCCGCTAGGCGAGTTTTACAAAGGACGAGTGCGTTAACGGCCTTATGATACATGTTTTTTATACTATTTTTTTCTATTAAGGTAATTTTGCAATTAGATATTTTTTAAAAGGACTTTTCAAAAATGTCTTGGTGTTTTTTTTTGTCAGTTTGTGTATTGTGTGATTCTGACTAATTGTAGCAAGCATTATATAATTATGGAAGAGGAAAACCAATACTTATAATGTACTCCACCGGTTTATTAATGAACCACCTGATTTGGCATATCTTGTGTATCTCGTGTTACTTATTACCATAAATAAAACTCTTTAAATAATGAAATACTTTAATGAACTATTTTTTGATCTACACTTTTACATTCCACCATTTTGTCAACCCATCCACAGCTCAGTGCTCAGTTGCAGACATAACAGCTAATAGCAACATTGAGTTGACAGTGCCAACATTTCAAGTAAGGTGCACCATACATTTCAAAACACGCCTGATAAAATCAGCTGAAAATTGCAATGTTACCATAAAATTAAATTGTAATAAATAAAACTTACCGTTTAAATTGTTTTGATAAATTAAATCTGATTCTTCTTTCTGAACTAACACAGCTATAGCTATAAATTTCTCTTCTTTTTAGTCCTATCACCTGGAGATAAGATAAAAATAAATCGTTAGAAGTAATATTTCAACATAAACAACTTACCATTTTGAGGTTATATGTAATTCATCTGTCATGACTACCACCTCTAGAATACGAAAGGCGCCAAAAACAGTACGTTTATATATCTTTTAAAAGTCGTGTTTTCAGTGATAAACAGTGCTTTTATAGACTCATAAGAACACCGAAATAGAAAAATAGTGTTGTGTTTGATTTCCATCCTAAATAATTCAAATTGACAAGTAGTAGTAACTAAAAAAATAAAATATATTTAAATTTCAATTGGATTTTTCTCAATATATTTATTATCTAAGAACCTAAACTTAATACATGGTTGAATACAGAAAAAAAGACGCCATCAACTGAACCTCAAAATGGAAAATTATTTGTATTTGGCCCAAATAGTTTGGGTGTTATAAAGGTAGAAACATCGCACTATTGATATTTTGAATTTACGGTCAAATGTCAAAATTTTAATTATTACTATAATTTTTAAATATCTGAAATAAAATGACAACAAAAAAACATTATGTTTATAATACATAGTATTTGCAGAATAATAATAGTATATTACTAACCGAGGTGGAAAGTGTTTCATTGTCGAGGGCGAAGATAGTTAACCAAGGCGCGAAGCGCCGAAGTTAACTATAGCCCGAGACAATGAAACTTTTCACCGAGGTTTGTATACTATTTTATTCACAATCTGAATTAAAAAATTAATATTTGATATTTAAATAATAATAACCTAACATAAATAAACGAATGGTCTGAGATTGTTCATTTGTTACATGAACTGTCACTTTGATTTCTAACCTTAAATATTGATTTCATTCATTACTTGTATTATTTACAAGTTTATTCCATATTTTTATCATATAAATTGTAAAGATGCTTTGTTTATATGTAAATACCCATCATTGATACGCATTGATCTCTCAAAGCGGGGGGCAGCTATTTCCCGCCTCGAGGTTGAAAAGTATAGCGTGAGTATAGCTGAGGTTGGAAAGTGTCAACTTTCCAACCCCGGCTATCTTCACGTTATACTTTCCAACCTCTTGGAATATGAGGTTAACAATAACTAACTTCCCAACTTTTTAAAAGTCAGAAATCGTCATATTACTAACCGATTGTGAATAAATAATATTTATTGTTTTCTATACTTATAAATTTGTACCTACTCGCATATTACAATCATTTCCATATTTAGCCAGTCTGTCTAAACCAGAAATGAAAAGAGCATAAATCAACAATGATGAATAACTTTTCTAGTAATCAATTATTTATAATATTCATATATTACAAATTATAAATTTCTGGGAATTGAAATGAAATTGATACTATTATAATAGGGAATATCCTGGTGAGTTCAATTTTACATTTCCAACCATTACGAATTAATTTATAAAATTTGTAAAGGCAATAATAACAAGTCATTTTATTTATTTTGCTAAATTCCAACGACTAGTTTTTAACCAACCATGATGCGAAACACTTGAAAATTTAAACAATGGGAACAATATTATACTGACAAAACTCCGTTACCCCGATAAATTACCGCTACCAGGTAAAAAAACAGTTGTTATTGTTTATAAATATCAGTGTGACAATTAATATTTCAAGTTTAAAAATAAAATGATAATAATTAAATTGTTTCATTTTGCGTTGTCTTTGGAATTTATCTCATCAAATACCACACGAGCTCTCTGATTTTCTCAGGTAAATTTTTATTTTTTAGCACTCATTCTTTTGCTTTTAAGCAAAATCACTTAAGCAAACTGGCATTAGGTAAAACCCCTCCTCCTTCGGAGTATCGAAGTCGGGATTTACCATGCAGTTTGCTAAGCAAAAAAATTCGTACAAAATAAAAATTTATCGATAAAATCAGGAGGTCTTGTGATTTTACTTCTGATAAATATTTTGTTTATAAAACATTTTTCCCTTCCACTACCCTTGGTAAGGGAGGTATAGGGATCGTCCTAAAGATCGCATATCGAGATTTTGGTAAATAACCACGTTTTAATGTCCCTAGAATCCAATTTTAACATTTTCACGATGATGTCTGTGTGTATGTATGTATGTATGTATGCATCCTCCTCTATAACTCAAATACTATCTTTTAGAAAAATTTTAAACCTTGTATTTCGACCTTTTTCTATTATGAAAAGAGCCCGTTAGATTTTGGTGTAAATCGGATAACCGGAAATGGCACTTTACTTGAAGCTCAAAATAGTTGTTTTTTTCGGAAAATACCTTTAAATGTTATTTTTTCGAGGTTAATGTTAGGAATTCTCAAAGTTAAATATTATTAATTTTTTTACAGATTTGCATTTATACTTTTTCTATATATTTTATGGATAAATTTATAAAATTATCTATTATTTAAGTCCCGGAGTCTACGCTTTAAACAAACAAAACTCCTTGCTTACGCAGTTATTCAAATGTATGGAACTGACAGATAAATGTCACTGTCAAAGAACTAATCATTTCAAATTAATAATAGTAAACTTTTAAAAAGAAAAAAGTAAATAGAACAATAGGAACGGAAATCAATACAGTTTACAGCATAAGTAAATACGTAGGTATGTATTTAGATTAATAAAGATTCGCAAAGAAGTTTAAGCTAATCCTCATTTTTTGATTAGTGAATTCTATTCTATCCCGGTATTTAAAATATTATTATCAAAAAAGGTAGTTACTTGGATTAGATTATACTATATTTTAAGAAATAAACTGCCAAAATTCGCTAATCCAAAAGTAAGGATCAGCTTAATATTTTTTGTGACTCGGGCTGTAAACGGCGGGAGGTATTGTTTTGGCCAGGATTTAAATTATAGATAATTTTATAAATTTATTCATAAAATATATAGAAAAAGTATTAATTCAAATCAGTAGATAATCTTTAATCTTTAATTTTTGTAATGACATTAATGTCGACAAAATAACATTTATAGGTATTTTTCGAAGAGAAACTATTTTTAGCTTCTAGTAAAGTGCCATTTCAGGTTATCCGATTTACACCAAAATCTAATGGGTTCTTTCCATTACAGAAAAAGTTCGAAATACAAGGTTTCAAAATGATAGTATTTGAGTAAGAGTGGAGGATCCACACACCATACACACATATACATACACACAGACATCATCGTGAGAATGTTAAAATAGGATTCTAGGGACCTTAAAACGTGCTCATTTACCAAAATCTCGATATGCGATTTTTAGCACGATCCCTATACCTCCCTTACCAAGGGTAGTGGGAGGTAAAAATACTGATTAATGAGAAAATAAAACGAAAATTATAGAAACACAATTGACAGCAATGCTACGTTTACAAATGTCAACCACGGATATCATCAAAAAGTGTACCATTGTTTAATGCGATCAGCGCCATCTCTTGAAAATCCCAATAGTAATCTAGTAACAGACCAAAGTTTAAATTTTGAAACGACATAATGACATCGCCTACCCTTATCCATAATTCATTATCTTTCTCAATTTCAAGTTAAATTATTTAAACTGTCCTCCATTTTCTCATCATCCCTAACCTGGGGTGAATTCGAATCTCCCTTGGTATCATTTTCTAAATCGCCCTCAAGGTACGGAGAGGTAATAGCCGAGATCCGAGCATCCGAGACTTGAGAATGGAAACGGTGAAGATGTTTGCTCGAGGGAGAAAGACGTTTCGCTGACAAATCAAGGATATTTACCCGGAAAGTCCGGCGGAAACGATTGGCTAAAGATGAGAACAGAATAGCAAATCCGGTGGGGAAATAAGAGCATGGAGAGAGCTCTCACCAAAGAAATAGCAAACATAATTGTGTACTTTTCCTTATTCGTATAAATACAAAAAAAACGACACATTTTATCCAACGATTTTAAATTTTTTTACCTCCCGCTACCCTTGGTAAGGGAGGTATAGAATTCAATTTTAACATTTTCAAGATGATGTCTGTGTGTATGTGTGGATCCTCCTGTCTAACTCAAATACTATCATTCAGAAAATTTTGAAACCTTGTATTTCGAACTTTTTCTGTAATGGAAAGAGCCTATTAGATTTTGGTGTAAACCGGATAACCGGAAACGGCACTTTACTAGAAGCTCAAAATAGTTTTTCTTCGAAAAATACTTTTAAATGTTATTTTTTCGACAATAATGTTATTATAACAATTAAAGATTATTAAATTTTCTACAGATTTGCATTAATACGTTTTCTATATATTTATAAAATTATCTATAATTTAAATGCCGGAGCCTACGCTTTAAACAAACATAACTCCTTGGTTGCGCAGTTATTCAAATGTTTGTAACTGACAGATAAATGTCACTGTCACAGAACTAATCATTTCAAATTAATAACAGTAACGTATTTAAAAGAAAAAAGTAAATAAAACAATAGGAAAGGAAATCAATACAGTTTCCAGCATATGTAAATATGTAGGTTAGATTAATAAAAATTAACGATTCGCAAAAATTTTAAGCTAATTCTCATTTTTGGATTGGTGAATTCTATTTTATCCCGGTATTTAAATTTAACCTTCATTTTATTATCAAAGAAGGTAGTTACTTGGATTAGATTAGACTATATTTTAAGAAATAAACAACCATGCCAGAGGTCCTAACAACTCTAGAGTTGTTAGGACATCTGGCATGGTTGACATGTTGAGTAATCTTGACTCTGTTTAACTTTCACTTATTGTACTACTCATGATGAGAACTTAGTTTTCGAAATATGTATTTAGTTTTTGTTAAAATTAATTTTAAGGTTAAGGGGTAATCATAATAGTTTTAGATAAGTGACAATGTAAGAAATTCTGCAGATATTGTTGAACTTTTAATTAACAAATACCAATTTCTTAAATCGTAGAAATGGGCTTCGAACCCAGAGCCTTCCAATAGCCAGTCGGAAGGCTTTGGGTTCAAATCCCAGCTAGGTCCATAAATTTTTCACAATTCTTTCTTCGTTCAAATAAATTTCTCCTGGATCCTAAAGCCCATTCTACGATTTAAACAATTAGGTTGGATCTCAAATAATTATTCGAAATATCAATTTCATAAACTAATTAAACAAAATAAAGAATTTTTTTAAATGAATCAAATAGCTAAAAAGAGCTATAGTTATAGTACCTACTCAATTTTCTTTTGAAGTGTTGCCTCACCAAAGTTTTGGTGCACAAGCTGCCACTGGTTGGATACAGGAGGTAGAAAAGAAATTGATAAATTTTCCTGTTGATATCCCAGCATAAAAAATTCTTAAATGTCCAAATAGGTTAATATCAATAATTACCGAAATTTCAATTTCTTTATTCCTGTAATTAGAGCAAGCACGCTTCGTGGTAATGACTCATCAAGTCATCATCAGTCGAAATACAAATGACTTTCAAGTCTCAACAAGTATGTGGATTGTAGAGATCCTGTAAAACTTGCGTGACTTCATCAGTGGACTTAATTACGGATTAAAATTGGAGACAAAGAATAGCAGCCCTCATATCCTCGGGCGATCACGACACTTCACCAAGAGATTGTCTTCTGTTCTAGTAAACAATAAAAAAAAAAAATTGAAAAGTAGCTGATGTATCTAACAGTTTTTCCAAATATTTTTTCTTGAATTAAGTCATTAATAAAAATCTGATGTGGCCAGCACATTACCTTCCGTCAGTTCTATGTATTTTGTATAAATCTCATACAGAAAGTTCCTTGCAAAAGATTTTATTTCTTGTACATTACCTTAAGGCAGTTGTACGTATTTTATACAAATTCCATACAGTAAGTTTCTAACAAAAGATCCTATATTTCTAGTAAAATTATAACACAAACATACTGTCAACTGCTCTTGACACTGACACCTTTCAATAAGAATTTTCTTAATATAGCAGCTGTTTCCAGAGTTATAGCATAACTGGCTAATATATGGTATTTAATTTCTTTATAATTTTTTAACTCTATATCCATTTAATATGAAGTATAAAATGTATTCAAATCGTTTAGAGAATAAAATATTCTTTAATATTATAACATTAAATGTGAAAAAATGACATTTCACATCGTTTTTTCAAGAAAAACTGTTAAAATCTACAAATTTATTCCTATTCGATAGCGTATTTTTTCTGAAATCAACCATGTATTAGTTTTATATCCTTACATAATAAAAATATTGAAAAAATGAGATGAAAAACAATAACAAAAGAAAATAATGGAAATCAAATAGAACATTACTTATAAAAAGTAATTACTTAACAATTATTAATTTTTTAATTTAATTTTTTTCACTCTTGTTTTTCATCCATAGCCTACTGTACATAAATATTAAAAATAATTTTTTTGTTAAATTTCAATCTCATTTTTTTCAATATTTTTATTATGTAAGGATATAAAACTAATACATGGTTGAATTCAGAATAGGATTAAAAAATATGTAGGATCCCATTTGAAAAAATATAACTTTGTGTTGAGAACCACTGGTTTAAAAAAATATTTTCATCTCTCATGGGATGTCCCCCTTGGTCTCCTACAACTTTGTTCTATAGTATTTTTTTTTAACTATAATAATAAAGAAAATAATAACGGTGGTCGGTTTTCATGAAACACCCTGTATAATATTGTAGATCATACTAAGAGATGACCGAGTAAAAGCTTATTAGAATACCTCATTTTCTCTTTTCGATATAATATAATTTTGTATTTCCACGGAAATTGATTTTGTTTTACAGTACAGTATATGTTTTTTTTTTTTTCACTTAGTACAGTTAGTAAAGTTTGTACGTAACTAAAAAAATATTTACAATTGGACAAAAGTCTTCCATATCATTAAATTTGTAACCACAATACTACTATAGATCTTAAAGCTTAAACCATTACCTAAACTTCAAAAGGAAAGCTACTTACGTTTGGTTGACTAGTTTCTGTTGTCAACAATCTTGTTCCCACAATCCATAATCCCTTCGAATCCTCGTTTTCCGTAATTCCGACCATAATTTACTTGTCTCGTGTTATAAATGATCTGTTTACTGCACTAAATATAAATAATCCACCTTGAAATGACCGAATGACAAATGCGTTGGAGTGCGATCGCAGCGCCGCTACGTGGTGGTGTTGGTGCAAACGAACATTCATCATCGTGTTGTGTTAGGGTGCATGTACGAGTGAAAAAACCAGCGGAAGTAAATGTGTTGGCTTGTGGCGGGAGGAAAACAAAACACGGTGCGTAATGCTTCAACGCGGTCGATAAGTGGATGATTTTATTTACCGTGTGGTTGTTGAAAGGTTGGTAACTTGGAAACATAACTTGTTACTTACTGCAAAAAACAAAACGTGTTTGTTTGCGTTGTTGCAATTTGTTACATTTGCAGAAAAATAAGATTAGATGCAATAAAAACGGTTCAAACCTTTAAAATCGGTAGATTTAATAAATTTCAAGAAATAATATGGAAACGTTTTTCCGTTTCAGTGACTCTATCGCATATTGTACAACTAATCAACTAATTATTTGATTTCTTTATGTGCTAGATGACTTGTTTTTCTTAGGTCTGTTTGTTTCTTATTTTTGCATACAAAGAGTATGGAAGCAGCAGTAGACCGTAGATGCAAAGTAATGTAACAAACAGACCTATTGCCAATGTAAGGAGCGCTTAAAATTTAAGTTTCGTTGTGCGTGTATTGGCAACTCAAATTAAGTATGAGACATCTAGCGGGAAAATTAGAACTATTGATATACACATATCAAGTTCATATTTCTAAAATTCGGGTGTATTGGCGACTAAAATTAACGTGAATCCCTCAAGCGGACGATATTTGCAACTCTTGAAAATAGCATTCTGTTATTCAACTTTACAGTAAATATATACAGTGCATTGAATTCCTTGCCAGTTTCTTGTTTGTCTTTTTGTTTTAAAGTACATATAAATTAATTTGCAATATGAGCAAAGAACGAAAAAATATTAACAACGTAAATTGCTGCGTTTATGGCTGTCATTCTCGGGGTACTAATAAATTATCTGTCCCAAAAATTGGTGAGAGGAAGAGTGACATCCAAAATAAATTTGGTAAAATGGAGTCTATCGACAAAAGAGAGGGCTGGATTAGGACAATACGAACTGGAAAACAAGTGACGAATTATAAGAGGATAACAAAAATGAAAAGTATTGTATTATTTCCTGACCAATTCATGAGTAAAATAATACACTTTTCACATTATGTGTAGCATTCAATATATTTATTACACTTGTAAATAAAACAATTTGAAAGACAATTGACATTAGTTTCATTTTAATTTTCTTAACTAAGTAAATTGAATATATCCATGAATAATATATGGTACTATTTTACTATCTTGTACAAAATATTAAAGCAGCTGTAAGGTGTTTGCATTGGCCACTATGGCCAGCTATACAACAGCATTTTGTAAATAATCAATTGTAAATTTAAAGTTCTTCTAATCTCATGAGGATGTGACGTTAGAGCACTTGTTTAAACACAGTCCAATTTTTTTTTAGTTTGTAGCACTATGTTCTATAACGCCACATAAAAATAACAACCCACGATTCAACAATTCTCCCCTTTTTATAAAACTTCGGGAAGAATTTGTTGCCTCCAAATAAGTAAAACATTTCCTTAGAAATAAGTCTAAGATAACTTTCTTCGAATGTCATTATAATTTAAGTACGTACACAAAATTATTACTAACACTATTTATAAAAAGTTTAATGAATTTATTAGTATACTTCAAAACGAATGTTGGTAATACAATGTTTCTGTATGTGATCTTATAGCACAATACCATTTTCAGAGCACGTGTATGCTACAACATTAGCGCCGCCATCGGTAGTTTTAGTCGCCAATTGCTCAAAAAAATTATAATTTCACGATACGAAATAATTTTTCTCTTCATATTTGACGAATGTAATCACAAAACAACGTTAGCTGTCGCTCGTCCACCATTTTCGCGTGCAACAACAACGCCGCTTGTCATTATGGCGCGAAAATTTGATATACTACTCCAATTTTCAATATTTATATTACAGTTTCTTAACATAATTCAATTTGTGATACAGAGTTGTAGACGTTAACATTAATTCTACTATAACCACTGTTGAAAAACACATATACATTAGTTGTTTCGTGGTCAGCCAACATATGCCCCAGCGGCTTGCTAATGTCTTCCTCCTCGTCCCCACCATGTAACTCTTTACTCCTTCTCTGTTCCTCTCATGGTGCTGGTAGCAGCAGCTGTCTAGTTAGCGGTTAACACTAATCAATTCTAAATTATATGATTTGTTCACCATGTGTCAAATGTGTGAACGAAATATGGCCATTATTAAAAATACATTTACGTGGTGTGGTGCGTTCACAAGTTAAAACTCTTTGCGATTGTGTTTTGAGTTGTTAAGTTGGTAGCATTGCTAGCAAATGCTAGCGTGTTGTGATTAGTTTGAGGTTATCTTGGTTTTCGGCTTTTGGAGGGTGATGTCAAGGAGTATTTAGCACATTACATGTTATTTAAGTAGGTACAGACATAATATTTTTCTAAATTTCTAAATTCTGTTCGTGATATAACAAGGAACTTTTTGTGAAACTTCATCATAACCTATAAAACTAGTAGCTCATCATACACTAGAAACCACGCATGTATGAAATTTCAGCTTCACGTTTACTACATGTGTTGCAAACAACTTTTCTTCTGCAATCGTCCATAAAAATAAGAAAAATTATGTACATATTTTAAATTTTTGACATTACTACTTTGACGGCAACAAAAAAATAATTTTGTTTTAATAGACCATATTACTATCTCAATGCGCATCCTCAGAATGCACCAATCATATGCTTGGAAGTACTGCGGAAATGAAACCAATGTTATCTTATGGGAAAAATTGTATTTTTAAAGCAAAATATTATTTTTTTTTCAAACGCCGTAGAAATGGCATTTTTTGTGATTTGATTCACAAGGTAGAAATAGCTAATTTATACGCCGGCGGCGTAGAAATAAAATAAATAAATATCCATAGAAACTACATAGAATTAGCGAATAAAAAGAAAAGTAGTGCGTTTGAAAAAAAAAATTAATGTGTCATTCGGAATAAAAGTGTCTTTGTATGCCTCGCATGCAATTGTCCGACTCGCTGCGCTCGTCGTGCAAACTTCCATGCTTGCCACACAAAGTATCACTTTTACTCCTAATACTCGTAACAATACTATTATGCAGACGTAAATTAACGATAATTTTTTTCTTGCAAGTTTCATTTCAAGTTTAACTACTGGATTCTGCCTTTATAATATATAAATAATCAATAAAATAAACACTAAAATTTAAATATTTTAAGCGCCTGTTTACTCTTCTGTCACTGACAGATAACCCCAAACTAATGTTTTGTTGTTGTGATTCTTTTGTAAAGTGCGAAATATTTTTTTTTTAATTATGTCTGTTTACTATTGTTGCTTTCCGGATTGTGATTTAAATCCATTAATTAAAAAGGAATATCTTTTTCTATTTTTCCTAAGAAAAGTATAGAGAAAATAAGTATTGCCAACTTAATTGGAAAAATTAAAAAATAGTTTGTCACCCTGGCACGCTTTTTTCATTTCATAAATCTGCCGGCAGAGGCGCTATAGTTAATAATGTGGTCTATTATTTCCCGGTCTAGTACTGAATTGGCTATTTTCCGCACTCATTTTGAGTTCAAAGTCACTGTTTTCCTGCATGATTGCAGAATGTGTAAAAAACAAATGTAACGTCTTCATTCTCGTAAATTTCAGTTCTGCGAGTTTATAAAACTATGTTAAGGTGTATTTTGGATAGTTGCAAACGAAAATTGATCAAATTTAGAAAAAAATTCACTACAGTCGAGAAATTCACCCACATTTACGAAAAAGTAGCCAATTTATTTCACGTAAGAAAATTGCAGATGGCGCTTACCTAAGAACCGACCGTGTTTACATGCTTTAAATAAATAATTTACATTCGTGAAACCAAACTTTGTCAATATTAAATATTTTAATCAATATCAAAAATGAGTAGAATTATGTAAATTTTATAACCTTGTTATTTTTAAACTTATTAAACATCAAACGTCAAGATTTTAAATTGGTAACAGTTAAATAAAATTAGCAAATTGTACGAAAAAATGGGACAGAACGCATTTTTCCATTCTAGTTTTCTATTCGATTTTTGCGTCCGAGTTGGTATTGTCCACGATCCTAGAAATCGATCCAAGTTCTCGGATATAGTTCGCAATTCGATATCTCGGATCGTGGACACTACCAACTCGGACGCAAAAATCGAATAGAAAACTAGAATGGAAAAATGCGTTCTGTCCCATTTTTTCGTACAATTTGCTAATTTTATTTAACTGTTACCAATTTAAAATCTTGACGTTTGATGTTTAATAAGTTTAAAAATAACAAGGTTATAAAATTTACATAATTCTACTCATTTTTGATATTGATTATAATTACTTATAAATAAATTAATATATTCGTTGTAAAAATTTAATTTACTTATGCTGGGATAATTTTTATTTTTATTAGTTTTTAGTATTGGTATAAATGGCTGAAACTAACTTCATAAATTCGACCAACCTTACATCTGTAGTCATACAAGTTCAATGTTTATAATCAAAAAATGTGATCGAGAACTCGGAACGATTTCTAGCCTCGTGGACACAAGCCTTTATAGATCTTTTCAATTTAACGGCCATCTCTTTCTGTCGCTACAAATAGTAAGTAAAATGGCGCCAACAACTGCCAGTTGGGCTGTCAACTGTAATGTCAAAATGATTGCAGTCATTAAAATACCTATATTTTCGGTGAAAATTTACATTGTTAGACCTTTTAGCTTCAATAAAAAGCTTTTGTAACATCTTTCGACAACTTTTTAAAAAATTTCTGAGACTTTTCTCTCATTTTATGTGTAAATTTTTTTAAAAACAAACGCCATGGATGTCGTTACAAGCGTATCCATGACTCCCGCTCCCGCCAATTGTTCTTATGCGCAGATCTCCATTGCGCATATCTTATATCTCTTTAAATTGAAAAGGTCTATTGACAGCTTACAAGTAATAGTTTTTTTTTTTCTTTTGTGAATATCGTGTGTATTCTGACCAATCAAAGGCTGGAATTTATTTCCGTATCCAAACCAACGCTATTTTTTTTACATAAAATAAACTGTAGAATAACTACTAATAATTTTTATCATTTCGGCGGGCCATTTCTATAAAACCATATATAGTAATCCGAATTTTGCCAAATTGACTTTTATGCGTGAGGTTAGGTTATATTAAGCCATAATGCTTCAAGTATATTATGAAAAGTTACAAGCGAATTTTTTTTGCAAAAATAGCCTAGAAAATAGTATATTGCAAAACAAACATTACAGTGATCCTATTAATTTAATTTTATTTTAAAATTATTATTGAAAGAAATATTTAAATATCAAGGTTGGTAACATTGACAGTTTCAATAAACATTTGAAAATATTTAATTTTGACATTTTGACAACAGTTACAATACAAGGTAAATAAACACTTTGAAGTTTAATTTAAAACAGTGCTTTACTGTTTGATGAAAATATTTTTCTATAAAAAATCAAATTTCAGTAATTTTCTATGAGTAATGACAACTACAATGAAAAATGTTTATTTGACACTTGTTACCAACTTCACAACTGAAAAAAAACCCTATAAAGATTTATACAAAATGGACTTTTCCAATTTAAAAAGATAGAAGATATGCGCAATGTGGATCTGCGCAAAGTAAGAACAACTGAGATCTATGACGTTTGATTCTAAAACATTTAGACGTAAGATGTGAGAATATCTCGGATAACTACAAAATCTTATCGAAATAAGTTACAAAAGCTTTTATTGAAGGTAAAATGTCTAACGATGCAAATTTTCACTGAGAATACAGGTATTTTAATGACTGTAATATTTTTGACGTTTCGTTTGGCAGCCCAACTGGCAGTTGTTTGCGCCATTTTCTTACTATTTGCAGCGATAGAAAGAGATAGCCGTTAAATTGAAAAGGTCCATTGTTCATTGTAATTTTGTTTTTGATAAAAACAGTTGTACAAAATTCACTTTGTGACCGCGAAGTATGAAAATTTATAATCTTTATTATTTTGGTAGGCAATAACTAATGTCAAAATACCTTTAAATGACATAATATATTATTTCTGTACCTCATTCTAAATTCTTGACACTGGTAATAAACGCGTACCGTAAACATCACAATTTATTTACCTCTTTTTGTTTTGTTCAGCAAAGCAAAGATAGTTTTTTCTTCTTATTGATTAATTTCTACGTGCGTGTGATTCGTTATGTAGGACGTGATTACCAGTGACATGTGATTTGTCACTGAAAATTGTTTGTACAGTGCATTACGAACAATCTATTTGCAAAATGAACGCCATTATGTCACGGTAGATAACGATAATGACATCGGTGCATTGTCGAGTTGCCGGACATCATTACATACTGATATCATAATGATTCCGATCATTAATAGCAAAAAATGAGAATTTAATTATAATTAATTGTCGGCGAACTCGTGCCATTTTGCACTCTTTGATACATGATGCTTCATGCTTCTAACGTTCTAATTATCGTGTTTGTAAGATTAACCAAGTTAATAAAAAAAAATAATACTGACAAAATTCAAACCTTTTCTAAACGTTTAAAAAGTTCTCTTGTAAAATGTGTACAATTTAAAATTTAAAGAAAACAAATTTAATTTAAAATTTAACCCATTTATTTATATTAAATTGCAATATTTGCATTTGGTGCATGAAATATCATAACATCTTTGTTTCGGAATAAGAATGGCATTGTTGCTACAATGAAGTTCATTCTCGAGATTGTTAATTTATATCATATGCAGCCGATTAATCACTACGTTTACATGCAGTTTTGAAAATAGTTTCAGTTTTTAATTAAAATTACCTACGCGAAACTGTTTACATGCAATTTTCAAAACAGGTTTACAAATTTATTTCTTTTACAGTCTAAAGTAGCCATTTGCGATCAATGCAAAATGTTACTTTGCCGCTCATGCGCGACAAAGTGGAAAAAACGCTCACTGTCTAAATTTCTAACTATACAATGTTGAGAAATTTCACTTGTCTACATTCTTAATGGAAACTTTTTGTCAGGAACTAATGGCACTGTAGTTACACATTTAATTAAATTAAATAAAAATAAATTGTGTTAACAGTTGTGCCGCCACCTGCAAAAGTTTGACGTAAACGCGCCCAATGGACATCCACTTTTCACTGCACTAGTTTAATGTACTTGAAACAAATAAATTTTTGTTATGATGGAGGACCCCATTGTGGCGACTGTAGAAAAAATCTTGTGTGTTTCGAGCGCAAATGGACATGATCGATTTCGAGAGAATGCCGCGCTCTTACGTCGCGCGGCAACATCCTCTCAATCAACAATGTCCCATTTTGCGCTCTAACAAATAGCTAACAAAAGACTTTCGGCATATGTACATTTGGCTGATATAAGTGACAGATCCTCTTCACTCCAAGCTCCAAATACTTTGTTTTGTCATTATTTCAATTTCGTATCACTACGCACTAAAACTACGCAACTGTCAGTTTATTTGTAGGTTAGTAAAACCTAACTAGCCAAGGATATTGATATATACACTGGATTGCTAACTTGTATGTTGTGCACGTCATCACCTGTGAGGCAAGCAACTGGAAGGCAACCATTTGCAGAAAAGGCAAAATACGCGCCAAATTTAAAATTACACAATAGAAGCAAATTATAAATGGAATAAATTAACATTTTTTTTAAATATAAATATTACATGTATAACAAATTCACAATAAAATAGGACTATGAATTTAAAAATAATATTTGCTTATTAAAAAGATGCCTTTTGCATATGTGGTGGAAAATTTGAAAATACAAAAGGTGCTGAGTGGTTTGAATCTTCTTATATATGTTCCAGGCCTTTTCAAATAATCAGTTTCAAGAAAATGATCACTTCAAATTTTTGATGCTTTTATAGGTGTGAAACATTTCTTTTTATGGCATCTATCCACAATCGTAATATACCACTATTATTTAAAGGAAATCTGTAAAATATTTAAAACAATAGTATGAATAAATTTGTATACATATATATATATATATATATATATATATATATATATATATATATATATATATATATATATATATATATATATATATATATATATATATATATATATATATATATATATATATATATATATATATATATATATATATATATATATATATATATATATATATATATATATATATATATATATATATATATATATATATATATATATATATATATATATATATATATATATATATATATATATATATATATATATATATATATATATATATATATATATATATATATATATATATATATATATATATATATATATATATATATATATATATATATATATATATATATATATATGAACAATAATACTTACTTGAAAAATTGTCGAATGAATGAAACATATTAAATATTATTTCATTAAAGTTAAAATGTATTTTAGTACATATTTGAAAATGTATCTAGGCTTGTAGGTTTCTCGCGTCATCCACTCAACGAAATCTCCGAATCTAACTAAACAAACAGTCATCTTTGTTAGTCATTATCCAGCGGTCATCAAGGGGCATACTCTCTCGTCTCTCCAGTCTGTCTGGTGGTCGGTTCGGCGCCTGGGATTTCATTACAGCGTTGATTAAGGTTGCGAGATGAGCTGAACAGTGCCTGTGCTGCAGCCAGCAGCCTCTGAGTGTTTCGCGTTCGGCTTAATCACAAGATGGCAACGGCAACTCTGACGTCACCCAAGCAAAGCACCCACCCGGGCTCTTCGACATCGTCTGACTAATTACAGGCCAGCTTCCAATTCGATACTCGAATTACTTCATTAACGAAGGGAAAGGAGAGCGTAGCGAAGGGTTCGCAATATATCAGATAGAAAACATTTTCGCAGAAGATGCCGGTGTGAAATTTCAAGCAGTTTTCATTATTTAAATATCAAATTGTGTGTTTTATTTGCTATTATTTATTTTGGTTTTAATCATAGATCATTAAAGAAATTAGTCATTTTATTGATAAAGACCGTCTCCGATATCATATTTTGTGGCCTATTCAGAGAAATATAGTCATAAAGGTTGCTATGCATATGAAGATTGTTATCATAAAGACATTTGTTACAATCTTTATGAATTTGTCAATTCAGAACCTACTTTGGTATTACTAACAATCTTTACAAAATAATACTTGTGAATGAACCAGATTATTTGACAATTCCAAACTTCATTATACAATTATACATACAGGTGTCCCAGATTTAAACGGCATATCTTAAACCATGGATTAAACACGTAAAAATAAAGTGACAAGTTCATTTGAGCAAATGTTCGTAGATGCTTTGTTTCAGAGATATTCACATTTTTCTTATTGGAGCAGCGCTACTCTAAATAATGAACTTCATAACGAATTATCAAATATTATCTTATTAAGTTGTGATATAATAATTAAATTAATTATAAATAATTTGGTTATTATCTAACTTCAATACAAAATTTAGTTTGCTTGTGATTATTAGACAAAATGCATCGTTCTTACACAAATAGTGAATATGCCGATATGGTAGATATTTATTTATGGTTTTTGTGATGGTAATGCGAATGGGGCTCGTCTCGAATATTCGCGACGATTCCCTAACAGAAGATTGCCGCATAGGACTGTTTTCACTAAAACGTTTCAGCGACTTAGAGATACAGGTTCTTTTGCTGCTGTGCCACGTGCTGATGGTGTATTTGCACCTTTACAAAATGAAAGAAGAACTGAAATGATTTTAGAACATTTTGATGAAAATCCTTCAACAAGTGTTCGACGTGCTTCAGCAGCATTACATTTAAGACGAATGGAAGTGTGGAGAACTTTAAAACCTAATCTAACCTTAATCTGTCAACGCTTTAATTTTTTAAAAAAATAATGACTTGCTAATTATATTAAATTTAGTACGCAAACGTTTCCCAAAAAAACTAAAGAACAATATGATATTTATGTCATATAATGTGATTGAAAATTTATGGGAAGATTTATATTTTTTATTATGACTATGTACCAGAAACATCACATCACTCAGAGTTTCCAAGAATACCACAGAATGTCAAAAGTAACTTTCTTCCACCACAGTCTTTATCGTTCTTATGCTAATTTTCAAGTAGAAGCAGAATCTATACGTATAATAAACTGCATCCTGCTAAAATACAAAAATACCAATATTTGGCAGAAAGGTCAATATTAATAATATTTGATTGATATAATAAGCTGTCACATGTCAAATAACAACGTGATAACAACCATAAATACAAAAGTTTTAGCAGTCGTTATGATAAAGACTGTCAAAAGGCTTAACAATTGTTGACAGTAACCACTTTCAGTACTGAGAATACAAGATTTGATTTTAACAATATAGTACATAACCATAAAGACCATAACGAGTACACCAATATTGAGTTCTGAATAGGCCCCTTAATCATTAAATATTTAGGATTTAGGTCTACTTCCAATAAATACAATTTCGAATTACGTTTAATGACATTGCTTAAGGACAGGAAATCCCAAACTTTTTTGACCGTCAATTCATTCAAGAATTATTCTATTTTTTTATCAACCTCTTCTGTTTTACTTTTAGGTACTTAATTAAAATAGGACAATTAAAAAAAATCTACAAAAAAGTAATACAAATTAAATACAAGATAATAAAAACATTTCATAGGAGTAGGACCACTTTCGAGTAACAAAAGTGCATTTAACAAATCATTTCCATTTGAGGTTTGATTAACTGTTAATATTATATTTCATTAAATAGAAACCAGGAAGTTTTCTTCGTTTCCTCGGCATTGCATTATACACAAATTGTAGTAACTCGCTTGATTTGTTTAGTCAAATTTAATATTCTAAGTAGGTAATGATATCATTTAGTGCATATAAATTTAGAATTTAGATATTACGGCGATAAAAATGCAATTTCGGACAATCACTGCTTAGAACGTTTATGAACTTAGTGGAACAAAATTTCCCTATAATGTGTTTCAGATAAGAATAGACTTAGAAGTAAGATAGAGTTTACGATTCCAGTTTTCTGATTGGTCTAAACACAAACCAAGTTTACAATAGCAATATGTAAGCAGGTACATTAATTATTCCATTCTGACTCATTTTGTCTGTACGAACGTATCTCGCATAACTCAAAAACGGTAAGCCGTAGAAAGTTAAAAATTTTGTATTTAGGACTGCTATAACATCTAGTTGTGCACCTCCCTTTTTGGTCATTACATAATTTCCAGAAGTGGCACTTTACTTGAAGCCTATAATAGATTTTAATTAAAAACTATTTTAAAATATAATCCAAAACTTTTCAAATTCGGTATATAAGACTTTTATGTCAATGGGAATAACATAGTAGATTTTGGTTAAAATAGGCTAAGCGGAAGTGATATATTATCTGAAGTTATAAACAGTTTTTCTTGAATAAATGGTTTCATTTTGATTTTAGAAATAAATTCTTCAAATAATAGTTTTAGAGAATTAAATTCTGCGTCTAGCACATTCAATATTATTAAATTAGCTATAGATTAGGGCAAAAAAGTACAAAAAAATTCTGATATACGCGCGCACACATACGCATACACACACGTGCAAGCACGCACACACTTATGCACACACATACACGCACATACACACACACGCACACACACGCACACACACACACACACACACACACACACACACACACACACACACACACACATACACACATACACACATACACACATATACACACTGACACTTACACACATACACACATATACACACATACACACACATACATACACACACATACATACACACACATACATACACACACATACACACAGACATCATCGTGAAAATGTTAAAATTGGATTCTAGGCACCTTAAAACCTGGTCATTTACCAAAATCTCGATATGCGATTTTTAGAACGATCCCTATACCTCCCTTACCAAGGATAGCGCGAGGTAAAAATAAAAAAAATTAATGTTATGTCAAATTACGTGAAATACGTACAATTTTATAATTGGGTCTATACGAGTATTTCATGCTGGTCTTGCGTACAAGGAAGTCGTGTGGTGTCCACATCAGATATTTTGTTCTGGTATTTCCAAAATAATAAAAATATACATTTATTACAAAAACTAATTTGTTTGTAAATTTTTTGTAGGATATTTTGAAGCTACTCTTTCTACTCTTAAAATGAAGTATAGTAACCAAATAAAATTATTATTATTTGGAAATCAAGAAATATACGCTTGTTTGTGGCAAGGAGAGTTTGTGATAAAATTTTGTTTTTAAGATGAAACAAAGATACTCATTTATTTATATTCTATCACTAAAATATTTTTCAACTTCATAGAAATGGAAAGTGTGAAATATCAGATAGTATTATTATATACGTCCTTTGTTTTGGGTACAATTTTCATGAGTGAGTTGCTTGCTTGTGGCGAAACAAAGCAATCCGGACAAAACCATTAAAGAAATGTGTCGCGGCAACCATTAGCGCTTCCCGTTTCCCGGAGCATCCCATTGTCTGGAGTAGGGAGCTATCGCGGATCGATACCTCGTCCTCATCTTCGTCCTCGAGGCTGTAGCCACAGCAGCCAAGGTCGCCCTGTTGTATTAATTAGTGCCGTGAGAAACCCCGCCGCACAACGATAACTCAAAATATTAATCAATAGAGCGTTATTTAAGGTGTCCGGCTGGGTTGATGTATGCAGTAGCGCATCGGTGGCGTTTGTGCGGCCGCCACCCGCCGCTGTAAATCAAGTGGCGACCGTAAGTAGTGGGCGAGGCTGGGATATGGCGCAACGCACTCATGCTTACTCCGATCCGGACTCTTCCCTCTGTTTCTCTATACTCACCACTCTCAATTTCCTCACTGGACTGACGGACCTTCGTCGAGGCCGCCATTTACAACCGAATGGATTTGCCGCCGACTTCATTAGGCTTTTTACCTGCTGTTCCTAAATCCATTAGAAAAGTAAACCAACCCTAACTACCTACTCTGCTCTGTTTTATATTATTTAATCGGTTACCATGACTACGATACTATCAATATTTGTTTCCCAGGGACGCGCAGGGCCACCGAAAAACGGGAAATTCCCGAGAGGGCGCGACTTTTAATAGACCAGTGGGCCTAGAGGTTATTTTTTATCTGACAAGTATTATATTGTTAACTGTTATATTGCTAATATACAAGTGCAAGTGGGCAGGTTACCTAAATTTGATAAAAAGAAATTAAGTATTAAATGTATCTGATTTCTGGACTTCCATTATCTTTATTGTTATACCATACTAGACACAACTTTTCGGCACTGTATAAAAAGTATTATACTGTAGCGAAACTCTTGATTCTCTGTAAGAGCGCGCATGCGCCAATCAGCGCAACAAGAACATGGCGTCCCTTTAATTACGAATGCAGGCCCGGATACGGCTACCGGGCAACCGGGCAAATGCCCGGTGGGCCGAACGTTAACATTGGGCCGACCTTACTGCTTTTTAAAATAAATAATCAAAAGAATTTTTTTTAATCTGAGCAAAAACGGCTAGTCTAGAATACCAACCAGTCAAGAACTTTATTTTGATCATTATATATCGGGTTTCTACTATTTTTGTGAACCATAGGAAATACAATGTTAAAATTTTTCCCTATTAATTTTAGAACAAAATTGTAAATACAAAAATGTTCAAAATTAAAAACTACGTTTAACAAGTCCAAAATTATTATTTGCATGCGTTTCGTTAGCTATTTACAGTGAGCCACGAACAATAGCACAAAATGTTAAACAGTTGTATTTCTTAAGTTTCGCAGATGACATCTCTCTTAAAGTTATAATAATTATTAAATTCATTAATTTATTTATCAGTAATCATGGATACATTTACCATCGCAGATGTCAAAGTGAAACAATACGACCATGGAATTGTATGTTCTGTATCGCTTAATGACGGATATTTTATTTTATGTTTGTCTCATGACAAGAATCTATTATATCAATAAATTTAGACTCTTTTACTACAGTTTTAATTCTCAACATTTTTTTGTATTTACACTTTAGATCTTAAATTAATAGGGAAGAATTTAGAGCCATATGGAAATTTTAACCTTTGTATTTCCTATGGTCCATAAAAAGTAGACCCGGAATATATTTGTAAAACCAATAAAAACACAAAATTCTACAAAAATTAGAGCGCGGAAAGCAATTTTTATAGTCATCTTGGATTTATTTTTGAAGGGTTTAATTCCTATAAAATGAATGTACCTATAACTATCCGAGTTTCGTCAAATTGCGTTCTGTGCGTTGGGTTAATATTACATTGAAGTAATTTTTAATTTGCAAGCGATATAGTCACTTTTTTTACAAATACGGACTAATAATCATTTCGGCGCGAAATACCTATAAAATGCATGCACCACCCGAATTTGCCAAATTGAATTCAGTGCAATAGATGACTTTACGTTCAAGTATTTTTTAAAAATTTTCGAACGAAGAAGTCATAATTTTCACAAGAGCCTTTAGATGAGGTAAAATCTGACTAATTCTGCAAAAAAAAAATGGACTTTCAAGGGTGGTAGGTATTCTAGAAACCATCTTCAAAAACAATAATTTAAAATGATTCTTTTTTCAAATTGAAATTAATTTTTAATTCGGGCCGGTCTGCTACTATTTGCCCGGGCCGGCTTTAGACCTCGTATCCGGCCCTGAATATGAGAGTAGAGTTTAACTTTTATCACACAATTAAAATATTCAATAAAATTATTTATTTGTGCATAAAATATAATGAACGGTCAAATATTTTAAATTTACAACAATTTAGCTAAATTTCAGTATATTTTGTACATAAAATAAGGCTCAAGACATATGCATCCATGTCTGCCTGTTGATATCGCCGCCTATGGCATTGTTTTCAATGATTATATATTGATTATATATGAATATAATAATCTTGAACGATAATAAAATAGCAGACAAAAATTTGTGTATAACTTGTAAAAAGACATCATGTTACTAAGTATACTGTTATTACACTAAAACCATGTAAAATACTCGTATTTTTATTTGTATTGTATAACTGATTGTAGTATAATACTGTAACACGAGGGGATGCGGAAGAAGATTATGATACTAAACTGACTGGTGGACGCCTCGGATGGTTGACGTCCACGACTTCGTGAGAAGGAAGACCACAAATACACTTTAATACTTTACACTGGATGAACACTTACAATACGATTTACCAACATGGACAAATACTTGTGATTTAATAACTAAACTATTAACAATTAAACTAAGCCACGCGCCCCAAAACTAAAACACTATGGCTCGTACCACGAGCACGGTTTTAACTAAAACGCTGTTTTAAGAAATGTCAAATTCAAATTTCAATATTTAATTTCGCCCTTATGTTTAAAGAACGATTTTTTTTTTAAATATTTGTTTGAATACAAACCATGTTCTGCTTTAAAATCATATTTTGATAATTGTGATATTATTTAATATGAATATTAAATAATGAATTTGACATATCTTAAAACCGCGTTTTAGTTAAAACCGTGCTCGTGGTACGAGTCTATATGTTCAAAAACAAGAAACGTCTTCCCGACGCGACGAACTAATCTAGACTCTCTCATGTTTACTCCCTGAGTAACTAATGTGGACTATCTAAAAATCAAATCGCTATCTTCAGGACAGGATTATATTAGGGGTACAGGGTGCATAGGCTAGGGCATTCAAAATCACGCAATACATAATCATTTCTAGACTTAATAATCAACAAATAAATGTCGTGACTATCATAATACGATAAGAATTTCTAAACTTAATTTTGGCATTTATAACTTAAATAGATAAACAGAGTTAAAATATGATTATTGAAACTAAAATTTAGAAAAGTTTCTAAAAAGTTATTTATCTGTTATTGCTCTTACCCTCGTCTTATCACAGTAAGAACAAATGTTGTATGATTGAGATTTCGTGTATTTGTTAACACCTAATCTACATCAAATTTCACAGTCAAGAAATTTACCCACATTTTTAAATAGAATGATAAGTAATAGGAGTTTTTTTTTGTTGCAGGAGCATCCAAGTCTACGTGGCACGCCCCTGGCGATGCTAGCAGCGCAATGCAACAAGCTGTCGAGCAAGTCTCCGCCGCCTCTGGCAGATGCGGCTGTAGGGAAGGGCTTTCACCCGTGGAAGAAGTCCCCACAGGGCGCGCACTCCCCAGGTATATCGAGCGCATCATCGGGTGTGTCAATTGCCACGTCGCAGCGCTCCGTAACGTCCAGCATGGGCAGCAGCACCTACTCTTCGCGCCCAGTCATGTCGTCCTGCTCCAGCGGCGGCACGACAGCAGCTTCGTACGGCAGCGACCTCTATTTCCCCGGTGCCAGCTCCCAGCCTGCAGTGGTGGAGGGCGCTGCCACTGCCCACCATCTCGGCTCCGTGTATTCGAGGCACCCGTACGAGTCCTGGCCCTTCAACACGGCCACGCACCACAGTGCCATCAAAGCGGGCGACGCTGTCAACACAGCGGGGTCATGGTGGGATGTGCATTCGGCTGCCACGGCCGGATCTTGGCTGGACATGAGCGGGGGCATGCACGCGCAGATGGCTGCCAATTATGCCGCCACGTCCGACTACTCCAGTCTCACGCATTCGCTCGCTGCCAGCAACACAGCGCACCACCTTCTTTCCTCGGGCCAACATCTGCTGCAGGACACGTACAAGAGCATGCTGCCCGGTGCTCAAGGAGTAGGAGCTTCATTCGGGTTGGGGCATCACCACGGAGCCTCAGCACCCAGTCCAACAGGAGGGGCGTCTTTGCCACCTCAAGTACCGTCTCCCCGTTCGCAGCGTCGTTATACGGGACGCGCTACTTGCGACTGCCCCAATTGCCAAGAAGCTGAACGACTTGGACCAGCTGGTGTGCATCTGCGCAAGAAGAACATCCATAGCTGCCATATTCCCGGCTGTGGAAAAGTCTACGGTAAGACTTCACATCTAAAAGCTCATTTACGGTGGCATACCGGAGAGCGCCCATTCGTCTGTAACTGGCTGTTCTGCGGCAAGAGATTTACTCGGTCTGACGAACTGCAACGTCACCTCCGTACGCATACGGGGGAAAAAAGATTTGCTTGTCCGGTTTGCAATAAGCGTTTTATGCGTTCTGATCACCTCGCTAAACACGTGAAGACGCACAACGGCAACGGGAACAAGAAGGGCAGTTCGGATTCATGCTCAGATTCAGAGGAGAACAGCCAGAGCGATATGACAACGAACAACGTGGCGAGTCCGGCAAGTATGGGTCACACGCCTCCTCCACAGCCGCTTGGCTCGATGGACCTTGTCCCCGGCCTAGACGTGAAGCCTCCAGGGCTCGTGTGAGGCCTGTGGGGCGCCGCAGCTGCAGCGCCTCCGCCTTTGTAAATACGTCCCCGAATTAGTGTCCCATGTACTCTTGTGCTGTGATGTGACCAGCAGTTCGCTCAACGACCACATATAACTAGACAAAACATTCCCTATTCCTCCTCACTGAATGTTTTGATTTCGGCTGGCCAGACAGAGAAACTAGAGATAGTGTTGTCTAGTTCGAGTATTTTTCACTAGATGCCACGTAGAGTGTCAGTGTATAGTTTGAACGTTGCTCACTAGAGGCCACGTACAAGCATGTGTATTTTGTCTTTGTTTTGTGAGTGACACGTTGGTTTTTCCTTAATATATATTCAACTATATTAATTTTTAAATTAGTTAATAATACTGTTGATTGCGCTGTGTGTTAACTAAATTACCACTACAAGTACCACGTTCATCATCTCGTTATTCCAATACTTTTTATTTACAAACTGCACGTTCAGTGGTTATAAGAAAATCTCCCGTCTATTTTATTATTAGTTGTTATCATTCTATTCAAGCTCACATTGACATCTTTCATGATAATGTAGATGAGATTAGGAAATGTTTATTTTTTCTAACTATTTTTTCTCTTGCCTTGTAATGGACCTTTTCAATTTAACGGCTATCTCTTTCTATCGCTGCAAATAGTAAGAAAATGGCGCGAACAACTGCCAGTTGGGCTGTCAAACGAAACGTCAAAAATATTGCAGTCACTAAAATACGTGTATTGTTAGTGAAAATTTGCATCGTTAGACATTTTACCTGCAATAAAAGCTTTTGTAACTTATTTCGATAAGATTTTTTAAGGTTATTTGGGATATTCTCACATTTTACGGCTATTTTTTTTAGAAACATACGCCGTAGATCTGTTGTTCTTACTATTCGCAGATCTCCATTGCGCATATCTTCTATCTCTTTAAATTGAAGAGGTCCATTGGGTGCTTTGGCCTGTAGGATATAGGCGATGTGCACATTTTGGGCATCAGCGCCTCTAACGGCTACTTTGGCGTCTTTGGGTACCTAATAAATTTTGACATTTCGAGAAAGTGATACAATTTACAATTTTATATTGAGTTTTTGCTGTTGTATATGAATATTATACGTCATAGTATATTGAAATGAATAAAGAAATTATTTAAAATGTTATATGTGAATCAAAAAAGTCAAAATACCAGCGAAGATACTGTGACAGAACATATAATTTTTCTCATTTTATGTGATTTCTTTAAACCATTTTAGCATACTTAGTTTTATATTAAAATTTATAATATTGGTTAAATATTATAAAATGCAGAATACATGGAAATTGCGATTAAAATTGGAAAACTTGAATGATTGGAAAGAAGAAAGTTTCTGCATTTCTCGATATCAGTGAATGATGTTTGCATATTTCTTTTATATTCGCAATAATTCTTCATTGAAAATATACCAGGCTCTAAGTGAAATCAGTTACACAAGTTTGGAAAGGAGAATACACGAAAAATACGAACCATGTGAATTTTTTACTTTTATCATTAACATTACATGTACAAAATATATAATAAATAGACTAATTATGTCAAAAATAGACTTTCTATATGATACAACTGCAAGTATTAAACAATTTTTAGATAATTTTCTGCTTCTTTTATTATATTTTGTTCAAATTTTAACTTAAGAAACACATTTTTATATAATTCTTTCAATCATGCGCCCATTATTTGAATTTTATTCATACGATAAGTATCTTTTACAAGGAGAAAATATGTAAACCTAAAAGAATTCTTCATGTAAGTAGAAGATATGTTGAAAAGTTATTTTCTTACACATATATTCCTCATATAATATTCTACAAAATTTATAAAATTTCGTACTACAATCGGTAATTTTGTCAGAATTATTACATCTTCCACTGCATCACATGATATTTGACGTCCTATCATTCGCATTCATTGCAGACATTTTATAAAATATTTATTTTAAAATTATTCTGACATAAAACATAACCTTGTTATGTTTCAATGAGTAACCACTTTTGTCATTTTTGTCCGTTGTCGGCGCTGACTACTTTTGTGCACACCACCGACCAAATATCTAAAGAGAGACCGGACAGTCCTATGTATTTGACTTAAGATAGACTTTTTGTGCCATCTACATTTACATCATCGTACTAAAAGTAAAAAACCATGGCAACCATGGCTCACGTAATCTAAAATATATTATTTTTTATTATTTAATAAATAAAAGAATTTGTTTTCAAAAATTATTTATTTGTAAAATAAGCGTAATTACAAATATTTTGATATTATTAACATCAACTTAAAGAAAATTGGTACACGCAACAATAGACAAAGCGCTGTGACGATATATAATATTATTTAATATGTATTTTAATTTTATATTCATTTATAAATAAATATGGTTGAGCAATTAGGGTGAAGCCTAACACATTTTTTTGTTAGATTTTACATGCAAGCAACACGTGAATATGTTTACAGGGACAATCATATGATTTGCAGATTCGAAAGGGCTCGAGTCCGATTCCGATCAACTTGAAAATTATTTTCAATTTTAAAATAGCACGAAAGTGAGCTCTGTGGTGTTTTCTCCACCAGAAAATTAAGGGCATGTGAAATGACGCCTAGAAAGCGCCTTTAACGACATAGATATGTTTTCATTACCGAAATCTGCGAATAAAATTCAAATTGGCACACTCAAAACTGGGTAATAAACCGTAATGATATATTTATATTAATTTAGTTTGACAAAACTAGAATATTGCGACTTGACTCGCCTATCATCTTACGCCAGAAGGTTTTAAAGAGTTTACAAGTTACAATTACAATGTGTTAAAATGTAGGTACAAAAAACTGATGATATATTATCAAAAATCTATTTAAATGGAGATTTGAATCGAAACTGTTGTTTATCTATAAAAAGAAACTTTGCCAAACTTAGATATATACGAATCAATAATATTATTGGGTCTGGCAAGAGGTTTTTTGTTATAATTGGTTATTAAACTATTAATAAAATTTTTAATTACAATAGGCATCCTGTGAACTTTTTCAACTTCTTTGAGTATTTTATTTTGAGACAAATTAGTGTCTCTAAATAAATTTCGTGGTCGGGTTTTTTTTAAATTTGTTATTAATTTTTGTGCTTTTAAATATTGTCCACATATTTTTCTTTTCTTGGGAAACAAATCTCTCGCTCTCGTCACCCCCATTCCTTTCAAAATACTGCCAGGTTGATTTTTCAGACTTCTTCCCGAAACTTTTGGTGCATCCAATGTTTTTTTTTTCAATTCGCGCCGTGGTGATAATATAGAAAATATCACAGGATTCAGCATTTGCTACTCTCTGGGTAAACATGTCATGTTTTAATTGTAGAAATATACA
Organism: Harpalus rubripes; assembly: GCA_963082715.1. Classification (NCBI taxonomy): domain Eukaryota; kingdom Metazoa; phylum Arthropoda; class Insecta; order Coleoptera; family Carabidae; genus Harpalus; species Harpalus rubripes. The sequence continues at coordinate 84,185,132 of OY720448.1, forward strand.
GTAAATGTAGAATACATACCTTCATTGTCAATTATTGTTGGTACAGCAGTACTAATGAATTTGATTCGTAATTGTGTTGTAAAACATTCGGCCGTAAAATAAAAATCACAAATTCGATAATGCTCAGTAGTGATTTTTGGTTTTCCATTAAATAAAGGATTCAAGTTCATATTTTCCAACCATTTTTCGAAAAAGGGATTACGGGTAGGAAAGCTAAAAAATCTTGATGCGGGATTATTTAGACTGGATCTACTGCAACCAGGAACAATGCACTTCATTTCTTACATTATTATAATTTAATTTAAAAGATTATTTCAATTAATTGTTAATAAGTTCTGTCGCAATCTTTAACATCACTTTGACATTAACTGAAAGAATATTTTTAATATATATATATATATTCTTTTATTTAAGCCTACGTGATCTTCAAAACATCATAAAATGCCGCTAAATTGAATGGTGTTGCCATCTAGTTTTACATCATTGAACTATCAAACTCTATCCCTTAGTTACGTATAAGACTGTCCGGGCCCTGGTGCACACCGTCTATTCGCAGTCGTAGATAAAATTTCTCCTCTAGTGGCGCAAATCGGTACTACGGAAAGCAACCGTACAAGCGCCATATTGAATAAGTGACAGCTGAGTGAGTAGTGTAGTAATTAATAATTAAATATTTAAATTTATCGCCTTCATATAAATAAATTTTTAAACTCGGTTTGTATACACAGCCAACGAAACTCAGTGAATAATGTGAACTGTCATATGTCAAACCCATCGTATGGCGGCCATCTTGTTCCGAAAATCAGCGCCTCTATCGTTAATTTGCGAATAGTAAATTTGCGCCTCTAGTGATCCAGGTTAAAACTAGACACTGATACTCTACGTGGTCATGGTCTCAGTGGTGACCTCTAGTGAGAAATACTCGGACTCGACAATACATATCTATCTCTAGTTTCTCTGTCTGGCCAGCTGAAATCAAAACAAATCAAATGAAGTTTTGTCTAGTTATATTTGGTCGTTGAATTCGCTTATCAAAGCATTAGCTTATGAAAGAATTGAACGAGAGACAGAGAAAATATCTATTTGTACATATTATAAATATTTAATTGTAATTCTTAAAAGAAGTAATTATTATATTGTATAATGTAAGATGTACACTTATTCTGCTGTGGATATGTTTTTGTGTGACGAAACGACAAACAAGACATGTTTAATTGGTTGTCATTTTCTGTCCCAGTGATTTATTTAATTATCGTAAATTATTTATTTAATAAGACATATTATTACAAGTATTCATAAGAAAAAAATCATTTTCCTTTTACAAGAATATATATTTCTTTGCCAAAAAAATATCCACATGACGAAACTGTACCTTTGTGTATAAATGTGAAATTTTAAAGCTTTTGTGAGACACGTTGATATTAAAATATAATTAATTTTCAATATGGAATTATGCATTCATTTCAACAATTTATCACTTCATATCCGTGCTAGCTTCCCTGTGATTTTATTTCAGCTACACTCGAAGCACAGCAGCGCCACAGCGGGAGATGAGAGCATGAGAGGGAATGGCAAAAGGGTCGCTGTGAACATTGTCACGCTGATTAAAAGCAAAATTTATACATAGTGTGGTGATTGTGGATCCATTTAACGCTGATGTTGAGCTGGCTGCTCTGGTATCAATTTAGTCCACAGCGGTAGATCGTTATTCCCCTATCTCGGTTTTGTTGATTATAACCTCAACGGTATTACTCCATGATGACAGATTAAAGTGAAATGGTAAGTAATGAAATGATAATTGAAAGCTGTAATATCGGGGAAATGTTTTTTTTATTGTCAGCTATTTGAAAACATTTTACTACGCACTTAACAAACACAAAAACAAATTTGCATTTGTTTCAAAGTTATGAAGATTAAATTTTTGCAGAATAAGTAGAATAATAAATAAACTATTATTCACGAAAGATGACTATTCAAGGTCATTTATGAGCTGTCTGATATAATTTTACTTGCAGTTAACTTCATTGCATTTCCCATGGATAGGCGTGCAACATGAAATATTTATGGACACATTTTAACTGAAAAATAAGAGTAATTCATTTTAAAATTATGTTTCTTTCTAAATAATGCCTTTCTGAAAGATTTATGTTCTTCACTTATGTTTTTGCAAAATACAAAAACATAGACTGAACTTATAAACCAAGGAATAATAATTTGATTTAAACGTCAACGCCACTGGGTAAATATTCGCACAGAGGGCAGTGCAGTTGATAATTAGGTATCTGTAATTCTACGACATATGTCATTATTAGTTACAGTGTGTTAGAAAGTAATGCCACTATTTACGTATATCTGTCACACCACATAAATTAAATAGACATAGGTCAAATAATCTTTCTCTTTCTAATACAAAATGTTGCTAAGCTACTGCTATAAAGTGATGTGTATTCTTTCTTCAAACAAATGACCTTGAAAAGTCATCTTTCGTGAATAATAGTATAGGTTTGTTGTTACCAATTAAAATTCATCTATCAATATGATTTCATAATTAACTTTCGGCTTAATATAAACAGCTCTTTAGTCCGTTCGCCGAAACGAGAGAATTTGGTACTAGCTCGGGTTCCAAACTAGTAGGGGATTCTACCATTTTTACTTCCTTGTACAAAGTAAAGGAAGTATTGTATTCGCGAAAAATTTCGGTTTCCAGATTTGAACGGAAATATCCATTTTGGCGATCCCTGAATCCATCTGACTAATTTCGTCTTGACGTCTGTACGTACGTACGTACGTATCTCGCATAACTCAAAAACGGTAAGCCGTAGAAAGTTGAAATTTTGTATTTAGGACTTCTATAACATCTAGTTGTGCACCTCCCTTTTTGGGCATTACATAATTTCCAGAAAAGGTACTTTATTTGAAGCCTATAATAGATTTTAATGAAAAACTATATTAAAATATAATCCAAAACTTTTCAAATTTAGTATATAAGACTTTTATATCAATTGGAATAACAAAGCAGAATTTGGTTAAAACAGGCTAACCGGAAGTGATATATTACCTGAAGTTGTTAACAGTTTTTCTTGAATAAAATGGTTTTATTTTAATTTTAGAAATAAATGCTACAAATAATAGTTTTAGAGAATTAAATTCTGCGTCCAGCACATCAAGTATTATTAAATTAGCCCTTTGTATAAGCGAGATATGTAAATTTATAACTTACATACTTTTTAGTTTTTGTAATGAAGCTTAGGACAAAATATAACAAAAAAAAAAATAGATGTTATTGTCAAATTATGGTCCCCCGAAGTTTGAAATAGTATATTAAAGAACGTGTTTTATAAGACATGTTTTTTTCGCACGCGTCAAAATTTAGAAAACGAGCGTTAGCGAGTTTTCTAATTGACAAGTGCGAAAGAAAGTCTTATAAAATGAGTTCTTTATACTATTTTTTATATTTTGCACCTTCTACAAACTAAAATATTTTTAAAAAACTGTTAATATTAAACAGAGTTGATTTAGGGAAATTTGTAAGTGAAATATTGTAGTTGGTAACATTGAATTGACCACATTCAATTATTATTTGAAAGTTCATGTCATTTCAATATTTATGAACAAATTTAAGTGAATTTAGTGTAATCATGGAAGATGAAATCAGTTGCACTCCGCCTGAGCTACGTAATATAGCTCAGACTACAGTAAATACTCTACTTCCTAAAAAATCGCGCGAGATTTATGAGAAAGAATTTGCAAATTTTGACACATGGTGTAAAGAAAATAATGTCAAAGGCGTAACAGAGAATGTTTTGATTGCTTATTTTGAAATGCAAAGTAAGACGAAAATATGTATTATTATTATATTCATTAAATAAAGTGATTAAGTAAAAGAAATTTTGAGGTTATATTGAAATTTCTTATCTTCCAGCCTTGACGTTTGACAATTTAACCCTTTCAGCCTCAGTGTACAGGAAATTTTTATTTTTTCTTATGTTTGAATTAAAACTTGCTTTAAAATTAATTAAAAGTAATTTTCTATCGTTCAAAGGTTCAATCTACAAATTTTTAGTACTACTAGGTCCATCTATGTGGACTAATTCGAACATTATATTAACATTTACTTACTCAATTTGTGATTATATTTGTACATTTTCATGTAAATAATCTTCCCTAAATAAAAAAATAATAATAATATCGACATTATATTATTAAAATGAATTGTCAATTAACTAAAAATAAATTAGGTAAAAATGGGTTAAAGAAACGTCATCTAGTACCAACCGTCTAAAACAAAAAATTGCGTATCGAAATGAAGGTCATTACGATACGCAATTGCGTATCGTAATGACTTCATTATGAACGCAAAATATAAAAATATATATGTGACGTCACGAATATAAGTTTTTATATAAAACTGTTTTCTTCGTAGATCAAAATGTTCTTGAATTTTTTTAATCGTGCATAGATTCTACTTTCAGGTAGCATCTATGCATCCCAAAAAAAATTTAATCGTGCATAGATGCTACTTTCATGTAGCATCTATGTACCCTAAAAAATAATTTAATCGTGCATAGACCCTACTTTCAGGTAGCATCTATGCACCCAAAAAAAAAATTTAATCGTGCATAGATGCTACTTTCATGTAGCATCTACGCACCCCAAAAAAAAAATTCAATTGTGCATAGATTAAAAATTTTCTTTGGGGTGCATAGATGCTACATGAAAGTAGCATCTATGCATCCCAAAAAATTTTTAATCGTGCATAGATGCTACTTCCAGGTAGCATCTATGCACCCCAAAGAAAATTTTTAATCTATGCACCATATTTTCTAAAAAATCGTGCATTGATGCTTCTTTTTTCTGCGTTTAAAAAGTAGCATCTATTTACCATATTTTCTAAAAAAGTTGGATTCGAAACCAGAGCCCCGAGGGCACTCATGACATGAGACATTGCTGTAACCATTGAGCCACCGGAACTATAATAAAATTAAGATTAAATTTTAATACCAAAAATGAGGAATAGCTTAAATATTTACTTATGCTGGAAACTGTATTGAATTCCTTTTCTATTGTTCTAATTACTTTTTTAGCACGATTCCTATAACCCCTTACCAAGGTTAGCGGAAGGTAAAAAGGTGGCGATTTCACAAACTATATAGGTACGTGTAATTTAAGGGTAGAAATAAAAGTTTTTATTTATTTTAACACCGTTTATTGTAACTACATAAAAATAAGTGATTATATAAAATTTTCAAAGTATTGAAATATTACAATTAAAGTAAATAGTATACATTTATACATTGTATTTCATCAGGGTAAATTTGTTGGACTACAGTGTCTATGGACCCGGGTTCGAATCTGCAACACACAAAAATACATTAGTATCATAAATTTTAAAAGTAAATATAAATACTTATTATTTCTAGCAATTAATTTACTTAAGAAAAAAGCATATATACCAGTAGTTACAAATATGATGGGTGAACATATTTAAAAGTGTTTGAAAATGTAAAGTCAAGCAAGTGAAAGCGCCGGTATTTTTCATATGGGTTACCACGGTGAGTGACGGTTTTTTTCCTCAATGATGACTCTTTTATCAAGTTTCCAAAAATTTCTATTTCCCGTATGCTTTATGCATTTATATAAAGAGTTGAATAAACCAAAACTTTTCAATTTAAGTATTTAAGACTTTTCCATATATTGTGCATCTTGTAACATTCATCTAATATTATAAAATATAATATAATTTTAAATATGATAAAATGGTTTACAGAAATCACACATATTATGAGAAAAATTATATTTTCTGTCACAGTACCTTTGCTGGTATTTTGACTTTTTTGATTAACACATCACATATATAGCATTTTAAATATTTTCTTTATTAATTTCAATATACTATTATATATAATATTCATGCACAATAGCAACAACTCAAAATAAAATTGTAAATTGTATCACTTTCTCGAAATGTTAAAATTGATTCGGTAACCATAAATGTCAATGTAGCCGTTAGAGGCGCTGACGCCGACGCTCAAAATATATTTAAATTAATAAAAATTAAATAGCTGGTGGTTTGGTGTTGGCCACATCAATTATTTTTTTTAAATTCCATACTTTAATCCCGCACTGTATTCATTTTTACCTTCCGTCGCCTTTAGGTAAGGAAGGTATTGTCTTTGCTCAAAAAATTCGGTGGTGAGTTTTTAATGAATAAGCACGTTTTAAGGTCGCTAGAATACGATTTTACTATTTTTACGATGTCTGTATGTGTGTGTGTATGTGTGTGTGTGTGCGTGTGTGTGTGTGTGTGCGTGTGTGTGTGTGTGCGTGTGTGTGTGTGTGTGTGTGTGTGTGTGTGTCAGTGTGTGTGTGTGTAACAAAATTTTCGTCTACGATAACACTAATACTAGAACTCCAAAAACTATAATTCTTTCGTATTCCTCTTCGTTGCATCCATATGAAGAGCTGATTAGATTTTGTTTATAATTTGTCAACCGGAAGTACCCTCATTTGAAGATTTTAACAGTTTTTCTTAAAAAACGATGTTAATATCATTTTTTCATATTTCATGTTATTATAAATATTTGAAAACATTGTATTCTCTATACGATTTGACTGCATTTTATACTTCATATTAAATGGATGTAGAGTTATAAAATTATAAAGAAATTAAATTTCATAAATAAGGCTACCTATGCTAGAATCAGCTACTATATTAAGAAAATTATGATTTAAAGATGTCAGTGTCAATTGCAATTGACATATTCATGGTATATTTGTGTCATAATCATTTTTACCTTCCGTCACCTTTAGGTAAGGAAGGTATTGTCTTTGGTCAAAAAATTCGGTGGTGAGTTTTTGACGAATAAGCACGTTTTAGGGTCCCTAGAATACGATTTTACTATTTTTACGATGATGTCTGTATGTGTGTGTGTATGTATGTGTGTGTGTGTGTGTGTGTCTGTGTGTGACAAAATTTTCTAATGCGATAACTCTAATACTACAATTCCAAAAATTATAATTCTTTCGTATTCCTCTTCGTTACATCCATGTGAAGAGCTGATTAGATTTTGGTTATAATTGGTCAACCGGAAGTACCCTCATTTGAAGATTTTAACAGTTTTTCTTGAAAAAAACGATGTTAAATATCATTTTTTCACATTTAATGTTATTATAAATATTAAAGAATTATTTATTCTCTATACGATTTGAATGCATTTTATACTTCATATTAAATGGATATAGAGTTAAAAAATTATAAAGAAATTAAATATCATGTATATTAGTCAGCTTTGCTATAACTCTGGAAACAGCTGCGATACATTAAGAAAATTCTGATTGAAAGGTGTCAGTGTCAAGTGCAGTTGACAGTATGTTTATGTTATAATTTTCCTGGAAATATAGGATCTTTTGTTAGAAACTTTCTGTATGGAATTAGTACAAAATACATACAACTGCCTTAATGTACAAGAAATATAATCTTTTGCAAGGAACTTTCTGTATGACAAAATACATAGAACTGACGGAAGGTAATGTGCTGGCCACATCAGATTTTTTCACATAATGTTATTATAAATATAAAAGATTATTTTATTCTCTATACAATTTCAATGCATTTTATACTTCATATTAAAGGGATATAGGGTTAAAAAATTATAAAGAAATTAAATATCATATATATTAGCCAGCTACGCTATAACTCTGGAAACAGCTGCTACATTAAGAAAATTCTGATTGAAAGGTGTCAGTATCAAGTGCAATTGTCATATTCGTAGTATATTTGTTATAATTTTACTCGAAATATAGGATCTTTTTGCTCGAAATTTTCAGTATGGAATTTGTATAATATACATACAACTGTCGATAGGTAATGTACATACAAGAAATTTAAAATCTTTTGCAAGGAACTTTCTGTATGGATTTTATAGAAAATACATACACATTTACGAAAATTCTACCGGTAGATACCGCATCTACCGACTGTGTTCGAAAACACGAGTGGTAAAAAGTTACCGTGTTCGAAAATTGTTCAATATCTACCAAATCCATCTACCGGATTCATGAAGAATCTTATCTCAAAAAAGGTAGTGATGCAAAGCGAAGCGCGTGCGTTAAAAGTGGAAATGTGTTCAAAGTAGGACTCTGCTCAGTTTGTTAACTACGTCAAATTTCTAACCTGTTTTAAATTTTCAAATTTTTTCATAGGTTATGGATCTACCCTGTTTACCACATGCGTTCTTAAAATATCAATTCCAGTAACTATAACCTGATAAAAAGCTGTTTACTGGTAACAGTTCATCGGTAGAATTTTCGTAAATACCTCATATAACTGAAGGAAGGTAATGTGCTGGCCACATCAGATTTTTTTATTAAAGAAATACAATTTTATAGATATTCCATAAAATACTCGGTTTTCGAAATAATAATATAAGAAATTCATCGATTGTATTTTTTATTTATTTCTGGGGTTATAACAAAAAATCTGATGTGGCCAGCACTTTACCTTCCGTCAGTTATATGAGGCATTTACGAAAATTCTACCGGTGAACTGTTACCGGTAAACAGCGGTTTATCAGGTTCTAGCTACCCTGTTTACCACTTGCGTTCATAAAATATCGATTCCGGTAGCTATAACCTGATAAAGCTGTTTACCGGTAAAAGTTCACCGGTAGAATTTTCGTAAATACCTCATATAACTGACGGAAGGTAATGTGCTGGCCATATCAGATTTTTTGTAATGTGTCGATGCACGTTGTATAAAAAAGTATTCCTCTAGAATTTTTATCTAATACTGTTTAAAATGTTGAGAAAGGTAATGTTTTCATCCCACTGAAACTCTCGTTTCAAATTGAATACAAAACATAGGGTATATATCTATTTATACAACATTTTCTTTATAAAACTATCCATTACACATTTATTTAATCATCCGCAGATCATGCACTGGGTGTCCCCAGCACCCAGCATTGACTCTTCTCTTCATTATGAACATCTTGTCGCGGTAGCCTCCCTCGTAGAGGGTGAGCTCCATTGTCAAATGAAGATTAATTGCTCATTGCTGCCAACAACGAGCAACGGAGCCAGACCCCAGGGGCTGCACTTTATATCATTCAATTACCCGCTGATGATTCGAAATCTTTGCAAATTAGGTTAGCAGTGTTCACTACGCGAGACTAATGCGCCTTCATGAATATGGTTACAGTTACAAGGACTAACTTATCGGATTTGTTGGGTAGTTGAGGGCGGTTACAGACTATTTAATAATCTGGGTAGTTTGTTTTCGTTAAAATGATTTGATTTGAATTGTGGGGTAAATGAAAGCGGAATAATTGAAAGGGAAGAAAATATAAATATATCATTACGACTTTTGTATTTACGAACTTTTATTGAGAACTGACATTACCGATAGAGGCAGCACTATCTGATGTCGAAAGAGTACTGTTGTGAGTTCAACATGTAAACATAAATGTAAAGAACCGAAATGAAACTATGTGTAGTTGAAAATTTTCGGTTTTTAAATGCTACGGCAAGCCCCAGGTGTATAATAGAAGGTAGTAAATATATTGAGACTAATGTTTTACAGTTTAAATGTGTATTTTTACCTTCCGTCACCTTTAGTAAGCAAGGTATTGTCTTTGGTCAAAAAATTCGGTGGTGAGTTTTTGATAAATAAGCACGTTTTAGGGTCCCTAGAATACGATTTTACTATTTTTACGATGATGTCTGTATGTGTGTGTGTGTGTGTATGTATGTATGTATGTATGTATGTATGTATGTATGTGTGTGTGTGTGTGTGTGTGTGTGTGTGTGTGTGTGTGTGTGTGTGTGTGTGTGTCTGTCTGTGTGTGACAAAATTTTCTAATGTGATAACTCTAATACTACAATTCCAAAAATTATAATTCTTTCGTATTCCTCTTCGTTACAGCCATGCGAAGAGCTGATTAGATTTTGGTTATAATTGGTCAACCGGAAGTACCCTCATTTGAAGATTTTAACAGTTTTTCTTGAAAAAACGATGTTAAATATGATTTTTTCACATTTAATGTTATTATAAATATTAAAGAATTATTTATTCTCTATACAATTTGAATGCATTTTATACTTCATATTAAATGGACATAGAGTTAAAAAATCTGATGTGGCCAGCACATAACCTCTCGCCAGATATTTTACCTGGTTGTACGCATAAAACGTAAAATATTTTTAAATACAAATACATATATTTATGTCTCACTACAAAATAATTCTCACATATATTTGTAAAATCTATTGGATATTTTAAAATAAATTATGTTCAATACTTACATTTTCTTTATATTCAATATCCTGAAATTTTCTTTTTCTACTTTCTTTTTCTTTATATTCGTCATTTTTTCGCAAATTCCTTTTATATTCTTTTTTACGTATATTCTTTTGCGTTGTTGACTCTTTTTTATTTTCATAATCTTCATAATAATATATAAATATTTTTGACAGAGGCATACAAATATTTTTGACAGTAACATTTATGTGTCAATTACAAACATTTGAATTTCTTGCCTTGTAGTAGTTTGATCTGAGATTTTTTACATCAAATTATTTTATATGCCTTTATTTATCTCTAAATCTATAGAAGATATAATAATGAATTTATATTTATCGAATAAAGAATTTAACGTTCTTTAATATAAGTATTTACATAAATTTTCGATAAATAATATTTAGATGATTTTTTTCTTGTAACTACTACTTCCGGTTGTCCAATTGTTACCAAAACTGACTCGACTCTTCCCATTATTGTTAGATTGAGGAATCCGTAGTTAAAAATGTCTTAAGTCTTATAGTATTTGAGATATAGTGAATCCAACATCCACACACACATCCCCACACACACACACACACACATACGGACATCATCGTAAAAATGTTATAATCGGATTCTAGGGACCTTAAAACGTGCTTATTCATTAAAATCTGGATATGCGATTTTTAGCATGAATACAATACCTCTCTTAGCGAGAGGTAAAAATTATAAAGACATTAAATATCATGTATATTAGTCAGCTTTGCTCTAACTCTGGAAACAGCTGCTACATTAAGAAAATAGAAAATTCTGATTGAAAGGTGTCAGTGTCAAGTGCAGTTGACAGTATGTTTATGTTATAATTTTACTGGAAATATAGGATCTTTTGTTAGAAACTTTCTGTTTGGAATTTGTATGAAATACATACAACTGCCTTAAGGTAATGTACAAGAAATATAATCCTTTTCCTGGAAATTTCTGTATGACATTTATACAAAATACATAGAACTGACGGAAGGTAATGTGCTGGCCACATCAGATTTTTTTATGAATGTTGAAAACCATTTATTCCAATAATAGGTGCACTTAAATTTACAATTCCACAAACTACTATAAAAAAATCATCATAACATTCAGTTAGATTGAGGAGTATCTACAAATTCGTTAATTTATAGGTTACAATTACGATTAGAAAATTCTATACTTCCATTTTTACCAGTTACCTGGAAAGAGAAAATCATCTTTCTTAAAATGAAGGGAACATACTTTCATATTATTTGTTATTTTCTTCCCACTCCTACTAATATATTCCCATGCTTACGTCTGTCCATTCGTTGTTCAACGCCTTGAGTTGTTATTACAACAAAAATATCATCTATTTTAGGGAAACTATAAAATCCTAAACATCTGGCTTTGTCTCTCCTTGTGTGACACCCAAAAACACAAAAATTTGTCCAAGATTTATATGCTTTATTTAAATATTTATTTAAATCGCTCATGTTGACACATGTAAAAACAAACAAATAGTACTCTTCCGAGAAAGTACTGATTTTCGCCGCTAGTTGTCGCTTCGCGTCTTGTCAGTTCTCAATATTAAATAATGATTCTCTTGATAGATAAATTTTTGTCAGCCCAATTCGGTAACCGAGTTGCATAGTAAGTAACACTAATACTGTCTTAACTCTTTGTTACAGAATAGAAAAATCACAGTGCTTACCCAAGTTACATTCATAGTAATATATTTTGGCTGATATATTCTATTTGTATAGTAGATATGTAATGGTCATGCCCTTAAGTTTACGAATTTTGAAGCATTATATAACATTTTTCATGTCAGTATCTAAGGTAAACTATATTTCACGAAAGATCCATTTTAGAATTATAGACAGTTGAGTTTGAAACTCAATAACTTGCATTAAAAACTTCAAAAATTATGAAACTTATGAAACACTGTTCCCATTATGGACTAAACATTTCTACGTAATTATACGAATTTTCATATTTTTAAATTAATTATTATAAAAATGACGACATTATACAGGATGTAACAGCTAAACGAGCTACCTCAAATAATTTCTATACTATGAAAGATACAATAAAATACCATACAATTATATAGAAGACCAAGGGGGACATCCGATTAGAGAAGAAAATATTTTTTTTAACCAGTAATTCTTAAGTTACAATACAATGATATATTTTTTTAAATGGGATGGAATATATTTTTTAGGCCCATTCGATACAGTATTTTTTCCTGGTTTCAACAGTATATTCATTTTATATCTTTATATAGCAAAAAAATTGAGAAATATTCAAATGAAATTTAAATATATTTATATTTTATAGTCATTTTTCAGTAAGCTATGCATGAAAAATAAAAACATCTATGCCTTGTTCCATTTAAGCCATTCAGTATTGCGGAGCATAGGGAATAGTTTTGAGATCTCTGATTGGCTGAAATTAGAGACAAGAGACATTTGTTTCATTTTAATTAAAGGTTAATTGTTTTTCATACATAGCCTACTGAAAAATAATTATATAAATCAAATTTATTTAAATTTCAACAGAATTTTTCCCAATATTTTTGTTATGTTAGGATATATAATAATTACATGGTTGAGTTCAGAAAAAATACTCTATCGAATAGGCCTAAAAATTATATATCATCCCATTTAAGAAAATATAACTTTGTATTGCAACTTGAGAACCACTGGTTTAAAAAAATATTTTCTTCTCTTTTCTTTTATTGAATTTTTAATAATATAGAAGTTATTTGAGGTAGCTCGTTTAGTTGTTACACCCTGTATATATATATATACATTATTTTTTGTGTGTTTGAAGACACTCAACTTCATTGATGTCTAATGCCAAGTATGAAGAGAAAAAATTTAAATTTTAATATGTTGTAACCTAAAGCTTTGTGAATATTTTCACCGTTAATTTTTTTGAATTATTTGTGTATTGTTTATAACAATTAAAAAAGTAAAAGTGTTAGATCTCAGCTTCTATTAATAATTAAGAATTTAAATTTGGCATATTGGTTCAAAATGCAGTTATTATATAAAATATTAATAAATTTGTATTTGAAAGTGATTAGTTTAATTTAGGAAAAGTCTAAAATGTTTTTCCCCTTGATATAAAAGTATTAAATACTAAATTTGAATATATCATAATATATTTTTCACGAAAATCTGTTCAAAAATTTAAGTAAAGTATCACTTCGGTTTATCAATTTTAGCCAAAATCTAATATGTTGCTCCCCTTAATATAAAAGTGATAAATACTAAAATGAGAAGTTTCTGATTATATATTTTTATAGTTTTTAATTGAAAACTTCCGGTTGCCTAATTTTACCCAAAATATAATCATCTCTTTATATAAGAGTTATCGTGGAAGAAAAAATCGTCACACATACAGGCATCATCGTAAAAATAATAAAATCGTGTTTTAGAGGGGACTCTAATTTGTGCTTATTCACTGAAAACTTACGATCGAATTTTTGGACTGATAACATTACCTCCCGTACCTAATGTATGACGGGAGGTCAAAACACAAATCTATATAGGATTTTCTATGTAAGATTACAAAAAAAATATTTAGACATACCGTTATATTTTTCGTGCTTTGCTCGTTTTTTGACAAAATTTTGTTATTCACAATGTGACTCGATCGGAATCGAACAGATTGCATTTAAACTGGATAAACTATTATTCACGAAAGATGACTATTCAAGGTCATCTGTGAGCCGTCTGATATAATATTGCTTACAGATAACTTCATTGCATTTAGTTTGCATAGGCGTGCAACATGAAATATTTATGTAAACATTTTAACTGAAAAAATAAGAGCAATTTATTTGAAAATTATTTTTCTTTCTAAATAATGCCTT
>OY720448.1:84201799-84296799 GCA_963082715.1 Harpalus rubripes
TTAAATTGTTCTTCTGATCTTTATAAAGATAAGCATAAACGGAATAAGTTAAAATTTAATTTAGATAAAATTATTATTTTGTTAAAATGATATTCTGAGTTATTGACAAGCCGCCACTGACTGAAAACTCCACAATCTTTGTGTGGTGATTTGAGCAACATGTACTTTGCGTTCCTAGTTATCATGTTGAAATATCGGTAGCTAATTCCTGCTGGCATGTTTGGACGCACAGTTTTTCACTTTGATTGCTTCCTGTCGCGTCTCCCGCGCAGCAAAAACTGCCGGCGTTGGCCTGGTGAAAGAGTTGTCAAGGTACGTGATATACGGCTCTGGTGACGGCGGCTGGTTAGTCGAGCTGCTGCTACGCTACATCGACTGCTGAAGGGAATTAGTTATGCGACATTATTCATATCCGGCCTGAAAGGAACGACTATAAGTTTGCGAAATAATTTCAAGAATAAAGAGAGTATTTTTGGTTCTTTGACAGATAGAATATGATTGTTTTGAAATATTTTTCATGTTCATGTTTCATGTCAGACTAAGAATGGCCAGCACATTACAAATTTCGTACAGAAAGATTCTTGCAAAAGATTTTATTTCTTGCATGTACATTACCTGCCGGCTGTTGTATATGTTTTATACAAATTCCATACAGAAAGTTTCTATACACAAACATACTCTGTCAATTGCACTTGACACTGACATATTTCAATCATAAGGTACGTTCAATAAGCCAAGCAAAACAAGCAACCGGAAGTAAAATTTGTTGAACGACTTTGCTAGCCTAGCATTTGCTTGATTTGCTTTCAAGCAATCCAAGCCACAATTTTCTCGCTTGTCTTGCTAAGTGTCAAATATAATGGCGGGAAATACAAATTTTATATACATGAAGTTAACTTGAACTGTTTATATTTCTTTATATGGTGTGTGTCTATCAACCACATGTAAAAAAGGCTTTGAGAGTTTTGTGATGAATGTTTATAACATTATTAAATTTGAAATATTTTGTTATAGTCAATATAGCTTCTTCCAAATTAATCCCACTATCTGAATATAAATATATAAATTCATTTTCCATATGTTCGCAGACCTAGAAAAGAAATACAACAGGTACACAATTACACAATGTTATATTTGACATCTATATACGTTTCTCGATGACAGTTGTGGATGACAGTTCGTCATATAGCTAGCAAATCGTTCAGTGCACTAAGCAACAAGTCTCGTTTGCTTACCTAGCATTTGCTAGATTTGCTTACTTCATTGAACGCACCTATAATTTTCTTAATATAGTAGCTGTTTCCATAGTTATAGCATACCTGGCTAATTTTTAATGAAAAACTACGTTTTAGGTTCCCTAGAATGCGATTTTACTATTTTTACGATGATGTCTGTTTGTATGTATGGATGTATGTATGTATGGATGTAGGTATGTATGTATGGCTGGCTGTATGTATGTATGGATATATGTGTGTATGTATGAGTGTGTGTGTGACGGTTTTTTCAGATCGCATAACTTCAATACCACCTTTCCAAAAATTATAATTTTTGCATATTCCTTTTCTTTATATCTATATGAAGAGCTGATTAGATTTTGGTTACAATTGGTCGACCGGAAGTACCCTAATTTGAAGATTTTATCAGTTTTTCTTGAAAAAATAGTGTTAAATATCATTTTTTCACATTTATTGTTATTATAAATATTAAAGATTATTTTATTCTCTATAAGATTTGATTACATTTTATACTTCATATTCAATAGATATAGAGTAATAAATGTATAAAGAAATTAAATTTCATAAAGCAACAAGCTTTGCTATAACCATGGACATATCTACTATAAGAAAATTCTGATTGACAGTGTCAAGTGCATTTGACAGTATGTTTGTGTTATAATTTTACTGGAAATATGTAATCTCTTATAAAAAAAACTTTCTGTATGGAATTTGTACAAAATACATAGAACTGAAGATAATGTACTGGAAATATGGAATCATTTACAAGAAAATTTCAGACTGGAATTTTTACAATATACACAGATCTGATCACGATCTGACGGAAGGTAATATGCTGGCCACATCAGATTTTTTAACTCTATATGCATTTAATATGAAGTATAAAATGCAGTCAAATCGTATAGAGAATACAATGTTCTTTAATATTTATAACATTAAATGTGAAAAATGATATTTACCATCGTTTTTTCAAGAAAAACTGTTAAAATCTTCAAATGAGGGTACTTCCGGTTGACCAATTATAACCAAAATCTAATCAGCTCTTCATACGGATGAAACGAAGAGGAATATTTTATTTTATTGTAAAAATACATGTTAAAATTTTAAAGGCATCGATTTGAATCACGTTAAAATATACAATTTTAACAGAATTGATAGTTACAGAATAAAAAATATTTTTAACAGCAAGTTTATTTTTAACATACTGTTGAAAATTAACAGTTTCCTTACAGAATACACCCCATTGAGTTTCAAACTAAACTGACAATAATTATGAATCCAATAGTGTTTTTGCAGTAAGTCATGGATGTGAGGACAAGGAAAGGAAATCGTAACGCTACTCGTATATTCAAAGAAAAGAAAATGTATGGACAAATGAAAAAATAAAGAATATATTTTTGTTTTTCAATTTCCTATTTTTTATGTTTTACCTATTTGACCAATTTTTTTCTATCTCTGTAAAATTCAACCAAATTGACTGACCTTTTTCCCCGTTGAGTCTAAAGGCCGTCGCGCACTTGAGCGGCGAAGTCATTTTTAGAACCAACGCGCACTTGCGAGCAGTTTTCAACGAGAAACCTCCGCGTTTGCTTCAAAAGATGGACAGCTCGGAGGAAACGCAACAACGCAGGCACTATCAATACGAGACAAATTTATAAATTATTTTGTTTCATCCGTAGGTTCAGTGCAGTGGCAAAATTCCATTGTACAGAGAGACCGAAAAAATGTTTAAAGATTTTGATATATTCTACTACATTCTGTAACCAAGTAGTTAATCTCCTTTTTTGTTGAGTCTGCAATACTATTTTGTACAATAGACATCGTTTAATAAGTAAGGAATTTTCAAAACTAAATTTGTTGAAAAATTCTTCTACGTTGTATAACTAAATAGATAATCTCCTTTTTAATTGACTTCATTTTTATTTATAATAATATATTTAGTTTTTTTTTGTTTTAAGTAGTAGTACATATTCAGTTGTCAATCCATATCTATTGGATCAAATATTTAATAAAATGCTTAAAATTCAACATTTTGTAATGTACATTGTTATATTTACAATTAATAAACTTAATATATAGCATATTATACCGGTTATATTCATTTCTTCTGCTACTTCTAACCAGCAGTTGTCTTTCAATGTCTGATTAGAATACGCGACACATCCTATATCGTACAGATCTTTATATTTTGAAACCAGAAGAACTAATTTCTCTTCTGTGTTTGACATTTTCATAGAACCTATACGTATTGTTTGATATGAAACGTGTGAAATTTAATTCTAAACCGGCTATTTCCAATGTGTCTCGGGCGTATTCGTTCTGATTTAGGTAGCTGCGCTGCGCTGCGCTATCGCACATTTGAGCTCAGCGAAGCGAAGAGCAGAGAAAAATATTCTCCCCGAAGTATTCCGGCAAGTCGCTTCGCTGCTCTGCTCTTCACTTCGCCAAAGTGCGCGTGTACACATAATAATATATTGAATGAAAAAACGGCTCTTCGCCGCGCTTAGCTTCGCCTCGCTTCGCCTCGCCCAAGTGCGCGACGGCCTTAAACCGAATGTAATGAACTTATTACTTCTAGCAAAGTTATAATACAAGTAGAAAATAGTTAAGCGTTAAAATGAACATGTAAATTTACTTCGTTTCTACAAAATTGAAACATGTTTCTATCTAAAATTACCCACCCAGGTGTTTCGATTACATTTACGTAGAACAAAAATAGTTAAACGTTTTATAAATAATAAACCGTGCTCAATTCCACTTTCAAAACTACAAGTCTCTGTAAAACAAATAATTACACGTTACGCTACATAAAATTGCAAATCTAAACCCCCGTTAGTTCTAACAATAAACTAATTCATAACTTTATTATAACATGAAGTAGATCATTTTAAGGATAATTTACGCTTTCCTGTTATTTAATGCGAGAGACAAATTTGTTTCTAGCGTTATACGATCTCTCTAGACATCTATATTTCTGTTCAGCTGTCGGACTATATTTCTCCGAGCCGTCGCGTAGACTATCAATCATATCATGTAAACGTACTGGGTGACAGATCATTCATAAGAGACACGAGAACATTGAAATAAAAGGAACCCTGCCACCTTTGACGACAAGATTGAGAGAGTAAAGCATGGTACAGACTAAAAATAATTCGCATAAGAAAGTTTTTCACTATATGTATTTAATTTACCTACTTTACAAATAGTCGGTTGCACCAACGTAACTTAAATATTAAACTTGGCTTAAATTGATAATATTGATATTTGATAGATATTTTTATAGGACTTTTTACCTCCCGCTACCCTTGGTAAGGGAGGTATAGAGATCGTGCTAAAAATCGCATATCGAGATTTTGGTAAATGACCACGTTTTAAGGTCCCTAGAATCCAATTTTAACATTTTCACAATGATGTCTTGTGTATATGTGTGTATGTGTGCATCCTCCACTCTAACTCAAATACTATCATTCAGAAAATTTTGAAACCTTGTATTTCGAACTTTTTCTGTAATGGAAAGAGCCCATTATATTTTGGTGAAAATCGGATAACCGGAAATGGCACTTTACTAGAAGCTCAAAATAGTTTTTCTTCGAAATAATATATAAAAATTAAAGATTATAAAAATTTCTATAGATTTGCATTAATAATTTTTCTATATATTTTATGGATAAATTTATAAAATTATCTATGATTTAAAGAACTAATCATTTCTAAATAATATTAGTAACGTTTTAAGAAGAAGAAAGTAAATAGAACAATAGAAAAAGAATTCAATAGTTTCCAGCATAAGTAAATATGTAGGTATGTATTTAGATTATTAAAAATTAACGATTAACAAAAATGTTTAAGCTAATCCTCATTTTTGAATTAGTGAATTCTATTCTATCCCAGTATTTAAAATTTAATCTTCATTTTATTATAGCTCTGGTGGCTCAATGGTTAGAGCAATGCCTCATGTCATGAGGGCCCTCTGGGCTTCGAGTTCGAATCCCACTAAGGCGTGTATGTGTGTGAATGTGAACTCACTCTGTAATTGGGATTTAATCCTGTTGAGGGGTTTAAAAAAGGTAGTTACTTGAATTAGATTAGACTATATTATAAGAAATAAACTGCCAGGTAATGGCGGGAGATATTATTGTGTTGACCACACCAGATTTTTTTTAACTAAAATGAAATCAAGATCTCTGTAGGGTTATCAGCAATAGCAATTCCATATTTGATTACTTTAAACGCTCGTACGGTACAAATATGTCGTCGTCATTACCGATATCTGCGTACAAAGCAGATTGGCACACCCAGCAATGGGTAATATGCCGTGATGATATATTTATT
Source organism: Harpalus rubripes (assembly GCA_963082715.1). Lineage (NCBI taxonomy): Eukaryota > Metazoa > Arthropoda > Insecta > Coleoptera > Carabidae > Harpalus > Harpalus rubripes. The sequence continues at coordinate 84,207,367 of OY720448.1, forward strand.
TATTTAGTGTAATTTTATATACATTTTAGAAAAATACGATTGGCACTAGGGATCGACCGATATGATTTTTTCTGGCCGATACCGATATCGGCCGATACCGATATACTCATATCCGATATCGGCCGATACCGATATATCGGCCATAAAATTTTGTCGTATTTTTTTTGCTGTACAAATGAGGTAAAAGTGATTTATAATAATATACTGTTACCGTTACATGCATTAAGCATGTATAAATCACAAAAAAAAATGCAGAGCAAATGCGAAAAAAGACATTTTTCCATTGATGTACAAAGTTGCAATAATATATTTAGCACCACCGCCAAGTAGTGTTGCTAGTGAACAGATATTTTCTTCAGCTGTAAATGTTTATGATAGCGCAAGAAATCGTCTAACTCCGGAAAGAGCAGAAAGCTTAATTTTGTTACATTACAACTTGCCAAAACTTAACTTTAAATATTAATTTGTTTAACTTAATGTGTAACTTTACTTCTACATTTTTAATAATTTTTTTGCTAAATTTTGAATAAGAATACACTTGATTTGTTTTTTATTTAGTATTTCTGTTTTAATTTCCTTTAAAAAACCCTTAACAACTGAAATATTAAGCAATTTATATTTTTTTAGGCCGATACCGGTATAGGCCGATATCGTGGTTTACATATCGGCCGAAACCGATATCGGCCAAGAAGACCGATATGGCCGATATACCGATACCGATATCGGTATCGGTCGATCCCTAATTGGCACTCAGTAATGAAAATTATGAAATTCTGAATAGTTTACGCGACCCATTCACAACCCATTCGCGACCCAAATTTCGGTCGCGAACTATAGGTTAAGAAACTCTGCCGTATACCTACCGACTATATTATTTGTATGGTAACTGTTTTGATGAAAAAGAATGTAAAATGTTTTTATTTTAAGTTATACTTATAAGAAATAGAAATAAGAAACAAAGAAACCAATAAAGGTTTATCTTTTTATTTAAGGGATTTTGTTAAGTTCAAGCAATGATAATAATTTATTTACTTTATATTTTGTAAATAAAATGTGTATGTAGAATAATTTCGTTCTTGTGTATATTTTTGCAATTCCGTTTTTTTGCATAGTTTAGCTTAGAACACAAGCAATAAGTGGTGCAAGTGCAATGCATTTACTGAACAATTTAAGCTCGTCACGGCTAAGAAAATCGCTTTTACATGCGTTGTCTGCCGCGTGGCTAGTTAACCAACTCGCTAAAACCATTAGTCATTTACCAAGCTGGGTTATATTTAGTCGAGCGGTTAAAACGACAATACTGCACGGCTAGGTACATTCACACTTCAAACAGTGGTAGCTTAAGTAAGTGCATGTGAAGAAATTGAAGAGCGACGTATACTTTCAAGGATGTATCACGTGAAGTTAGTTGTAGTTACAAAACAAGCTAGTCGTAAAGTTGGAACTTATAATTAATCTATACGAAATGTCAGTAATGACAGCATATTATTTTTATGACAAAATTTAGTTATTTAAAGGTTAATTAAAGGTTTAGCTCTAAAATTTGTAAACATTTTGCTAATTCCTGTGTTGAAAATAATTTAAATTGACATATCACCAGAACAGTAATGCCAACTCCTTTTGCCGGCCTAGGTCAGCAACAGCGCATTTCTAGACGATTTTGATTTCTGTAATACTAGTCAAAATGGACGGAGGTACGAAAAATATTTTTTCTACAGTCTATATACAAAGTAACCATTTGCGCTCTCTTTTGTCAACGCAAAATGTCACTTTGCCGCTCTAGAGCGACAAAGTAGAAAAAACGCTCGCTCCTCAAATTTATAACTATACAATGTTGAGAAATGTTACTTGGCTATATTCTTAATGGAAACGTTTAGTCAGGAATTAATGACACTGTAGTTACACATTACCCACTTACATAACCAAACAAAATGCCGCACTACTGTGAAAATAAAATAGGGCATTCATTTACAAAAACGAAAGTATAAAATGCTTAGATCAGATTGAAGCAATAGCTCAAGAAGAATGGAAAATACCGATAAGTAAAAATAAATAAAAAATAAATTTTTATGGTGGAGGACCCCATTGTGGCGACTGTAAAAAATCTTGTGTGTGTTTCGAGCACAAATGGACATTGTCGATTTCGAGAGAATGCCTCGCTCCTGCGTCGCGCGGCAACAACCTCTCAATCGACAATGTCCCATTTTGCGCTCTTAATACACAAATAGCTATTGTTACATAAACCAAAAATGTTTAAAATATTTTAAACGCACCCCTGTTTTAATATTCAGTTACCCTAGTCAGCTATCTATTTTCAGTCAGACATAGTAATGTATTTCTGTGCTTTCCTAGTCCAGTATTTAAATGTGTTCATGCAAAAATTTTATACCTGAATATTTCGTACAATTCTATTCTTATCTAGGGTTTCAAAAGAAACCACATCTATAAAATAATTTAAACGTCAACTTTCATTCGCTAATCACACCATAATATATTTTTAAAAGATGTACTGACAGTGACATATAGGTTCATAGTAGATTGATAATTCTAAAATTGTGTTATTTTTATGTTGATTTTTAACATTCTTTATAAAATATTATGTATATGACAGTGACATTCATGCAATAGCAAATAAATAATTCTTAGATTGTTATTTTTATATTGACTTTTAACTTTGTTAATAAAAAAAATGTGTATTATTATATGTTGTGTTTTATTCCACGCAAATCAACAAATTACCTCGGGAAAATAAATTTTCAATTATTCAAAATTCTATTTTTATGTTGATTTTTAACATTCTTTATAAAATATTATGTATATGACAGTGACATACATGCAATAGCAAATAAATAATTCTTAGATTGTTATTTTTATATTGACTAGTAACTTTGTTAATAAAAAAAAATGTGTATTATTATATGTTGTGTTTTATTCCATGAAAATCAACAAATTAACTCGGGAAAATAAATTTTCAATTATTCTAAATCCATCACTGGACATTTTGACATTTTTGCAACCATAAATTTTCTTTAATCAACTAATGGGAATAGTTTTCTTATATCTATGAACAAACTATACATACACTATTAAAACAAATATATTTTTAAATTAGCCCCTTTGAAAACGGGCATCTTGTGAACATAATCAATCTGAAAGTTACACACATGAATTTGAAAATTGCGCTTTATTTGTTGACAAAAGAAAATCAAAATTCACCGCTGCCTATGCGCTTTGAAGTTTGAGTTACGTGGAGGATTAAAGAGACAGGACACACGCGGGGTGATAAAAAAGTGACAATCAGATTCATTTGCAAACAGAGTTCAAAGGTGGCGCGTGCGCAGGCGTCTCGGTGCCGAGCGCCGCGCGAGCGTTCTATTGAAACAGTACACGATCAGGGCGGAATTTACAATGTGATTGGCGCTTTTGTAATAGTTAGACTAAGCCCGAGTCTATCAAAGCCGAATGACCCCATTCAGAGGCAGAGGCCAATTTCCAGCTTGCAAATTAACTTCGTATTGTGGATTTGAACGCGTCAGGGCATTTCTGCTCCCTCACTACACAAGGGCTGGCTTATTTTTTCGAATTTACTCTAATTACCATTCTGCTTTACAGTATACATATTTTTCAAAGACAGTTTATTTAAAAATAAAATAATCCACCATAGTAGATATTTGTTTTTTTTTTATAATAACGTAAGACGTAACCAAGGTGGCAATGTGAACGCTACAATAAAACCAGTACTTTTTCTTCATTCTGGGTAGATTAAAAGTTTCTGGCCTATCATAGAGAAACAGCAATAGAAGCTCATTTTTTTGAGTCAATTTAACATATGGAAAATAAATTTCGTTTTTTACCTCTCGCTAAAGGCCTGTGTCCACGATCCTAGAAATCGATCCGAGTTCTCGGATATAGTTCGCAATTCGATATTTCGGATCGTGGACACTACCAACTTGGATACAAAAATCGAATAGAAAACTAGAATGGAAAAATGCGTTCTGTCCCATTTTTTCGTACAAGTTGCTAATTTCATTTAACTGTTACCAATTTAAAATCTTGACATTTGTTGTTTGATAAGAGTGAAAATGATAAGGTTATAAAATATTACTTAATTTTACTCATTTTTGATATTAATTATAAATAATTACTTATAAATAAATTAATATATTCGTTGTAAAATTTAATTTACTTACTGCCGGGGATAATTTTTATTTTTTATTTTTATTAGTTTTTAGTATTGGTAGAAATGGCTGAAACTGACTTCATAAATTCGACCAACCTGACATCTGTAGTCATACAAGTTCAATGTTTATGATCAAAAAATGTGATCGAGAACTCGGAACGATTTCTAGCATCGTGGACACAGGCTTTAAGAGAGGAATTGAATTCATGCTAAAAATCTTATATCCAGGTTTTAGTGAATAAGCACGTTTTAAGATCCCTAGAATCCGATTATAACATTTTTACAATGATATCCGTGTGTGTGTGCGTGTGTGTGTGGACTGTGTGTAGATGTGTGGGTGTGCGTGTGTGTGTGTGCGTGTGCGTGTGTGTGTGCGTGTGCGTGTGTGGACTGTGTGTAGATGTGTGTGTGTGTGTGTGTGTGTGTGTGTGTGTGTGTGTGTGTGTGTGTGTGTGTGTGTGTGTGTGTGTGTGTGTGTGGTGTGTGTGTGTGTGTGCGTATGTTGGATGTACGATTTCTCAAATACTATAAGACTAAAGACATTTTTAACTACGGATTCCTCAATCTAACAATAATGGAAAGAGTTGATTAAGTTTTGGTAAGAATCGGACAACCGGAAGTAGTAGATACAAGAAAAAAATCACCTAAATATTATTTATCGAAAATATATGAAAATATGTATATATTAAAGAACGTTAAATTCTTTATTCGATAAATATAAATTCATTATTATATCTTCTATAGATTTAGAGATAAAGAAATGCATATCAAAAAATCTGATGTGGCCAGCACATAACCTCTCACCAGATATTTTACCTGATTGTACGCATAAAACAAAAAATATTTTTAAATACATCACATATATTCATGTCTCACTACAAAATAATTCTCACATATATTTGCAAAATCTATGGAATATTTTAATATAAATTATGTACAATACATACATTTTCTTTTTCTACTTTCCTTTTCTTTTTCTTTATATTCGTCATTTTTTCGCAAATTTCTTTTATATTCATTTTTACGTATATTCTTTTGCGTTGTTGACTTTTATTTTATTTTCATAATCTTCATAATGATGTAAAAAATCTCAGATCAAACTACTTCAAGGCAAGAAATTCAAATGTTTGTAATTGACACATAAATGTCACTGTCAAAAATATGTGTATGCCACTGTCAAAAATATTTGTGCATCATTATGAAGATTATGAAAATAAAAAAAAGTCAACAACGCAAAAGAATATACGTAGAAAGAATATAAAAGGAATTTGCGAAAAAATGACGAATATTAAGAAAAAGAAAAGGGAAGTAAAAAAGAAAATTTCAGAATATAGAATACAAAGAAAATGTATGTATTGTACATAATTTATATTAAAATATCCCATAGATTTTGCAAATATATGTGAGAATTATTTTGTAGTGCGACATGAATATATGTATTTGTATTTAAAAATATTGTTTGTTTTATGCGTACAACCAGGTAAAGTATCTGGCGAGAGTTTATGTGCTGGCCACATCAGATTTTTTTAAATGTGTTATCTAATTACGGGGGTAGTTTATTTTTCAAGTTCGTCCTAATTATAATTCCACACAAATGATACAAACAAGCTGTGATTTACGAGATGTGCAGAATTTCGAAGAATTTTTTCAGTTTGGAATAAGGTTACAAACGTTCTGCCATATGAAGATGTGGAAACGAACCGTTAGATTTTTACCCGGCTGATCAATCATGTTGATTAAATTAGTTTGTATGAAGATTTACATATGATTTATTAAAATATTTTATGCCCCATTGTCACAGGAAATGAATTCTTGTTCTCAACATATGTCACTGGTTCATAAGTTTTGGCTCATAAACTTTCTTAAAAATATATCATCTTAACATCTTATATTGTAAATTGTAAATAGATTTTTTTGCCTCCGTCCGAATTATCAAGAAACTCTTTGGTAAGTAGGGACTTTTATGGTTATAAGTTGATATTACTGTTATAGTGGAATATCAATTTCTATTAACAACACAAGAATTAGCAATAAATAATTTTAGGACTAAATCGTTAATGAACTTGAGCTTTAATGGGATCGTCTACGCTTTTCCAAAGGAACGAAAAGATGCTCTACATTTTTACCAATTATGCAAAATCTGTTAAGAATTTGTTACTTGTTTTTAACATATTCATTAAGAAAACTTGATATTATGTCTGTAACCTTTTTATTTTTGCAATATCATTGTTCTTATATCTGTGGCAAAACTATAAAATTGTTGATTTTTGGTTAATTTTTAAGTTAAGTTTTCGAATAAAAAATTATTATTTTAAAAAGTTACATACCTAATTTCATGTTTTGTAGGAGCGAGGGTTTAAATTTATTACAAATGAATGACAAATACAGTCATTATTAGTAAAAACCTGAGACGTGTTTTGTGTATTTTCAAAGCTAAAGTATAAATAAAAAGTTAGACATAGTAACAATTTTTTTAAAAATAACATGATAAATAATAAGTTATAAACTCGTAATAGATTTTTCATAATTAGTAAAAATTTAGAACCTCTTTTCGTTCATTTGGAAAAGCACTCTTTACAGTATGTAAAGAATCGCTTTTGAAGCACTAGTGAGTGCAAAATATTCTAACCTAATCTAATTTTTAATATGAATATTAAATGTACCTTTTTCTACAGCTTATATACAACGTAGCCATTTGCACTCTTTTTTGTCAACGCAAAATGTAATTTTGCCGCTCATGCGCGACAAAGTCGAAAAAACGCTCGCTATGTCCAAATTTCTGACTATACAATGTTGAGAAATGTAACTTGTCTACATTTTTAATGGAAACGTTTAGTCATGAACTAATGATACTGCAGTTACACATTTCACATTTACCACCTTCACAAGTCAATCTGACATATAACTGCTCTGTCGGTATATTACATAACCAAACAAAATGCCGCATTGCTGTGAAAGTAAAATAAGGCATTCATTTACAAAAACAAAAGTATAAAATGCTTAGATTAGATTGAAGCAATTTTTTCACTGCACTAGTTTAATGTACTTGAATCTAATAAATTATATATAAAAAAACTTTTTGTTATGGCGGAGGACTCCATTGTGGCGACTGTAGAAAAAATCTTGTGTGTGTTTCGAGCGCAAATGGACATTGTCGATTTCGAGAGAATGCCACGCTTCTGCGTCGCGCGGCAACCACCTCTCAATCGACAATGTGCCATTTTGCGCTCTTAATACACAAATAGCTATTGTACAACTCTACAAGACTAATCGACCTGACTCTGAGATTTTTTCGAATGTTCTAAAGGTGCATTCACAAATAAATATTAGGTTTATGGTTTTTCTTTAGGTTTAAGTAAGTCATTCATATATGTAAGTTTAAATTACCTGAAAATTAGTTTTGATATGTACAGACATCTATGTAAATGCTTCAAAAACAAGATTAAAATATCGGTAGAGCAGTACTCAACAAGACACCTGTGCGCCGTGTCATTCGCTTGGCATTATTGGTTATATTTCAGCAATTAAGTTATGACAGTCTCCATGTTGTTCTCGCATTTGTTTAAAAAGCCGAATCCTCCAAGTGGATAATATATAAAGATGGGTGTATATGTATATCTATATCATTTCGTTGTCATTGGTGAAGTTTGTGACGTCAAACTAAATCATAAACCTGAAGTTTGGACCTTATAATAGCCGTGTTCCTTTGGGTTCTGGTTGTGATTTTGTGAATCCTGATTGGTCTAATCGTGATCCTTTTGAATCATGATCTAAAAATTAAACGAAGAAAACAATATAAACACCATCTAGCGTTAAATGTCATATGCAGACCAGTGCAAACTAACCTATTTTATAAATAATCTGCTGTCATTATATTCTTTTGCAGGAAAAACATATTTCCCCATGATGCCACAAACACCACATTGATAAATTTCTACTCTTAAAAGCCATTTTTAAATTTGTTTTGAACTGAATCCCTGTGAATCACTCAAAATTGTTGATTCAGAAGGGAAAGGGGAAGGTTGTCTAGTGATCACAAAATGAGAAAGTGGGGATACGAAAAGGAAACGTAAAAAACATGATTCTTCTTAATCATGATCACTTTTATCATTTAGATTGCGAATCACAGTCCGAAGGAACACGGCTAATGTTTAGCTTTATGATTTGGATTTAGAAACCTTAAATTCTGAAGTGTAAATGGAGTCAATACATAATATGCGGCCAAAGTCATTAAATCTAAAATACAAACCATAAATCTAAACCTAATTTTCATTTGTGAATGTACCTTATGTTACATTTTGTACAGTATTATGAGAAAGAATACTAACAATATCTAAAGATGCCTTTATATTTAGTATTATGAGAAACAGCACTAACTTTTCGGTTTTATCTCGTGCTATAATTATACTTTGCACTCTTGTTGCATAAATGACTATTACATTTTTAAATAAGTGTTTCCTGAATGATTTTATTAACGAGCTAATTTAATCGATTAATCTATCTATAGAATTAAAAAGAAAACTGTTAGAATTTTCGTTCTCGATATTGGTTAACCATTAACCGTTATTTTTCGGTTCCTGTTCTTCTTATCAAACCTATATAATTTGATTTAAAAAAGAATGATAATTGTACTTCCAACATCTAAAATTAAAATGACACAGTAGGTAATATATTTTCGTTAAAATTTTCCATGTAGTCATTTTTCTTGTTTATCTATTACATGTAAATTTACGTATGAATACACTTGAAAGCCTTTATTTGCTAATGGATAGCAACTTAATTTGGTTAAAACAATGTAATTTTGAAAATCATAGATATATTACGCATGAAATAACGGTGCATGAAGGCCAGTATCAATGACATTTAATTTTATATTAGTATCGTATAATTTAGATTTAAATACATATTCTACCTTTTCATTTGCGTAGAATACATTGATATTCGAACAATCGGCTGGTCAGTTTTAAGAATTTACATGTTAATTATACGTCAAATGTATATTTAACATTGATAATTTTAATGTTGAGTATTGTTACAAGAATTGTAACACCTCTTACATGACAACGATTAAAATATGTATTAACTATTCGCTGACATTAACAAAAATGAAACAATGTAATATATTATTGTATGACAATAACAAAAAATCTTGAAATTATTCAAATCGAAAGTGTGTTTTAGTGTATTGGAGTGTTCGGCCAGAGCACATTTGATCGCCGTGTTGTTTATGTTTATTATTATTAAATTTATTTTTTATTTTAAAAAAAACTCTGGGACTTCTCTAACCGTTGTTGCGGTCTTACAATAATTTTGTTTTCTGCGATTTTATAGGTTACAAGTAAATTTATGATTTATCTTTTGTTTCTTTCAACTGCATCATAAAATTAACATATACAGTGAATTTATTTTAACATGCAACATATGGTCAATCATTTCCATGGTTACACACTACTGTCAAAAAATGACAGCAATGTACTATTTGACCATTTTAAGATGCAACGTACAAAATTTGTAGTTTTGTATTATCAGTCCTAATTTCCAATAAATCAGTCTATCCACGATTAACAGAAAATCAAAATTTTAATGAAGCACATCTTAACGAACTTTAGCTTACAAAAATTCAAAATTTTAATATAATAAATGTTCAAAAATCCCCACATTCACACAGAGGCAATATTCTAGTCGGTCGTAGAAAGAATTGACACTATTTGTGATGTGTTCTGGAGGTATATCCTGTCCTGCAATACTATTTATAATGTTGCATTTTAAAATGGACGGGACAAATAGTACATAGCTATCATTTTTTGACAGGAGTGTGTAACCATGGAAGTGATAAACCGTATTTTATGTTGCATGTTAAAAGGATAAAAAAAAATCTGATGTGGCCAACACACGACCTTCCGTCAATTCCATGTTTAAAATAGCAATGAGCTTTAAGTAAAGTATTACTTCCAGCTGATCGTTTGTAAACAAAATCTAATTTGTTGTTCCAATAAATAGAAAATTCTGCAATACCAATTTTAGAAAATATCTAACATGTCGTTCACATTCATATAAAAATCTTAAATACGAATTTTGAAAAGTTTTGGAATATATCATAATATATTTTTCACGAAAATCTGTTCAGACCTTCAAGTAAAGTGTCACTTCTGGTTTATTAATTTTAGCCAAATACGAGTATAATATGTTGTTCCCCTTGTTATAGAAGTTTTAAATACTAAAATTGAAAAGTTTTGGATTATATTTTATTATGGCTTTTCATTAAAAACTGTTATGGGCTTCAAGTAAACAGTCACTTCCGGTTATACAATTTTACCCAAAATCTAATCAACTCTTTATATGAATGCAGAAAGCTTAAATACGGAAAATATAAATATTCGGAAGTTCGTTATAAGTCATCGTGGACGAAAAAAATCGTCACACACACACACACACACACACACACACACACACACAAACACACATCGTAAAAATCTGATGTGGCCAGCACATAACCTCTCGCCAGATATTTTACCTGGTTGTACGCATAAAACGAAAAATATTTTTAAATACAAATACATATATTCATGTCTCACTACAAAATAATTATTTTAATATAAATTATGTACAATACATACATTTTCTTTATATTCAATATCCTGAATTTTTTTTCTACTTTCTTTTTCTTTTATTCGTCATTTTTTCGCAAATTCCTTTTATATTCTTTTTTAGGTATATCCTTTTGCGTTGTTGACTTTTTATTTATTTTCATAATCTTCATAATGATGTACAAATATTTTTGACAATGGCATACAAATATTTTTGACAGTGACATTTATGTGTGAATTACAAACATTTGAATTTCTTGCCTTGAAGTAGTTTGATCTAAGAATTTTTACATTAAATTATTTTATATGCATTTCTTTATCTCTAAATCTGTAGAAGATATAATAATGAATTTTTATTTATCGAATAAAGAATTTAACGTTCTTTAATATAAGTAATTACATAAATTTTCGATAAATAATGTTTAGATGATTTTCTTCTTGTAACTACTACTCCCGGTTGTCCAATTGTTACCAAAACTGACTCGACTCTTTCCATTATTATTAGATTGAGGAATCCGTACTTAAAAATGTCTTAAGTCTTATAGTATTTGAGAAATCGTGGATCCAACACACGCACGCACGCACGCACACACACACACACACACACACACGCGCACACGCACACACACACACACACACACACACACACACACACTCTCTCTCTCACGGACATCATCGTAAAAATGTTATAATCGGATTCTAGGGACCTTAAACGTGCTTATTCACTAAAATCTGGATATGCGATTTTTAGTATGAATCCAATACCTCTCTTGGCGAGAGGTAAAATTAGTAAAAACGTGTTGTGGGAACCCTAATTCGTGCTTATTTACTGAAAACTCACCATCGAATTTTTGGCACGATTACATTACCTCCCTTACCTACGGTATGACGGGAGGTAAAAAAACAGATAAAAGCCTATTTTTACAAGTTAATTTAGGTTTCCATAACTATTTTAAGAGCAAAATAAACATAACCTAACACGTGCTCGCAATTTCCGAACAGTTTTAACTTTGTCCCACCCATTTTCCATCAATCATTCGTTGTCCACGAAGAGTTTCACACATTCCTTATTCCTTGACCTTTGGCTATCACGTCTTAGAATACTCTGCATTCTTCTCTATTCAACCATGATAATTTGACAACGGAAGTAGCGAAGAAGTGTCAAATTTCTGACCGCACGTGCTGAGAGTAACACCTACGACATCTCTTGTTACACCGGCGAAGCTTTGTGCTTTCGCGCCGTCGGAGGATCGATTTAATTAGAAGTGTTCTGACAAATGTTAGTTAAATAGATGAATGGGATTTTGAACGAGAAACATGTGTGACAGAAATTGGAAATAGAGTTTCAAGAAAATGTATTTTTGAAAAGAATTTTCACATTTACAGGGAAAGGAGTAATAAATATTTGTCATCAGTTGTTTATGACATTTTTGTAACCCATAAATTTTATCTGATTTCTTTTTTGATACAACTTAATAACATAATTAAACGCAAAAATATTTGTTAATGATAATGTTACTGTTGCAAAATTATTATTCCATATAAAGATAATATAGGTATAAATTATATTTCACCCTTTAATTTATGTCACTGATAGCATAAAAAACGCTTAAAGAAAAATGTGAACACTACAATAAATATTTAATTTATTTAATTGCAGCTTACATGATTCAATGTACTAGAATTTTTTTGTTATAAAGCCAAATTCGCTTTACAAGCAAAATGAGTGATACAGAAAGCTAGATTTAAATAAATACTAACTCAAATAGGAATAATTTTATTTCGGAAAATCATTACAATTTCATATTTTTGAGTTGTTTCATTTACAATAAACAAGTTCTTTATTTTGTATTACTATTTAGCTTTAATATAACATATCTCATCTAATGCTCAAAATTTATGCCCGGAAAACTTGGACCGAGTTTTGTGCGTTAGATTAGAATTTGTTAAGATTTATAAGAAGTAATACCACAAGACCTCCTTATTTTATCGACAAATTTTCATTTTCCACGCTTTTACCTCCCGCTACCCTTGGTAAGGGAGGTATAGGGATCGTGCTAAAAATCGCATATCGAGATTTTGATAAATGACCACGTTTTAAGGTCCCTAGAATCCAATTTTAACATTTTCACGATGATGTCTGTGTGTATGTATGTGTGTGTGTGGATCCTTTACTCTAACTCAAATACTATCATTCAGAAAATTTTAAAACCTTGTAATTCGAACTTTTTCTGTACTGGAAAGAGCCCATTTGATTTTGGTATAAATCGAATAACCGGAAATGGCACTTTACTAGAAGCTCAAAATAGTTTTTCTTCGAAAAATACCTTCAAAAGATATTTTTTCGAGATTAATGTTATTATAAAAATTAAAGAATATTAAATTTTCTACAGTTTTGCAAGTACATTTTCTACATATTTTATGAATAAATTTATAAAATTATTTATAATTTTAATCCCGGAGCCTACGCTTTAAACAATCAAAACTCCTTGGTTACACAGTTCATATTTCAAATGTATGTAACTGACAGATAAGTGTCACTGTCAAAGAACTAATCATTTCTAATTAATAATAGTAACGTTTTAAAAAGAAAATAGTAAATAGAATCATAGTTATATGGAATGGATCTTAATACAGTTTCCGCAATAACTAAATATGTAAGTATATATATATATATATTAATAAAAATTAAATAGCGGGAGGTTTGGTGTTGGCCACATCAGATTTTTTTAGCAATAAACACGAAAGCAAAGTGCATGGTAAATTCCGACTCCGAGTGCGCTTGAGTGATTTTACTTAAAGCAAAAAGGATGAGTGCTTAAAAATAAAAGTTTATCTGAGAAAATCAGTGAGGTCGTATAGTATTTTGTGAGATAAATTCCAAAGACAACGCAAACTGAACCAATTTAATTATATATATTTTTTTAAACTTGACATATTAATTCTGTCACACTGACGGAAATTTATCGGAGTAATGGTGCTTTATCAGAATAATACTGTTCACATTGGTTGAATTTTTAAGTGTTTTGCATCATGATTGGTTAAAAATTAGTCGTTGGAATTTGTCTAAGTAATAATATAATAAACAAATAAAAACTTTTTTAAAATACGTTATTAAAAAAAAAAACGTAGAACAATATAAATATATATACAGGGTGTTTTATAATATTTACATCAAACGTTATCGCGTAATATAATGTAATAATTGATTCTATTCCTGATATATTTTAATCCGAAATTTGCAAAAATGAGTACTGTATATTTGAAATGTACCACTGGGTTTGGTAGTAAATTTTATTTTTGCTCAGTAAAAATCCAATAGCTAAACAATTATTCACGAAAAATGACTATTTAAGGTCATTTGTGAGCCGTCTGATGTAATATTACTTTGCAGATAACTTCATTGCATTTTGTATGCATAGGCGTGCAACATGAAATATTTATGGACACATTTTAACTGAAAAAATAAAAGTAATTCATTTGAAAATTATGTTTCTAAATAATACCTTTCTGAAATATTTATGTTCTTCACATATGTTTTTGCAAAATACAAAAACATAGACTTAACTTATAAACAAAGAGATAATATTTTGATTTAAAAGGCAACGCCACTGGGTAAATATTAGCAAAGAGGGCAGTGTAGTAGATAATTAGGTATCTGTAATGCTACGACATATGTCATTATTATTTATAGTGTGTTAGAAAGTAATGCCACTATTTACGTATATCTGTCTCAACACATAAATTAAATAGACATACATCAAAAATATTTCTCTTTCTAATACAAAATGTTGGTAAGCTACTGCTATAAAGTGATGTGTATTCTTTCTTTGAACGAATGACGTTGAATAGTCATCTTTCGTGAATATATATACACATTTTTTTTCGTACCTCCGTCCAATTTGACTAGTATTACAGAACTCAAAATCGTCCAGAAATGCGCTGTTGCTGGCCTAGGCCGGCAAAAGGAGTTGGCATTACTGTTCTGGTGATATGTCAATTTAAGATTATTTTCAACACAAGAATTAGCAAAATGTTGACAAATTGTAGGGCTAAATCTTTAATTATTGTAACTTAAATAACTAAACTTTGTCATAAAAATAATAATAGACTGTCATTGCTGTCATTGCTGTCATCTCGTATAGATTAATTATAAGTTCGAACTTTAGGACTAATTTGTTTCGTTTGTTTTGTAACTACAACTAACTTCACGTGATACAATTGAGTTTCCGCTAGCTGTCATTGAAAATATGCTAAAGTATATAAAATATATATAACTAATGTTTGTATGATATATTTTCAATAAATATAAAATAATTACGCATTTTAAGCTCAAATGTAAGTAATTATATTTAAACTTGCAATGCAAAACCGTTAAAAATATATGTTCATTTTTTTAGGTTATGTAAAATAGAATAAACTGTTGAGAAATATACGTAGAATTTATGGAGATGTCGGCACAAAAAATCTTGTGTATCACACGCCCAGAAACTGTTTTGCGAGATCTCGTATTTGCAGGCCTCGCTTTCAGCTCGGCCTGTCAAAATAAACTCGTTCTCGCAAATATTCAGTTTCTGGACTAGTGATACAAATAACTATTGTTTTCAATTCAATACAAAAACTGTTCACATCACATAAATCAAGGCAGAAAAGTCGAAAAAAAATCCATCTTTCCGTTTTATTAAAAGCTTGTTTTTAAAAACGTTTTTTTTTTATTTAATACTAATAGTCTTTTGGAAGTATGTAATCGTTTTACATAATTTTTAATCAATGAAATATAATAATCTCATCTAATGTCAAAATGTTGAAATATCTACTGAATTTAAATTTTTGATGCTGGAAATCATTGTTTTTAAAAACAAATTCTGATTTATTTCGTCAAAAATAGTTAATACTAATTTTCCTATAGATCTTTTCAATTTAAAGAGATAGAAGATATGCGCAATGAGATTCTGCGCATAGTAAGAACAACTGAGGTTCATGGCGTTTGTTTCTAAAGAAAATTGACGTAAAATGTGAGAAAAGTCTCAAGCAATTTTAAAAAACTTACTTACTATTTGCAGCGATAGAAAGAGCTGGCCATTAAATTGAAAAGGTATATTAAACACTTACCTACATAATCAAATTTTAAATAAATAATTAGGTTTCTTCGTTTCTTATATATTTGCATAAAACTAAACGTTACTTTTGATATTAGATTATTTTGAAATTTAAGCTATTTATATTATTAGCAATATCAAAGTTCAAGAACCAAACTGAGTGTTCACAAAAGAACAGCATGGTATGTTTAGCAGTTAGCATTAGATTTTTTCGCGTCAAGTTTCGAAGTCGGTGCCAAGTATAAAAAATGCTCTTCTGTGTACCTGTCCTGGTGGAAATTAATCGAAAGAAATGGGTGTAAAATTGGTGAACAATAGGCCGTATTACGCCGTTAACTCGTGGCTAAGAACAAACACTTCTTTCGCAGCGGGATCTACGCAGCAATTAATAAAGAGGCGAGACAAGTTGGGCTAATAATGGTACTCCACACTTTAGATAAACAAAACAATACACTGCCGAAAAACAAAGCCACAACTGCTAAGGGGAGGTGACGAAATAAACGCGCCTAAAGAAACTCAAAATCCCGCAGTTATTAAACAGTCCCGTTAATTACAAAACAAAACCAAATCAGTAAAGAAGATCAGTGAAGCGTTCACAGCCAAAAAGGTGTGAAAACAATCATTGTTTTATTAATTCATTTGTTTATTCAACAACAATTACTATCGGTGCCACCCAGTGACAGATGTGTTTTTGTCGATTGTTTTACCAATATTTCCGTGTTGTTAATAATACAATGGCGGGTATTTTTGAATACGTCCCGGGAAGAAACGCCCACTCGAGACATCTGACACTCGCACGTGGTGCTCTAGGAGGCGGGACCTCGCTGGAACGGTCGCGTGTTGAAACGCACCGTTGCGAACGAGATCTGGGCGACAGATGCCGAAATCCGACGTGACACTTGGATGTAAGAACTTCAAATAAATCTACAAAAGCCTTTCATCGTTCAAAATAAAGGTAGATGGAAAGGTATTTTCTAATAGGAAGTACACAGAGGCGGGGATTGTAAATTTGGATTTCTAAAAACGAAAAGGAAGTAAACACACTGAAGTACTATTTATAATTTTGAACACTAAAAATAAGTTCAATAAACTGATATTTTTAATTCTTTGAGTAAATACCGTCGTAGCCAAAACTATTAGGCAGCATTTGAACTGCAATTATTTCAAAACACGTGCAGAACATTGAACAAATAATATACAGGGTGGTTCATCGGTCTGTCCTCTCTTTATAACTCTTTTATTTTAAGTCAGATAGAAAAACTCTTCAAATATAATTTATATGATATAGTATTATCTATCTACATACCATATCCATTTGTATACAGGGTGCTCCATTTAAGTGCAGCAATATGTAACTTTAAATTTATTAATGGAACATCTGTATTTATTTATTTATTTAAATAGTAAACTAGATTCCCTTTAAAAAAGTATTATGAAATATGGGGTCTAAAATTAAAAATTAAGAAGTTATTTACCTTTATTCGTCGAATGATATGTTTCTATCATGTTATTATTAACAAAGTAAGCTATCGATAATATGATCAATTGTTTCGAATTTAAACAAACAAGTTGTCCAAATACTCTTAGTTTATCATTGTTGATGTTGATGTGAAAATGAATAATACAAATTTTAGTAAAGATGAGATAGTTAATATAATATATAATTTATAATAGAAAAATCTATTGAAGTTGAAGGACAAGTTTTCGGGCATTTATTATAATTTTGCATTATTTAGTCTGTCACTAAATTTTAATAGCTTCTTTGGAATTAGTGTAATATTTAAAGTAATATTAATAAAGATGGATCAAAATTTTGTATTATATTATGGTTTTTTCCACTCTGAACTACTATATTTTATGAACGTAAATAACTTCTTAATATATAATTTTAGACCCCTTATTACATAATACTTTTTTAAAGGGAATCTAATTTACTATCAAAATAAATAAATAAATATAGGGTATTACATTAAGAAATATAAAGTTACATATTGTTGCGCTTAAACGGAGCACCCTGTATACAAATGCATATGGTACGTAGATAGACAATATTATATCATATAAATTATATTTAAAGAGTTTTTCTATCTGACTTAAAATAAAAGAGTTATAAAGAGAGGACAGACCGATGAATCATCCTGTATGTGGTCTTTTATTAGTCATTATAAAGTTATAAAATATGTACTAAAAATGAAGCTTCAAGAAAGACCTGCACACGATTTTAATGCAAATAAACATACGATATTTGGAAATGAAAGTTTTAGAAAAGAAAAAAAATCGGTGCAATCTGTAGGAAATTTAATATTTAATTTTTTTTAAATATTTTTTTATTTTAATATTTTTTCAAAAAACCTACTTAGCTTAGAATTTCAAATAAAGTGTCATTTTAAATTCATTGATATATACTTGAAATTTAACATATTCTTTCCATTTTAAACCTCCGTCTGTCGGAGTTTGTACAAAATAGATAGAACTGACAGAAGGAATAATGTACTTGAAATATGGAATCTTGTGCAAGAAACTTTCTGAATGGAATTTGTACAAAATATATGGAACTGTCGGAAGATAATGTGCTGGCCACATCAGATTTTTTAAAATAACAAATAATAATAATAATTATTATACATGAATACTTGGAAGCAATATGGTCAAGCGACTTTAGTAATGAAAACGACGTTGTTGTGGTACGAAGACTTAAAATATTTAGGAGGAGGATTGATTATGGCCATATGGGATGTCATATGAATTTAATAGAACATTTCGACTTACAGCACATAAATGTGAAAATTTAATTAACCTATTAGGGCCAATTTAAGAATTTTCATTGTTGTAATCAAATTTTCTTTATTGTAATCAAGACTTTTTTAATAAACAGAAGGGATATTGTATAACGAGGCGTATATTCTCTAAATTATTGCCTTGATTGGCATAATAACAATTACTAAAATAAATTTATTGCGTGATTAGTCATTTTCATTATTGTATTCAAGCATTAAAACGACTCTGCATAGAAATAGAGCATGATATTATTAACAAAACTTACGAGAGCCGGTTGCCTAGCAATTTATTGAGTGGCATTGACAAAAAAATCACGAGTTGTCAAACGAGTAATTTTTGATCAATGTCACGAGATAAATTGGCTACAGGCTCGAGTAAAGCAATCGGAAAAAATTCCAGGATAAAATTTAACCACGAATGGTATTCGGATAACTATTTCCAAAATAAAAATCAGGTAATCATTTATATATTTTTTTTCTTGAGAAGAATTATTATTGTGTTTTGAGGTATTATATTTAAGTTTGCTTCTTCAACGTTTTAAGTAGATTCCTGTCCGAATCGACTAGTTTTTAATAAAAACTAATAACACTGAAAATATACACATTTTGACGTAAAGAATATGTTTCTAAAACTTCAAAAAATTTT
This sequence comes from Harpalus rubripes, assembly GCA_963082715.1. Classification (NCBI taxonomy): domain Eukaryota; kingdom Metazoa; phylum Arthropoda; class Insecta; order Coleoptera; family Carabidae; genus Harpalus; species Harpalus rubripes. Next base: position 84,226,656 of record OY720448.1, read on the forward strand.
CGCTTATCAAAACTCACTTGTAAAAATACATCTTATTGGCTTACAGGGTGCGAAAAATTTTTTGTGGCGGTGTTTTGTCGAAATGAAACTTGGTTACTAGGTAGAATCCTGAATTTGGATTGGCTTATAAATTTATGAGTGAAATAGTCAAATAAAAAAATCTGATGTGGCCAGCACATTACCTTCCGTCAGTTCTAGGGATTTTGTATAAATGTCATACAGAAAGTTCCTTGCAAAAGATTATATTTCTTGTACATTACCTTAAGGCAGTTGTATGTATTTTATACAAATTCCATACAGAAAGCAAAAGATCCTATATTTCCAGTAAAATTATAACACATACATACTGTCAACTGCACTTGACACTGACACCTTTCAATCAGAATTTTCTTAATACATCAGCTGTTTCCAGAGTTATCGCATAGCTAGCTAATATATGATATTTAATTTCTTTATAATTTTTTAACTCTATATCCATTTAATATAAAATATAAAATGCATTCAAATCGCGTAGGGAATAAAATATTCTTTAATATTTATAATAACATCAAATGTGAAAAAATGATATTTAACATCATTTTTTCAAGAAAAACTGTTAAAATCTTTAAATGAGGGTACTTCCGGTTGACCAATTCTAACCAAAATCTAATCAGCTCTTCACATGGATGTAACGAAGAGGAATACGAAAGAATTATAATTTTTTGAATTGTACTATGGAAGTTATCGTAGACGAAAATTTTGTTACACACACACACACACAGACACACATACACACACACACACACACACACACACACACACATACAGACATCATCGTAAAAATAGTAAAATCGTGTTCTAGGGACCATAAAACGTGCTTATTCATCAAAAACTCACCACCGAATTTTTTGACCAAAGACAATACCTTCCTTACCTAAAGGTGACGGAAGGTAAAAATATATTATCACGGCATATTACCCATTGCTAGATGTGCTAATCTGCTTTGTACACATATTTTATCAAAATGTCGGAAAATGTCCCGAAAATAATATCTTTAGATAAATATAACTAATATTCAAATAAATACACATAAATTAAATACAGCTAGTATTTTAACTTTGAATTTATAATTTATTAAATAAAACTGATTTTTGGACTTCCATTATCTTTATTTAACAAAAACACAAATTTTCACGTTTCGGTAGCTAATATCTGCTGCCGAAACGTTGTGAAAATTTGTGTTTTTGTTAAATAAAGATAATGGAAGTCCAAAAATCAGTTTTATTTAACAGCTAGTATCACTTGTGAAAATAAACTACACTTGTAAAAAAGTTACTAGAGTTGTAAATTTCTTTCAGAACAGAATTTACATGTCCTTGTGAATAATTTACTAGTAACTTGTGTATTTTTGAGAAAAGGGCCCTGCTACCCATTTAATTATCATACCCTTTTTGTGAAGGTATTTGAACACTGCTTCGTGTTCTGTTTCTTCTTTTTAGCGGATTAACGTATAACTTTTAAAGTTCCCAGACAAGATTGGTTATTTGGGACAACCTGCGCATTTTTATTTACTTTATTTACTTACTTACTAAATTTCCATTTATATCTGGCTGCAATTAAAAAAAATCTGATGTGGCCAGCACATTACCTTCCGTCAGTTCTATGTATTTTGTACAAATTTCATACGGAAAGTTCCTTGCTAAATTAAATATTCTATTTCTTGTACATGACCTTCCGGCAGTTGCATGTATTTTATGCAAATTTCATACAGAAAATTATTATTTTGTGACGTTTTCTATATACAGTCTAATGTACCTGCAGAAATAAAAGACATTATTATTATTATTATTTCTTGTACATTACCTTAAAGCAGTTGTATGTATTTTATACAAATTCCATACAGAAAGCAAAAGATCCTATATCCATTTCCAGTAAAATTATAAGACAAACACACTATGTCCATTTCCCTTGACACTGACATCTTTCATTCAAAATTTTCTTAATATAGTAGCTGTTTCCACAGCTATGGCTACTTTATGAAATTTAATTTCTTTATAATTTTTTAACTCTATATCCATTTAATATTAGGTATGAAATGCAATCAAATCGTATAGAAAATAAAATATTCTTTAATATTTATAATAACATTAATTGCGAAAAAATGATATTTAACATAGTTTTTTCAAGAAAAACTGTTAAAATCTTCAAATGAGGGTACTTCCGGTTGTCCAATTCTAACCAAAATCTAATCAGCTCTTCGCATGGATGTAACGAAGAGAAATACGAAAGAATTATAATTTTTAGAATTGTAGTATGGAAGTTATCGTAGACGAAAATTTTGTTACACACACACACACACACGGACACACATACATACATACATACATACATACATACATACATACCTACACACACACACCCATACAGACATCATCGTAAAAATAGTAAAATCGTATTCTAGGGACCCTAAAACGTGCTTATTCATCAAAAACTCACCACCGAATTTTTTGACCAAAGACAATACCTTCCTTACCTAAAGGTGACGGAAGGTAAAAATATAACTACTTATGTGTGACAACTAATAATAAAAGTGTCACGAAACTACTTCATTATGCAAAAAATAAAACTCATTAATTTATTATGCAAAAAAATCGCATAATAAATATACAAATGCATAATAAATTAAAACCCCATTACCGTACCGTAACTGCACCCTCATTGTGCTATGGCATGGTGGTGCAAATATACGACACTCCTGAGAAACATAACACATCCGTGGTGTGGCCGACGTGTGCGCGGGAGTGTCGTGCCTCCTGGAGGCCGGAGGTGGCGTGTCCTGGCGTGGCGGATACACCCTGCACCAGCCCAGAGGAAGAACCTGAAGGCAATGAAAAACTTAGAGGAGGAGTGCTGGCTGCTGAATACGTTAATGCACGGTATAAAAAATGTGAAACGTGATATGATGAGGGGAAGATGAATTTTGAATGAAATATGGTTTAATTTAAAAATCAAATTATGTTTTTGTTGTCATTTTTCTTGGTAAGTGCAATAAGTGGCAAGTTTGTTTAATTATTTAAAAAATGCAAGAAATATGTACTTCCTTTCTGACGTTTCTCATAAATTATCTGATTTGTATTTTAGTCGAGTCAATAAAAGATTTTACTTCTAAACCAAAAAAAAAAACAGTTCCGAAATTGATGATTTTTACCTTCCGTCACCTTTAGGTAAGGAAGGTATTGTCTTTGGTCAAAAAATTCGATGATGAGTTTTTAATCAATAAGCACGTTTTAGGGTCCCTAGAATACGAATTTACTATTTTTACGATGATGTCTGTATGTGTGTGTGTGTGTGTGTGTGTATGTGTGGATGTGTGGATGTGTGTGTGTGTGTGTGTGTGTGTGTGTGTGTGTGTGTGTGTGTGTGTGTGTGTAACAAAATTTTCGTCTGCGATAACTCTAATACTACAGTTACAAAAATTATAATTTTTCGTGTACTTCTTCGTTACATCCATATGAAGAGCTGATTAGATTTTGGATACAATTGGTCAACCGGAAGTACCATCATTTGAAGATTTTAACAGTTTTTATTGAAAAAACTATGTTAAATACAATTTTTTCACATTTGATGTTATTATAAATATTAAAGAATATTTTATTCTCTATACGATTTGACTGCATTTTATACTTAATATTAAATAGATATATAGTTAAAAAATTATAAAGAAATTAAATTTCATAAAGTAGCTATAGCTATGAAAACAGCTACTATATTAAGAAAATTCTGATTGAAAGATGTCAGTGTCAAGTGAAATTGACATAGTGTGTTTGTCATAATTTTTATTGGAAATATAGGATCTTTTGCTTTCTGTATGGAATTTGTATAAAATACATACAACTGCTTTAAGGTAATGTACAAGAAATAGAATATTTAATTTAATAATAATAATAAATCTTTTATTTCTGCAGATACATTATACTGCATATAGAAAACGTCATAAAATAATAATTTTCTGTATGAAATTTGCATAAAATACATGCAACTGCCGGAAGGTAATGTACAAGAAATAGAATATTTAATTTAGCAAGGAACTTTCCGTATGAAATTTGTACAAAATACATAGAACTGACGGAAGGTAATGTGCTGGCCACATCAGATTTTTTAAAACTGTTTTTTATATTCAATTATTCAAAATCAAAAACATTCCAGCCGGGGCACTCAATTATTTATACAGGTGTCTCACAACTCGCGCCCCAGACGAAACTGACACTTGCCGACGACAATAGGTTGCCAACAAATAGAAGAAAATAATTTGCGGCTGCTTGCATAACGGAGTTACAAGACTTTTTAATCCACCAATCCCGGGAGGATATCTTGAGGTGTGATGATATTATTACAAAATAAAACTGGTTGCTAGGTTTTAAAAATACTACTAGTGAGTTACACAATTTGTTTGACTTACTGTAATTTTGACACTTTGAGTTGACTTTTCACTGTCAACAAATTTAGGTTAGCGAAGATGTCATCCGAGATCATCATATATATCGTACAGTGCAACGTGTTGTAGCACCAGTTTCTTTTCGATCTGGCATAACTTGACCTGTCTCATGCGTCCTTGCGATGGCTCTCAGCACAGAAAACAGCAAGCTTGCTGTTTGTCTGTGCTCTCAGTATCACTTTATGATCCACAAGATTTCTATCCGGAAAACGTTCCGAACAGACTCGTGCTGCCTCTCTGGCGTTACGTCCACATTCTCCGAAAATTATAATCATTTCTAAGTAATCAGCGGCTGAATACATGGTAAGAATTTGCCTTTTTTATTCACCTTGTCAAATTTAATTTGACACTGACATTTTTCGAAAACTACAGTCGCCCACACATTTTAAAGAAGATTTGATTTGTATAAAACCCTAGTAACGTAAAATTACGGCAAACACACGTTAAAGGTGTAGGTCTCTGATTGGTCAATTTTAAGACGTCTTTTCTCGAATATCTTTTAAGCTAGATTTTTTTTCTCCGAAATTACACATCCGAGTGGTCTCGTGTTTCCTCATTCGCTCTGGGGCGCGAGTTGTGAGACATTCTGTATAGGGTGTCCGGATTTTGAAAGCCACCACTGGGATCTCGGAAACTATAACAGATACGACATAAGGCCTTATCACACTACAATCATATCTCTGCCTCTTTTTCGCTGACTTATTTTTTATGACCAACTATACTTATCACACTGCAATTTCGAAAAACCGTTTTCTCTGACTTAGTGGATTTTCATACTTGAAGTTTATGATATGGTTTCTTTAATGACAACATATTTCCAATTTGTTTGACATATCAAATTATTTCAAGAAAAATTAATGAAAACGATAGAAAAATAATGCAATAGACCTTTTCAATTTAAAGAGATAGAAGATATGAGCAATAGGGCTGTGCGCATAGTAAGAACAACTGAGATCTATGCCGTTTGTTTCTAAAAAAATTTGACGTCAAATGTGAGAAAAATCTTTGACAACTAAAAAACTTTTATTGGAGCTAAAATGTCTAACGATGCAAATTTTCACCGAGAATGCAGGTATTTTAATGACTGCAATATTTTTGACGTTTCGTTTGACAAACCAACTGGCAGTTGTTCTTACTATTTACAACGATAGAAAGAGATAGCCGTTAATTTGAAAAGGTCTATTGTGGGCAAGCATAATAATTTTAAGCGCATCAAACAAAAAAATGTCAACTTCTGTTCTGACGATATTGCAGTTATATTTTACTCCGTAAAGTTACATTTCTGTACTTCAGAGACACTTGCGCATGCGCAGTAGAGAAGCGATAAATAGAGGAAATTAAACTGATTTCATTTCATCTGACAACAGGTTTCATGACTTCCTTGTAGCTATCCTATCACACTGGAGTAAGTCAGCGATATGAACCGAAGTCACAGATAATGCGTGACAAGACAGACATACTACTTCTAGTGTGAAAGGCCTTTTCAGGTGTACCTTTGTTTTGCCAAAAATTTCTCATAAGTTACTAGATAATGGAGGAGTACTGAAGTTGGTCTAAACTATCAGTAATCGAGAAAAATTTGTCAAATAAAAAAGTTAGAGAATTTTAGTGTCTATCCGATGGCGTAATAAAAATTTTTGAATGAAAAAATCTTGTCTCAGAAATAAATTAATTGTTTTATAAAAGCGTTAAAAAGATCTAAAAAAACTAATAATAGTTTTAATTAATAACAATGCTTTTTCATTATAACAATTAAAGGCGTTGATTATAATAATAAAATATTTTGATTATAGTGATTACAACCATAATTAGTTACACTTTGAATTATTGAAAAAATAGTAAATCTGCGTAGTACATAGATGTAATGTATAATTTATTTAACTTTAGTAATAAGGCAAGTGATAAATGTTACACTAAATTAAACATGATTCAAATTAAATTCAATCTTTTCAAGTTATTTATTTATTAACTCGTGGGGTTTCCACAAAACTTATAAATATGATATGAATTCGACTGTAAAGTAAATACCACACCAATAAATCTGCGAAATTATGTCAATAGATGGCAGCACCGATGGCTGGCCGTGCACGAAGAAAAACCAAGCGGCTGTCATATGATATACGTTGTGCAGTAAAGGTGTTATATATGTTTATATTTATTTTTTGGATATAAATAATTATTTATAATGTCTATGAAATGTTTTATGTTGGTGATAGAGTTCGGCCTCTTTCAGAAGGTGAGACAGTGTTAAATACGGAACAGTGACATTATGTGGAGTAGATTATTTTTTGATTCACAAATTTGTTTCAACAGAACCAGACTGTCATGCTATTGTAACACCATCTACTGTCCTAATTAACTAGTTTCATTCATTTACATGGCTCAGTTGGCATGTCTGTTTTGACAACTCGAACACAAGGCACAAGGCAAAATAAATATATTCATACGTAATAACGTATGGTCCCAAAGTTATGAGATTTTTTTTAGATACTAATGACTTTTTAAAAATTATTTTACTTTTTAAACTAATTATTACAATTAACAATAAGTATAACAATATTTAACATTTAAATTATTGACAATGGACCCTAACGCACAACAACATCTAGGAAATCTTTCTGATTGGGCCACGGTATATTTTGGTGCCTTTCTTCTTTTTCGAAGCACCACGTCATTTCTAGAAAGTGTTCTAAAAACAGTGATCTTTGAAACATCGAATCTTCTGGCTGCAGTTCATTGTGACACTCCAACTTTGTCTTTAACGGCTACAATTAATCTTTGTTCTCTCATGTGGCTCAAAATTTTTGGTCGGCCACTTTTGGGCAAATTAACACAGGGTATACCTTTTTCACAATCTTCTATTGTCCGATAAATTGTTGCCACAGAGATATTGTGCCCACGATAAACTGCAACAATATCACACTTGGGCATTCGTTCTACAAAATTGTAAATTCCTTTACAAATCGAAAAAACTAAACTGTCAAAATGAAAACAAGTTAATTGTGATATTTTGTTTCCAGCGACAATTTTATTAAGGGCCGGTATTTCCATCTTCGGTTAAAGTGCTAGATAACTTATCTGACAGAAAAATTAACATTATCGCATCAAAAAATGACATTCAATATAATTTACCTCATTTATGCTCTTATTCGATTTATCTGATGGATAGTTATCCTGAACTTTATCCGGAGATGGAAATACCGGCTCTAAATGTTATTTGGTATAAATACAAAATATCTAAAAAAATTCTCAAAGCTTTGGGACCATACGTTATAACAAGTGATATGATTATCATCGATGATATTCTCGAGTGAAACCGAGTTACAGATTGTGTGCTGCTTCGATTTCACGAGCAATATCTTCGATTATTAATCATATCTCGAGCTTATATTTAATGAGAGAATATAATGAATTTTTATGACACATTATGCATGCTGGTAACCTAACTTTTTATATATTGTTTTACAACATGGTTAATTTTACAATTCCCTTATTATTTTCATCGTTGTTGATATGAAAAACGATTACCGCACATTTTCATAATCAAAATTAACTGTCAATGTTGTTAATAACGAAAACAAGTCCCCTAGTAACGAATATTAATTAGTTCAAAATGGGATTGAAGGACCAGAACGTGAAATATATGTTGTTTTCTCAATAAATAAGGTGATAATTTCTTTGTTTTTTTATCATCGCTGTGATGGACATGTAAGTAGGGAGATTCTGAATGTTGATTGGCGGAAAATATGTCACGTGACTAATGAATTATATTCTCAAAAGTATAATTACCAATTATGGTATTTCTAGAAATGGGTTCCATAATTTTTGGTTTTATTTTTTATCAGAAACGGCAAAAAATTGTTCTTTTTCGCTGATTTTACTTACGTTTTGATAACTATGTGACATATGTCAACAAAAACAAAAGCTACAGAGATTATTCTCTATGCTCTGTTCCATTTAAGCCATTCAGTAGATGGCACTGGCAACAGCGCAAATCTGAAGTAGCCGAAATTACATTGGGTAAACTTGTCAGCCAATCAGAGAGGTCAAAACTATTCCCTATGCTCCACAATACTGAATGGAACAAGGTATAGAGCTTTATTCTCAGTATAATAATGACAGGATTGGTTAAAACGCGGACAGGTGACAAAAAAGAAACATTTCATTGGTTTTAAGAAATGCCAAAAATGAAAGATTAATATCCCCTCGTATAATAAGAGAATATCTTTATGTAATATAAAATTCAATTCTAATTTTGTGTAAGATAATGTACTTTGTATTACTGCATTAGAAATAATCGTTTTGGCGGCAAACCTCTTGTGCTTACACTGTGTCTTCCTGGTTTCCCACAATATCGATAACGTGAAAGCATATGTAAAATGTGAAGTGAAACCTAATTGAAGACAAGATCGACACAAGTTTTCCGTGACTTTCGTATATCATCATTGTTTTGTTTGTTTCTTGTGGCGTTAACCGCAAGACAACCGCAGCGCAGCAGCCACCTGACATCTAGCGGTCGTGAGCTGAACTGCACACCTGTGTTGGCTTCTCTACCTCTACATGTTCTTCTAATCATTATAATTATGCTCTCTTTATTTGGAAGCTAATGATATATTTCGTATTTGAGTTCAGTGGACAGTTATGTTACTAAAACGTACTACATAACAATTTTTTGCCTTTTGATGATTATTAAACTAGGTATAGCGTATATTAGGTGCCCGCTTTCCTGTGTGTTTATCAAAAATTAAATTAATTTCTTATGGGTATTATTTCTTTATGGTTGTTGGTGGTATCTTAACTATAAATCTGTGGTTCAATCGACAAGATTGGTATTATTATCGGCAGGAAATCGGATCAATATTTTTTTATTACAACACATTTATTTATAATTACTGATTGCAAGATACTTCAAATTGTGTTTGGAAAACAATTTTACTATTACACTCTTTTATTTTTTCTGCAAATTAAAATTATGATATAATTATTTCCTATTTTAATATAACGAGAATTTAATTTCGCATTAATCAGTAATTTGCCAAAGCAATTTCAATCTTTTTTAATCGGAAGATTAATTGCACTGGCTAGAAATTGTTTGGCGTATACATACTTATTTTCTGTTTCGAAAAAATGTAAATTATGACTGTTTAATTATCTATTTCTCATTTATTTGATCTAGAAAATAGTTCAATTAATTTGATGAAGTCGTACAGAGGAAACGTCTCAATTAAGTGATTATTTTTAAGTAATTGCTATTGCGAACCAATTGTGTGGCAAATTTCTCTATTAGTTTTGCATTACCGTTAATTGGACTACGGTACCTTGCTCACCATCTGTGACTCGGCGTATAATGCAAGGCACAGCACAACGGGAGGTTGAGGGATCTCTGCGGCGTTAAAAACGCTCAAATTATTGCAAATACTTCGCAAATAATTGAGTAACAACAGCTGAGGCAGCGATGTGGTTTCGCAATTTACCGCTATTATGAGGAAAAAGACTTGGACATGCCATCATGAAACATATGCTATAGTTTCTCTTGTCAAAAAAGGTGATTTGAGCGCTTTTTCTAAAATGTATTGTCCACAATAATTTCTTTTCAATTATGTCATTTTCTTTTTCAATCTTTTCATCACAATAGAACTTCACCGGTAAAAGAATTCATGCTATTACTGTAAAATAGACCTTTTCAATTTAAAGAGATAGAAGATATGCGCAATGGGAATCTGCGCATAGTAAGAAAAAATGAGATCCATGGCGTTTGTTTTTAAAAAAAATAGACGTAAAATGCGAGAAAAATCTCAGACAACTTTAAAAAAAACTTATCGAAATAAGTTGCAAAAGCTTTTACAGAAGCTAAATGGTCCAATGATGCAAATTTTCACCAAGAATACACGTATTTTAATGACTGTAATATTTTTGACGTATCGTTTGACAGCCCAACTGGCAGTTGTTCGCGCCATTTTCTTACTATTTGCAGCGATAGAAAGAGATAGGCGTTAAATTGAAAAGATCCATTAAAAACAAATATACATAAAGTCCATTCGCTGAGACGAGCAAATGTGGAACTAATTCTCGAACAGAGACAAGTCATTCTATTGGTCAAAAGAGGATAATTTTCTCTTCTTTTATATTATAAACCCAGTCCCAGTACAAAAATAAAATCCGACGATGTATTATATAAATTTATCACCGTCTTAAACTAGTCAATTAAATAGACATTGAGATACCTAGAATTGATATTGTGATATTGTATTTACTTATTTGTTAGATATTTTACCGGTTTCAGGATATTATTCCATTGTTTACATGTATAAAAGTAGGCTGGTAACTAAGTAATAACTGTATCTGTATGGTAATATTATTACCATACTGACTTGTCAACAACGGTCTATACAAAATGAAAATAAAATCAAATAAAAGTATAATGCTCTTCATTAATACATACAGATAACGTTGTTGTATTGTTCTAAATACGGTATACTTTATTTTAAAATAATAAAAATTAGGAATAAAGCCCCTAATTTAAATATTTGTCATATTGACATATGTCAAAAAAATTGTTCTCTTAACCATAGCATTCTAAAAGTAGCATTAACGAAAGAATTACAAAAAATAATTTTTATTAATATAGCTTTCATTTTCTGAAACCGATAAACTATTGAACAAACCACGGATGTTATGAATCATAACAAGCCTTAGATGTGTTAAAATCCTCGTTCTACGAGCTCGGATTTCAAAATGACATCTTCGGCAGTTATGATATACATAACATTCCTAGGTGTGTTAATAGCTATTAACTGAAATATTTATTTATTATTAACTTAGTATTGTGATAAATAATCAATTAGAATTCTCTTCTTCCTGTATATCCGACAAACGATGGAATAGTTAAAAAGATTTGAGTTATCCGAGTCGAAGAGTATCTTACATGAAGATACAGAAAATTTGTATTTTATTAATATTACCCTGTAATACTTATATTTTATTGCAAAAATTTGCAACAGGTACAGCTAGTTATAATAAATACTAGCAGAATATCATACTGATAATCAAATACATTAACGATTTTTGACGGATAACATTATCTAATATTGTTTTCCAATAATTATAATATTATTGATCCAAATAATATCTACTGAGCTTTTTAATTTGAACTAGGTAAATAAAAGGTTGATTCTACATACTTACTTTCTCTAAATAAACGGTCTACCATTAATCATTGTAATATACTAGCATTATACGTCCTATTTTGTGTATTCATGTTGTAAATGGGAAAAATACACATTCGAAAATTGCATCTCGCATTCAAACTATTCTCTTCTGAACAATATGTAACTTTTTGTCATCGACTGGGACCACCCGGCAAAAAGTTGGCATCATTTCACAGCATCGTGGCTTTTATATTTGAACATGCAGCATGCAGGCATTTCCAGTTTAGTGATTTACGATCATCTGAGATCCACCCGTTTTGGCACAAATACAAGAAGATTCCACTTCGTTCATTCAAACTTAACCTCACTCTATTCATGTAAACAGATCAACAGCAACAGTGCGTTGTTATTTACATTTACACCCGTCGTGGGAAAACGATGGAACGATGGCTCAGTTGGTAAAGTAGGTAGCGAAATTGACAGTTTACACTCTGTAAACATACCTGCATACCATCGAGTGTTAGAATCGTTTTTGCGATAGATAATTGCTCTACTGTTTGTTTGTTTGTTGCGTGTTGGTATACTTCTGCTTAATAAGTTCATTAAGTTTTGTTACTTAGCAAAATGCTGAATAATTGCAGGGTAGTGTTAATGTTGCTTTAATGCTGGTATAGATGTTGGTATAATCTTTTCGTTTTTACGTACCTATGTTTTGTTAGAACTAGAACATATGGTTGAACACATTATGAAACGTAAAGTTCGTTATTGGTTTTTTAACGAATATGTAAATATACCATCACATCTTTAGTATATCACGTATTTATTCTAATAAAAAAATGCTACTCATATATTATGTATTTGAAAATATACCGGGTGTAACACGAAAAGCGGGCCATAAGTGTTTAAGATGGGAAAACAGTTTTTCCTTGCGCAACAGTCCTATTATTTTTAGACAATATATACAATATATCAAATAAAAGTAGTACCTAGAGTATAGAGAAGTAAATTCTGCATCGAATTCAATAATATCGTTTAATTTTCACGTTTCGTAACTAGTGTTTCATTATGATTATCAAGACAAGATATCTTGTCTTGATAATCATTTCTTGCCTTGGCTTCAAGACAAGAAAATAAAAAATTTTTGTCTTGCTCATTTCTTGGCAACGTAATTCTTGTCTTGTTTCAAGAATTCTTGATATTTCTAGTTTCTTGACATATTAGGGGAATCCCCTTTTTCATCGATTACTAGTTGTTGCTTATTGGTTACTTATTTTTTGTCTTATTTCGATATTCTGTGCTTTTTATTTAAAACATGAGTGTTCAAACAAAAATAAATCAGATTCGGAATCGGTTTTATCCCAAAATAATATTTCTTCCTCCCAAATCTAATAAAAATATGATGTGGAGAGCATAGCACAATACCTCTCGTCATTTAATTTTTAATACATTATTCACGAAAGATGACTCTTCAAGATCATTTTTTCGAAGACACAATACACAACACTTTATGTAGCACTACCTTAGCAACATTTTGTATTAGAAAGAGAAAGATTAGTTGATTTGTCTATTTAATATATGTGGTGTGATAGATATACGTAAATGGTGGTATTACTTTCTAACACACCACAAATAGTAATAACGTATGTCGTAGAGTTATGGACACGTAATTATCTGCTACACTGCCCTCCGTACTAATGTTTATCCAGTGACGACGGCATTTATATCAAATAATTATTGTATGGTTTATGTCAAGCCTATATTTTTGTTTTATGCCAAAACAGGCCGAAGAAGATAAAACTTTGAGAAAAGCGTGTGCGTATGCGTGTGCGTGTGAAAAATACCTTTAAATGTTATTTTTTCGAGATTAATGTTATTATAAAAATTAAAGATTATTAAATTTTCTATAGATTTGCATTAATACTTTTTCTATATATTTTTTGGATAAATTCATAAAATTATCTATAATTTAATTCCCAGAGCGTACGCTTTAAATAAACAAAACACAGTTATTCAAATGTATGTAACTGACAGATAAATGTCACTATCAAAGAACTAATCATTTCAAAATAATATTAGTAATGTTTAAAAAAAAAGTAAATAGAACAATAGAAAAGGAATACAATACAGTTTCCAGCATAAGTAAATATGTAGGTATGTATTTAGATTAATAAAAATTAACAATTCACAAAAATGTTTAAGCTAATCTTCATTTTTGGATTAGTGAATTCTATTCTATCCCGGTATTTAAAATTTAATCTTCATTTTATTATAGCTCCTCAATGGTTAGAGCAACGCCTCATGTCATGAGTGCGTTCGGGGCTCTGAGTTCGAATCCCACTAAGAATGTGTGAATGTGAACCCACTCTGTAATTTGGATTTTATCCTGTTGAGGGGTGTAAAAAAGGTAGTTACTTGGATTAGATTAGAATATATTGTCAAAATTAGAGTAAAATTCGCTAATCCTTGTGACTCGGGCTGTAAATGGCGGGAAGTATTGTGTTGTTCTTTAAAAATCTGATGTGGCCAACACATAACCTCTCGCCAGATAATTTACCTGGTTGTACGCATAAAACGAAAAATATTTTTAAATACAAATACATATAGATATTCATGCCTCACTACAAAATAATTCTCACATATATTTGCAATATCTATGGGATATTTTAAAATAAATTATGTACAATACTTACATTTTATTTATATTTAATATCCTGAAATTTTCTTTTTCTACTTTCCTTTTCTTTTTCTTTATATTCGTCATTTTTTCGCAAATTCCTTTTATATTCTTTTTTACGTATATTCTTTTGCGTTGTTGACTTTTTTTTATTTTCAAAATCTTCATAATAATATACATATATTTTTGACAGAGGCATACAAATATTTTTGACAGTGACATTTATGTGTCAATTACAAACATTTGAATTTCTTGCCTTGTAGTAGTTTGATCTGAGATTTTTTACATCAAATTATTTTATATGCCTTTCTTTATCTCTAAATCTATAGAAGATATAATAATGAATTTATATTTATCGAGTAAAGAATTTAACGTTCTTTAATATAAGTATTTACATAAATTTTCGATAAATAATATTTAGACGATTTTTTTCTTGTAACTACTACTTCCGGTTTTCCAATTGTTACCAAAACTGACTGGACTCTTCCCATTATTGTTAGATTGAGGAATCCGTAGTTAAAAATGTCTTAACTCTCATAGTATTTGAGATATAGTGAATCCAACATCCACACACACACACACACACACACACACACACACACACACACACACACACACACACACACACACACACACACACACACACACACACACACACACACACACACACACACACACACACACACACACACACACACACACACACACACACACACACACACACACACACACACACACACACACACACACACACACACACACACACACACACACACACACACACACACACACACACACACACACACACACACACACACACACACACACACACACACACACACACACACACACACACACACACACACACACACACACACACACACACACACACACACACACACACACACACACACACACACACACACACACACACACACACACACACACACACACACACACACACACACACACACACACACACACACACACACACACACACACACACACACACACACACACACACACACACACACACACACACACACACACACACACACACACACACACACACACACACACACACACACACACACACACACACACACACACACACACACACACACACACACACACACACACACACACACACACACACACACACACACACACACACACACACACACACACACACACACACACACACACACACACACACACACACACACACACACACACACACACACACACACACACACACACACACACACACACACACACACACACACACACACACACACACACACACACACACACACACACACACACACACACACACACACACACACACACACACACACACACACACACACACACACACACACACACACACACACACACACACACACACACACACACACACACACACACACACACACACACACACACACACACACACACACACACACACACACACACACACACACACACACACACACACACACACACACACACACACACACACACACACACACACACACACACACACACACACACACACACACACACACACACACACACACACACACACACACACACACACACACACACACACACACACACACACACACACACACACACACACACACACACACACACACACACACACACACACACACACACACACACACACACACACACACACACACACACACACACACACACACACACACACACACACACACACACACACACACACACACACACACACACACACACACACACACACACACACACACACACACACACACACACACACACACACACACACACACACACACACACACACACACACACACACACACACACACACACACACACACACACACACACACACACACACACACACACACACACACACACACACACACACACACACACACACACACACACACACACACACACACACACACACACACACACACACACACACACACACACACACACACACACACACACACACACACACACACACACACACACACACACACACACACACACACACACACACACACACACACACACACACACACACACACACACACACACACACACACACACACACACACACACACACACACACACACACACACACACACACACACACACACACACACACACACACACACACACACACACACACACACACACACACACACACACACACACACACACACACACACACACACACACACACACACACACACACACACACACACACACACACACACACACACACACACACACACACACACACACACACACACACACACACACACACACACACACACACACACACACACACACACACACACACACACACACACACACACACACACACACACACACACACACACACACACACACACACACACACACACACACACACACACACACACACACACACACACACACACACACACACACACACACACACACACACACACACACACACACACACACACACACACACACGGATACTAGGGACCTTAAAACGTGCTTATTCATTAAAATCTGGATATGCGATTTTTAGCATGAATACAATACCTCTCTTAGCGAGAGGTAAAAATACTATGAAATTTAATCAAAACAAAACAAATATGACATTTATTAAAAAATCTTTATGCCAACATTACATGAAATAATTCCTCGAAGTTACTAAAATTTGAAGCAAATGACCTTGATATTTAAAAAATGTTCTAAGTTGGATGTATAAAGTTGCAGAATCTTATAGTACAACAAGAAGTTGTAAAAATTGATATAAATCTTTGATCGTCTAAACATAAAACCACCTTGAACCAAAGTTTTTGTTCAAGGACTTGAAGTTTTACTGTTCTAAACCATATCCTCCATTGCTAAAAACTATAGTTTTTACAAATGTTGTATTCCGCACATTTTACAGTTACTCCTATTATACTACCACTACCCTAAATATGCAAACGGCTCGTAAACAGCACCTATATCCATCCATCATCATCCTTTAATCCCTTTCATTGTGCATTGTATCACAAACAGTGAAACACGCATATCCTCCCGGGCTGGCTGGGTGTCGCCCCAATGACACGAGGTGAGATTTATATAAAATGGGTGGGCCCCATCCAGGTGTCGAGCCCGCGAGGACGTTCCAGGGCGGGAGACGGGCTGGACCGGCCAAACCCGAAGCATCACGCCGATTTGATACACAGGGACAAACGACAACGAATGCTTCTTTGTCAATGGCAAGAAGGGTGTGAGATTGTTTGTAATTGTTAGGGTTGCTGAATTCCAAAGGTAGATGTGCTTTATATTCTACACTGATATACATAAGAAAAATATGTACATATATATCACAATGTATAACGATCAAAAATAACTGATTCAGTTGGCAATAAAACAAATTACTTGAAATTGGTAAGACTGATAAATATTTATTTCCTCTCGTTGATAATAATAGGTCTGTTTGTTTCGCTACTTTGCATCTACGGTTTACTGCCGCCTCCATACAAAGTATTTGGGCGCGGCAGTAAACCGTAAACATAAGGTAGCGAAAGCTATAAACCTAATGTAGTCAGTGACATTTTAAATTTGACTATATTAACAATTTTTTTATTAAAATCGTCGTTGTTTCCCTTACCCACATCCTTTTTTTTGTTACATTAGCCACCGAGCAATAATCTAAAGTATTTCAATCATTCTAAATCCTATTAGATATCAAGTCGTAACAGTATTTCCGCTTTTACCTGGTGTTATGTAAACTGTGAAATAAAAAGATCCCCAGTATCGTATTGCCAACTGAATCAGTTGTTTTTGATCAGTCTGTATTAGTTCGTATAAACGAATAACGACGTAATTCAAATATGGAACACATGGCAAGAATTATTCCTGTTTATCCGATTCGTACTAACAACAATCTTTGGAAACTATTGCAACTGGTAGCAACGAGAATACTTATAGAAACTATAAGATATGCATTAACAAAGTTTTAAAAAAGGTTACTAGCTTTTGAGATATTCGATTTTTTTACTCTGACAACAATCTATGCCATACATATATTTATTACAAATTCTTACTACTTTCAAGTCTTCTGCTATCGCCTTTTTGAAATACGGAATCTATTTTCAAGTAAATGCATGCAGATAATAACGAAACAACAGCAGTAAACCCAAACAGAGCTGGGCAAAGTACCGGACAGTAGTACTTGAAGTACAAGTACCAAGTATCTTAATGTTTCTAAATGTACTTGAAGTACAAGTATATTTTTAGTTTCTAAAGTACTTGAAAAAGTACTTCTAAATTTGGATGCAAGTACTTTTTCAGATAATTGATATTTTCTGTTTATAAATAAATTAATAAATATATCATCACGGCGTATTACCTATTGCTGGGTGTGCCAATATGCTTTATACGCAGATATCGGTAATGATGATGACATATTTGTACCGTGCGGGCGTTTACCAGGCGTCACCTCACGGGCATTCATTGCTGATTATAGGGACAATTCTCATAACATTGTAAACTTTCAAATTATTCACTTTAAGTGCATTTAAAGTAATTCAATTACATTTAAAATACTTTAAGTACATTTAAAATACTTTAAGTACATTTAAAGTACTTCAAGTATTTAAAAATACAGCAAATACTCTTCATTGTACTTCCACGTATTAAGTACCAAGTACATGTGAATAGACTTACTTTGTCAAGTACAAAGTACTATAAATAGGAAGTACTTCAAGTACAGTACTTGAAGTACTGAAAGTACTTGCAAGCCTAATAAAGTACTTTTCTTGCAAGTATTGCCCAGCTCTGAACCCAAATAATACTTATTTGAATTTATAATATTAGGTCAGATGTCAAATAGAAACCAAGTCCGTTCATGTAGAAATGAAAGATATTGTGGATGACATATATGGGTAACCAATGTTTTTATTAATTATTTTATTAAATTGGAGACATATGCATATGCATATTCCCAATTTTCATTTGAAACATATTTATTTATTTATATTTTAAATGTTGTTTGAAAACAAAATCAGATTAACATCATCGCTTTCAATAGATACTTACACAATATGCACGAGCACAACTATCAGCAAAGCATAGAACTAATGGTTGCTATGGCTACGACTTCCAAACAAAGAACTGTCACCTCTACACTCCAGCGATTTAGTTGTATTATCTAATGAATATTATTAAACAGTTGCCCCAGGCACCTTTACTTGCTTTAAACTCATTTTTAAGACAACAACGACAACGAGCAAAAATCAGAATAAAGAATTATGCCCCTAATCATAAAAGTCAATACAACGCTTCCTAAAAAAACGAACCGTAATAATTTAACATTCACAAAATCTAAAAACAAAATTTAACGATTCGTTTTGTAACGGCAGATTTCAATAAATCCTAGTGATATTCCATATTAAATACTAACATCAGGTCAAACAAATACAAGAAATTATGTGTGAAAATTTAAAATTTGATACTGAAATTTGTTAAGTGCACAGGGTTTGACAATATTTTGTAAATTTTGCGGTGAATCATGTGAAGTAAGAGACAAAAGGAAAACATATTTGTGATGTGGAAATTGATATTCTACCAGATTTAATAGAAGAAAATGTTAATAAATAATTTGAAAACTGATGCAGAAAATATGAAACTGTAAAATGACGCAGGAAAAAAATCACACAAAAATTCAATGCTGAAAAATGTAAAGTTCAGGTAATAATATTGAAGAAACAGATGAAGATAATGATGATATCGATAAGAAAGATTACATTTTCCAGTACCTAATTTAGTAATATCCTTAAATCATATTATAATTAAACGTATCTTACGACAATTGTGATAAATTAAAATGTACACTTGACATTCTTATTTAACGCGCCGTTTTACGTATTACAGCCGAAATTCGAGTGGTAAATATTACGATAGATTTTACGGTTGTTACGGATAACGAATGTTTATGAATAAAAAGTTTGCTATATTACAGGCGTTTTGAATATAACGAAGCGTTACCCTTGTTATAAAACGAATGATTATTACGATGAGGGACGTAAGACAATGAGAGGGGGTTTGTTTGGAAGCAAGATCTTTTATCTCTCTCTTGCGTGTGACGTCAATAAGAATATAATGTAAAAGTGCGCGCCATAAAAACGCTTTAATTACAAAAGTGCGCGGAATAATTACTACTACACCCTCATTATTATTAGCTGTGGGATTTATGATACTTATAATATTGCAAAAACCACATATTAATAAATATTTTAGCTAGAAAAATAGCGAAATTTGATTTGTTTTTACTAACAATATAAATAAATAAAATAAATAAATATATCATCACTGCTTATTACCCATTGCTGGGTGTGCCAATCTGCTTGGTACACAGATATCGGTAAAGATGATATATTTGCACCGTGCGGGCGCTTACCAGGCGTCACCTCACGGGCACTCATTGCTGGCGTGGAGAGTGCACCACAGGGGTCAATTTTGTGCCATTTTAAAATTGGAAATATTTGGCGTCGGTCGGGATCGAACCCGGTTCCCCAGATTCACGACCTGACACTCAGGCACGCGGCCATGAGACCCCATACTAACACTATCCTTTTCTAATATCAAATTTACTGTGAAATTCTGGTCAAACCGCCTCTAAAATTTCCAACCTCCCTCCTTTTTGTGTATTATATCGATATCTATCGTGATATTCATTCGAACAAGGAGCAAATTTGCTTGGATTTCATTGGAGTCAATTTGTCATGACACAAAGCAACAATATCCCCGCGGTTTCAGTGATGTGGTCTGGTGAATAGGCCGATGCAGTTGCAGTGCTGCACCCTCGTTAGTAATAGCATCTAATGGGCCCATTTCTGTAAAATATGGTGCAAATGTCCCATGAGGCTGCCGCGCACAATGATGGTTATGTGAAAGATCTATGGCTTCTGTATTGTTCCATTATGTGAACTGAGCTCTCTGGCTGTCTCTCTCCTTGCCAAAGCGGCGTCTTTGCTCTGCTCTTGCTCCCAAGTCCTGAATAAACACTGGCTAATCCTATTACAAGCGTGTAAAGTTCATAATGTGTCGTTGATGTTTTGTATTTGCCCCTTAAATAAATATATGTTGAGTGTTTGTTCAGTAATTTGATACAATTATTGATATTACAGAAAAATGGGGAGATTTCAAGATTATTATTCATTATTAAAAATCTTGGAAAAATTGGATGTTTTTGACATCATAGATACTTCAGTTGAATGTAATACATTAGCCACGAGGGCAAGTGGCTAATTTTCTTTAGTGACATTCCACATGAATGTAATACAACGTTTTATCCAACACTTTCTTTAAAAACTTTTTGAAACATTTTTGTCTTCGATCATGGTTTTACGTTTACTCTGACATTCACTATATTCAAATTACAAAGTAGCCATTGAAATATGTGATGTGTGTTTATTTAGAAATATTTCTGTAATAATAATTATTAGAATATTTACCGTAACGATTCATTTTATATTAACCTGGAAATATTACAATTTTTCTCAATTTTTTCTATTATACATGTAAATTGACTGATTTGAAATTTAATCCATAGAATTAGTATCCCCGGATAAGCATACAAAATTTCAACATATCCTCTGCACGGGGGAGATACTATTCACAATTAACTGATTTTCCATGTTAATCCCCCATGTGTCGGTTGGTCTAAGACATCCGGTATATATATACCGGGTGGTGACTTGGAAGACGCAGCAGGGGTTTCAATGGTAAAATCTTAATGTGCAGTTATTTGTTCCCCTAATTATTTTAGAGCAAAATTGTATTAAAGTTTTTGCTACAGAAAAAAATACTGCATCTGAATATGATAATTTTTCAATTTTCGGAACCGTAAAAATAGTGGAAAGAATAATAACATTTTTACAAAAATCATTGATGCCATGGAATAAAAAATTAAACAAATATCACATAAACAATTAGCAAATATGTTATATTATAAATTCATATGTTTGTAAAATAAAAATCCTTTCTCCCAATACATTTTATGTCTTTTAATTTAAATAAATTAAGGGTCGTATTCATAGTCACTTCTTAAAGAAATCTTAAATTTCGTTCTCGTCAAATTACATTGTTGTAATCAACTATTACATTGTTGTCATTGTCAACAACACTACAATGAAGGTATTTTCTTTATCCTTGTTTTGAAAATAATCTTTGACAGATGTTTGTTTAAAACGAGGAAAATGAAAACATCTTTATCGTAGTTGATGACAACGACAGCTGTTTGCGCTTTTATTTAAATTTTTATTCCATGGCATCAATGATTTTTGCAAAAATGTTATTATTGTTTTCGGCTATTTTTACGGTTCCGGTTATTGAAAAATTATAAACAATAGCATATTCGGATTCAGTATTTCTTTCTGTAGAAAAAACTTAAATACATTTTTGCTCTAAAATAACTGCAAATTAAGAGTTTACCATTAAAACCCCTGTGCTGCGTCGTCGAAGTCACCACCCTGTATATATATATATATATATATATATATATATATATATATATATATATATATATATATATATATATATATATATATATATATAGTGTGAACACTGAAAACCGTGACATAGTCGTTTAACATGGGAAAACAGTTTTTTATCATCTGTCCCGCAAGACTATAGTGGGAGTTTTTGATATGGTTGGATAGAATATTTAATTTGGCATCGAAAAGTATCTAAATACTCCTAATTTAATGGCTTATTATTGAAATATTTGCGAAAGTATAATTCAGTTTGACAGTTATTATTTATAATTTATTAAAAACAGTAATCACGGTAACGTATTCTGTAGCTGAATTGGTTAGATCGGGGCATCGTAATAATTATTCAAGCGTTCAAATCCTGCTCGCCTCATATTTTTATTATTATTCATTTTATTTTGTAAAATGTATTATTAAAAAAATTACAAAATTAAATTTTGTTTAGTAAATACTTGATTTACCAAACAATTTGGATTTTAATTTTATAATTTATTTAATAATACATTTTACAAAAATTAAAAAAAAAACAAAAATATAAGGCGGGCAGGATTTGAATTTGTGAATAATTATTACGATGCCCCGATCTAACCAATTCAGCTACGGAATAGGTTTCCTTAATTACGGTTTTAAAATAAATTATAAGTAATAATTGTCAAATTGATTTATACATTTACAAATATTTCACTAATAAGCCATTAAATTCGGAGTATTTAGATACTCTTCGATGCCAAATTAAATAATCTTCCTAACCATATCAAAAACTCCCACTACAGTCTTGCGGGACAGATGATATTTGAAAAAAACTGTTTTCCCATGTCCATGGGGTCCCGTGGCCGCGTGCCTGAATGTCTGGTTGCGAATCTAGGGGACCGGGATGGATCCCGACCGACGCCAAATATTTCGAATTTTAAATGTCACAAAATTGACCCCTGTGGTGCACTCTCCACGCAAGCAATGAGTGCCTGATATCTGCGTACAAAGCAGATTGGCACACCCAGCAATAGGTAATATGTCGTGATGATATATTTATTTACGTTTAAACATTCATTTTCAAATCTTAGTTGCACTGTTTCATCGCAATACTCTTAGTTGAATTATGCACAATGTTCATTTCGCACTAAAACTAAATAAACTCCAAATAGTTTGTAAACGAACCTTAAAATATTAAATTGAATTTATACATAATAATAATAATAGTTGAAATAAAATAGTAGGAAAATTGAAATGAATGTCCAATGTATTATTGTTTCTTTATTCATTTTTTTCCAGTAAAGTTCCGCATTTATGTGCACCTACATTTTCTTTATTTAAATTCCGTATGATTGTGTCTACGTCTGCGGCACAAACGGTAGTTATCCACGTTGTTAGAAACGTGATCACAGGCTTGCATCAACCCCCGCTCGTTTGGAACGTGCGGTTACTTCTTTATTAACCGGTGTTTCAACCAAAGCAGCTGGCTTCAAATTACCGGTTACCGGATCATTTCATCACGGTGCTCCAGCTTGTTACTTGACAATCACCGACTGAGTAACGTCAATAGAATCACTCTAATGTCTATCTATTCCACGCTGGATTTGTTTGCGATTAAAACAAAACAAAAGAGCATGGTAATAAACAACTAGGTTGCTGGTTAAACCGTTGCTTACCGACAATAAGCGGGTACGACATACAGGTACCGTAGTTGGTACTGAATAATTGTTGATTGTGAGAAAATGGATATATGACTTTACTTACCTATTATTTTAATGTGTTAAAGTGCTATGCTTTTTAGAGAATGTGTCAGATTATGTCTGCATATATAATACGACGATTATTTCTTTGATTATAAGAATTCGATTCAGTTTTTTAAATGGCCAGATAAATTTATTTTAAATAACTATTCTGGTCAATAATAATTAATATAAAATTCAACATAAATAATATACCAAAAATCTGATGTGGCCAACACCAAACCTTCCTGTATTTATTTATTAATTTAAATATACATACTTACATATTTAGTTATGCTAGAAAATATAAGATCCATTCCATATAACCAGCGCTAGACTGGGAACATGTTTAGTACCGGGAAATCCGGATGGGGTCGGGCCAGGCCAGTCACTTGAACCGATTTTTTAAAAATAATTTTAATCATTATAATATTTTGTTTAATAATTTACTTTTTAACTCCCGCTACCCTTGGTGAGGGCGGTTCAGGGATCGTGCTAAAAATAGTATTATCGAGATTTTGATAAATGACCACGTTTTAAGGCCGTTAGAATCCAATTTTAACATTTTCACTATAATGTCTGTGTGTTTGTGTGTATGGATCCTCCATTCTAACTCAAATACTATCATTCATAAAATTTTGAAACCTTGTATTGCTACCTTATTTAAATATGAAAAGGAGCCATTAAATTTTGGTGTAAATCAGATAACCGGAAATGGTACTTTATTTGAAGCTCAAAATAGATTTTTTTCGAAAAATGCCTTTAAATGTTATTTTTTCGCAATTTATATTATGAAAATTAAGATTATTGAATTTTCTATAGGTTTGCATTAATACTTTTTATATATATATTTTATGGATAAATTTATAAAATAATATATAATTTAAATCCCGGAACCTACGATTAAAACGAAACTCCGTTACATAGTTCAGATCTTCAATATCCGTAACTGTCAGATAACTGTCACTGTCAAAATACTAATCATTTCAAATTAATAGTGGTAACGTTTTGAAAAGAAAATAATAAACTGAACATTAGTTATATGGAAAAGAATATAGTTTCCAACATGAGTAAATATGTAAGTACATAAGTATTTAAATTAATAAAAATTAAATGGCGAGAGGTATTGTGTTGGCCACATCAGATTTTTTCTTTCAAAACGTCTATGCATTTTTGATATTCTTTAATATATCTTTTTCACATAACATAATCATGAATCCTTCTAATTTATTTTGACAAAAGCAATTTCTGAATCTGTTTAAAAAGTAGGTACTTTAATTTTGAAAATGATCGTTCGTAGGATACTTGGGTTGATAACAATATGACAATAAATTTGTAGATTAAAAAATAAATTTTAATATGCTAACGTATGTAATAGTTATTTATGCAACGAGAGTGTAAACACAAGCGTTATACCATGAGGTCAAGTATTTCGTGACGAAGCTTGCCGAGTCACGAAAATTATTGACCGAATATCATCCGCATTTATATTTTTGTCATTTTTTTATTGATTAAATCAATTATTATATGAAAAGGTGTATCAGATATGTTATTATTTATAATTTGATATAAGTTATTTGGATCTAAATGAAATACATCATTACATAAATGATCATTTCATGTGTATAATGTCGGTAATACAAAAAATTAGTATGTATTGCGAATTTTACAATTGGTTGTCAAAAAGAAAAATTGCTATAAATATTGGCGCACATTTAAGAGTAGTAGGGTATTATTTCAAAATCAAGAATTTATGTTCTTTTTGTATCGACCTATATATTTTTTCAACTTTAAATTTTTATAATTTATTTTTAAGTTCTTCAGGCCATCAGCCGTCACGGGCCACCGGGAAATTCCTGATATCTCGCCGGACCAGTCCAGCCCTGCATATAACTATGGTTCTATTTACTATTTTCTTTTTAAAACGTTACTATTATTAATTTGAAATGATTAGTTCTTTGACAGTGACATTTATCTGTCAGTCATATACATTTGAAATATGAACTGTGTAACCAAGGAGTTTTGCTTGTTTAAAGCGTTGGCTCCGGGATTAAAATTATAGATAAATTTATATATTTATCCATAAAATATATAGAAAAAGTATTTATGCAAATCTGTAGCAAATTTAATAATCTTTAATTTTTACCTCTCGCTAAGAGAGGTATTGTATGCTAAAAATCGCATATCCAGATTTTAGTGAACAAGCACGTTTTAAGGTCCCTGGAATCCGATTATAACATTTTTACGATGATGTCCGTGTGTGTGTGCGTGTGTGCTTGCGTGGGTGCGTGCGTGCGTGTGTGTGTGTGTGTGTGGATATGTGTTTGTGTGTGGGTGTGGATGTGTGTGTGGATGTTGGATTCACGATATCTCAAATACTATAAGACTTAAGACATTTTTAACTACGGATTCCTCAATCTAACAATAATGGGAAGAGTTGATTAAGTTTTGGTAACAAGTGGACAACCGGAAGTAGTAGTTACAAGAAAAAAATCATCTAAATATTATTTATCGAAAATTTATGTAAATACTTATATTAAAGAATGTTAAATTCTTTATTCGATAAATATAAATTCGTTATTATATCTTCTATAGATTTAGAGATAAAGAAATGCATATAAAATAATTTGATGTAAAAATTCTCAAGTCAAACTACTACAAGGCAAGAAATTCAAATGTTTGTAATTGACACATAAATGTCACTGTCAAAAATATTTGTATGCCGCTGTCAAAAATATTTGTACATTATTATGAAGATTATGAAAATAAAAAAAAGTCAATAACGTAAAAGAATATACCTAAAAAAAATGTAAGAGGAATTTGCGAAAAATTGACGAATATAAAGAAAAAGAAAAGAAAAGTAGAAAAAGAAAATTTCAGGATATTGAATATAAAGAAAATGTATGTATTGCACATAATTTATATTAAAATATCCCATAGATTTTGCAAATATATGTGAGAATTATTTTGTAGTGAGACATGAATATATGTATTTGTATGTAAAAATATTTTTCGTTTTATGCGTACAACCAGGTAAAATATCTGGCGAGAGGTTATGTGCTGGCCACATTTTTATAATAAGATAAATCCTGAAAAATAACATTTGAAGCTATTTTTCGAAGAAAAACTATTTTGAGCTTAGGTAGAAATACAAGGTTTCAAAATATTCTGATTGATGGTATTTGAGTTATTTACCAAAAGGTGACGGAAGGGAAAAAATGTGTCAACATTTATATTGAAATAAAACAGGCAGTTACATTTTCAATCATAAAATCCTGGAGGGTAGATTCTATTCCCGAATGACTTTTAACTCGAACAAAGCCTAAAATCACTATTAAACTCATCCCCAACATTGATCCTGTTGTTTCCATTCCATTCGGTTTGCGATTGTGCGGTCACAATTTAACGGGTCGGCGATTGGGTGACAGAGCATCCCTCGTTGCATGACAACAATGACTTATTATATCAGGAAGCGACGACTGCATGACGAGCGTCGCTCGACGGACGCCTCTGTTTCCGACGTACGTACTCCACGCCGACACAAGAGATATGGACAGACAGACGGTTGACAGTTACAGGGTAAACATATCGCGGGAGAGATGAATTCTAGTTGATACTTGATGTCACTCTCAAATGGATAGGGTAGATGAGATGTTGATGATGCATGTGTGATGTAACGCCAACGAAATGTGATTGACAAGTTATTAGTTTGATATTTTTATTGACTAATAGAGAGTGGATTGAAAAATTGGCAACCTGCCATAGACTTTTATAAATATATTTTTTAATTTCACCTTCAAATATTCAGAATCAAGCGACTTCGATATCATATCTGATCTCGAAATTAGCGCAATGGTTTTCTACACTAAATTTAATTTTGAATATGTCGAAATCATGTGCTTTTAGTTTCGGTATACTACAAATAGAAAAGAAAGCATGCTAATAAAATTTAATAATAAGACCTTACCGCATATCGATACAGTAAATGTTCTGGGACTTAATATAAACGAAAACTTAAATTGGGACAGCGAAATAAACAAAAAATATAGTAAGCTCGCTCTTTTCTGTTATTTAATAAAAAGACTAACTCAAATCACCGACATTAATATATGAAGAATGTTTTATTATGCCAAATTTCAAGCTCTTTCAGATATGGTATTATTTTTTGGGGAAACGCTCCTTCCGCATTATGAGCTTTTAAATTACAAAAAAATGTTATACGCAATCTATTTAACTTAGGTTGCAATACTTCTTGTAGAGAAACTTTTAAATTAGAAAAAATCATGAGAAGGTACAAAGCTACAGTATTAAAAATAAACATAATTTAGTTTTACCGAAACATAGACTTACACTCTGCCAAAATAATCCAGAAATAATTAGTGTCAAATTGTATAATAAAGTTACAGATAACATAAAAAATCTGTTTCTCTTAATCTATTTAAAGTTGAAACAATTTTTAATTGATGCGACATAATATTATAATATCGATAAATACTTAAATGACTTTCAAATTTATAAATGCTTGAAATTGTAATTATATTTATGACTGACAAAAATAAATTATTATTATTATTATTATTATTATTATTATTATTATTATTATTACTATTATTATTACGATTAAAATAGTATTTTTGTCACGTTCGACTAGTCTATTGATCTGAATTTCGGATAACTTATGTTCCGTAAGTCAACCAAAAAAAAAAACAGAATCTTGATTCCAGGTACACCATAGTTCCCGAATATTTTCATCTATTTCGGGACAGATTGACATTGAATCATATGACATTTAAAATTGACACAACCTAACAAAAATAGAATTTAACGAAATGAATGATATCGTTGAATATGACAACGAAATTGAACATTCTATTACATTTAATGCCAATAATAATATCACAACCAACAATATATCAAATGTAAATAATGTTTTCATACTTAACATCTATAATAATTATTAGTAGTACCACTAATGCGATTTAGAAATTTGACATTGACATATATCGTTTGAGTTTGTTATGATGATGTTTGAAAAGTTTGAAAGTAGCGGTAGTGGGGGTAAATATACCAGAGAAACCAGAGTTATTTCATAGTTGCCGTGGTCCGACTTTTTACCAACTTTTTTCAGGAACCGCGTTCCAAATAGAAACCGGTAAATAATTTCAGGACTCACGAAACACAAAACCGTAAACCTGATCGGACAGATTAGTACATAGTATTGTCTTCGTATTCTTCAATTGTCCGATATAAAGTACTTTTTGTAATGTTTTGGTCACGTAAAATGTTCACTATCTCTCGTTTCGGTACTTGTCGAATTAGGTTGTAAATGGACTTTCAGATATCCAGTTTGTAAGCCATTTCGAATATGACAAACAAAAATATGAAATACCAAACAAATTGATGGAGCACATTGATATTTTTCCCCAAAACTTATGTAACAAGTGTTATCATGATCAGCTTCAAAACGGAACAGCAACGAACACATTTCTGGTCTACCTCGCAGAAAATTTTCATTCCCAACTTATCGGTCAGAACGTTTGAACCCATTCATAGGAGATTCTCACAGCCTCTGCCATTTCTCCAATGCTTGTTTCGTGTCATATTTTCACCATTTTGCATGATTATTATAGTATCCAACTACACCAGATCATAATTTGGTAATTTAACCTCATTTCCAATCCTTCCGGAATGTAAGTGGATATCTCGTGTCCAGTGTCGTGTCATTAGGGGCCAGTAACAAGGGTTGGGGGATGACTATGACTCGCAAAGACAACTCAGCATTTGAGAATTGTTTCCACGAGAAATCATTAGTCACCAACGGCAACGGGCCCATTAGTCATTAGTTATCTCATGATTGAGGGATGCTGTAAGCTGTAACCAACTTGTTTGCTATACATGAGTTGAGGTTAGGTTAGTAATAGTGGTTTATTTTTAGAACAGATAAGATTGAACATTCTATTTTCGTGTAGAAGAAAATAACAAAACATTGAAGTTAGACAGAACAACTACTTAGATTTATAATTCGATTTATCAGTTTCCTCTTGACATTTGTTTCAACTATTTCATTTACTGAGTTTACATGCAGTTTTCAAACCGTTTTGAAAACGTTCTTAGTTTTGAAAACGCCATGTATACAGTGTCAAAACGGTTTTGAGTTATCTCAAACCAAAACTAAAATTCACGGGTTTGACTTGGAAACTAATTTCAAAACTACTCATGTAAACACTTAAAATGCAGTTTCGATATTGCGCATGCGTACATAGCATAACGTTTCTGTCGCTTTGTGTTACTTGGTGTTAGTAACCTGCAAATAAACTGACAGTTGTGTAGTTTTAGTGCGTAGTGTTACAAAGTAGAAAAAATAATTTGAATAATAGCAAAACGAAGAATTTGAAGCCAGAGGACCTGTCACTTACATTGGTCAAATGCGCATGCGCCGAAACTGATTTCAAATCAATCTGTAAACCTGTTTTGAATATTGTATGTAAACAGTTTCGCGTAGTTTTGAATGAAAACTGAAACTATTTTCAAAACTGCATGTAAACGTAGTAAGTGTTTTCTAGTTACTTTAATAACACAACAAAATGTCAATTTAATTATATGGTATTTTAATATGAAAAAAATCTGATGTGGCGAACACGTTACCTTCCGTCAGTTCTATGTATTTTGTACAAATTCCGCACAGAAAGTTTCTTGCAAAATATTCCATATTTCCAGTACATTACTTTCAGTCAGTTCTATGTATTTTGTACAAATTCTATACAGAAAGTTTATTGTAAGAAATTTACATTTCCAATAACATTATAACACAAACATACTATGTCAACTGCACTTGACACTGACATTTATCAATCAGAATTTTCTTAGTAGATGTTTCAATGGTTATAGCCAAGGACTCGACCCGAAAACTTTTGGGGTTCGGTTACGGTTAACGGTTTTTACATAAATAAAAATTCGGTTCGGTTATCGGACAGGGTTTTTTTGAAAATATTTATATCAGTCTTCGTTTCGGTTAAAAAGCAAATAAATTTCGTTTTCGTTACGGTTTCGGTTCCTTTTGGTTTCAATTTAAATGAAAAATTAGCTTAGTTTTTATTTTTTGCAACATGAAATACATTTAGTACCTATTTAGTAATGTAATAACATTTTAATTCCATGTTTTACTAACAACTAGTACTAATAGATATATTCGGGTTGTTCGGAATTCAAAATTCGAAAAGAATTTGTAAGTAATTATTTGAAAGTGTGATCTAAAAATAAAAATTGCGGTTCAAAAAGTAAATATAAGTTAAATTTTTCACATTAAAGTTGTTAAGTTTATTTTTGCAAAAAAAAATTAAATACGTTTCGTAAATTATTAATATTTTAATAATAATAATAATTCTGTTCTAATAGTAATTAAACTAAATGGGTGATTGAATGAAAAAAGTCAACAAATGAGTAATTTTTTTTATTATAATTGCAAAAAATAATTGAAAAATGGAGTAAAACGACTTAAATTTTTTAAAAATAAGTAATTACTTTTTTATGAACTCGAAGGTATACAAAATATTTTTACGAAAAAGATGTGGATTAATAAAAACTTAATTAACAGTTTGTTTAGAATTATCGTAGAAAAATGAAAGTGTATTAAAACTTATTATAATTGATGGTCTTGCAAGTATCCAGTATATAGTATCTGACAAATATACCACAGCAGTATATTTCACAAAGTTGTTCAGAATTTCTTGGATTGATGTCTTCAAATCGGCTAGTGTGTACGTTGTACTATATCATTGATAGCAACAATACATGTCTGCAGTTGATTTTCACACTTTCTTGGGTTCCAAAGTAACGTGTCATTTCCGGCTATCCGATTTTCACCAAAATCTAATGGACTCTTTCCATTACAGAAAAAGTTTGAAATACAGTATCAAAATTTTCTGAATGATAGTATTTGAGTTAGAGTGGAGGATCCACACATTCACACAGACATCATCGTGAAAATGTTAAAACTGGATTCTAGGGACCTTAAAACGCGGTCATTTACCAAAATCTCGATATGCGAGCACGATCCCTATACCTCCCTTACCAAGGATAGCGGGAGGTAAAAAGTGCAATTAAATCCAAAATAACAATTTTATAATGATCATTTTCTTTATTTTAAGTCCAAACATGTTTATTACTTATTCCACTACTAGTAGCATGCGATTGAACAAGCAAAGTTTCAGGAAGAAAGTTGACTCATTTATAATTTAATATTACAGTAATAACTTACATGAATTTATTGCTATAAATTAAGTAATAATTACTCGATAATAACATATTTTCGAAAGTTGGAATAAATTTAGAAATCAAAGGGCTTGAAACCATGAAAACATAATTAATGTCAATTCCGGTAGTAATTTCAACTCCTCCTAGTAAATCCATTTGATAATTTATGCCGCATTTGATTATCATCCAACAACAAGAAACCTTTAATTAAACTTTCTCTACTTGAGTTAAATCACTACTTTGGAATTTCTACAAATATCGGTAAGTAAACATCTGTCACAACCGATTTGCCTTCTCTTTCCCGATGGACGAACGACTCTGCCTCTTACACAATGACATTTACGTTGTATAATCAATTCAAATCGCTATTGATACGGCGTTATTACAGTCGTTATCTCTTTGAATCTCCGACTCCGACTTGACGCAAATGCCAAGGCGCACCTAGACCTGAGTTGAGTGTCAAATTCTCAATAGATTGTGTGATTGTGTTGAATGATTGGGCAATATTGAACACGTGGTCACACCTATGCAATGTTTTGGTTATTGAGAATGGTGTTTGACTAGAGTTTTTGCTCTTATTGGACCATTGTTTGTGAATGATATGGAAGAATTCAATGGCATTCATGACTATTCAACGCTAAATCATTTTTGTACATTATTTTTAAGTATGAAACGTATTTGTGACACTTTCAAGAATTATTGCCGTTTATTATTCATTTGCATAATGTAAACATGAACAAATATGTCATTGTATCTTGTAAACTATATTGATTATTATTTGTAGAGTTATTTTTGAATCATAAATAATGTAATTAACATGTATGCTAACAATATTTTGGGAGTGGTAGTCCTGTTTACATCAAATAGATCTTGATAAATATTTTTAAACCTTGAATTAAAATTATCTAGAACTGAAACATGGAAAGTAAAAAATATATTAATAAGTAATGGGGCTGTCCTTAAATTACGTAACGCTTCAAGGGGGGGGGGGTCAAGAGTAGCGTTACGTAGTGTTACGAGGGGGTGGGGAAGGGTTAATATGTGCGTTACGTAACGATAAAATTTAAAAAATATTGTTAACCTTGCTTTAATAGTTTTGAAACATTCAAATTTCGCGGTGCTAAATCGTATATGCAGGCAGTCGTTTGTTTTCAATAACAGTCAACAATATGTCGGGCACAGTTCAAATTCGGGCCAGTGGTCTTTCATTCGTGCAATGAAATTATATTAAAACATGAATTCAAGTAGTGTTGATAAGGAAAAACTTTTCAATAGTTTGTTAAAAGCATATGGAAATGCATATGCTTTTAATTTCTGTGCTGTTATTTTTTTATCTTTATGTACATTAATTTAATTAGTTTATGTTTCAAATTTTAACTGAATATTAAGGAGGCCATATACTTTTATATCCAGTAAAAAATTAGGGGGGGGTCAAGTTCTGCGTTACGTAATATATGGGGGGGGGTTCATGTTTGCGTTACGGGTGCGTTACAAAGGGGGGAGGGGGTATCAAAAATTTCCTAATTTTGCGTTACGTAATTTAAGGACAGCCCCAATATTTAAATAATCTAAATTAAAATCAGGGGTTCCAAAAGGAAAAATCTGGTCAACACAATACCTCCTCCCGCCATTTACAGCCCGAGTCACAAGAAATATTAATGAGTCGATTCTGTTCACATCTGTAAATCTTACAGATCTGTAAATTTGTAAATAATGAACAAGATCGCAACGAAACCTGCCACTCTTATGCATAATTTTATATTAATCAACAAAAATAGATGCGTTTTTGTCAGGCTTTTACAGATTTACAGATCTGTAAGACTTACAGATGTGAACAGAATCGACCCATTAGTTAATCCTTATTTTTGGATTAGCGAATTCTACTCTAACTTTGACAGTTTATTTCTTAAAATATAGTCTAATCTAGTCCAAGTAACCTACTTTTTTAAACCCCTCAACAGGATTAAATCCCAATTACAGAGTTGGTTCACATTCACACACATCCATGCCTTAGTGGGATTCGAACCCAGAGCCCCGAGCGCACTCATGACATGAGGCGTTGCTCTAACCATTGAGCCACCGGAGCTATAATAAAATAAAGATTTAAATTATAGATAATTTTATAAATTTATCCATAAAATATATAGAAAAAGTATTAATGCAAATCTATAGAAAATTTAATACTCTTTAATTTTAATAATAACATTAATCTCGAAAAAATAACATTTAAAGGTATTTTTCGAAGAAAAACTATTTTGAGCTTCTAGTAAAG
Organism: Harpalus rubripes; assembly: GCA_963082715.1. Taxonomy (NCBI): domain Eukaryota; kingdom Metazoa; phylum Arthropoda; class Insecta; order Coleoptera; family Carabidae; genus Harpalus; species Harpalus rubripes. The sequence continues at coordinate 84,261,741 of OY720448.1, forward strand.
TGCCATTTCTGGATATCCGATTTTCACCAAAATCTAATAGGCTCTTTCCATTACAGAAAAGTTCGAAATACAAGGTTTCAAAATTTTCTGAATGATGATAGTATTTGAGTTAGAGTGGACGATCCACACACACATCGTAAAAATGTTAAAATTGGATTCTAGGGTCCTTAAAACGTGGTCATTTACCAAAACCTCGATATTCAATTTTTAGCATGATCCCTATACCTCCCTTACCAAGGGTAGTGGGAGGTAAAAATGATCGGACTAAAAGTCTTCTGATGAAATTATTTATTTCATGCCAATGTTTCAGCTAAAGGTGGATTTATGCAGCCTACTTTTTATTTTACTTTTTTCTTTTCTTTTACTTTATAAAAGTTAAATGTGTGTTAATATATGTACTGCTTTATGTGCACACTTTTAATTTTACTTGAAGACCTTAAGTTGACCAATATTCAACTTAAGACCGTTAAAATAAAATACATCACAAAGGTCAGCGTGTTGTGTATTTATTTTTGTGTGTAGGTTTTAGGTTATGCAAACGAAAAATCAGTAAAGAACAAGATTGTATATTATAAGATTTAATTCAAAAATATCCCCACTTATATGATAAAACGGATATTTTATTCAAGGATAAAGTGGCCAAAAAGAATGTTTGGAAAAGTATAGCGTCTGTATTAAATGAAACTGGTTAGCATATTTACTTATTATGTAATAATATTTTTGTATGCACAAAATATTGCATTCTTTGTCCATTTTAACAGGATATATTTATCTATTTACATTTGTGACTATATGCCAGAAAAATCACATCTGCGTATATGTATTGAATGCTTTAAAGTAGCTGCATAAAGTACCAAACTTGTAAAAGTAAAAGCGAAAAGAAAAAGAAAAAGTAAAATAAAAAGTAGGTAGACTGCATAAATCCACATTAAGCCATTATTTTTTATTAATTAGCCTCAACGCCTTGGTCACAATGATAATCTAAAGTTTTGTTATAGATAAAAGATTCGATTCATAATATTAGCAGTGAGAATTTTCATGCAATAAATGAAAAATAAACAAAATTCTGCCATTTTATTACTTCAAATCTCTTTCAAGTTTTTTCCTCTACTAGCAACTGATCTCGTTTCGCACCATACTGAGCATGTAAGTATAAGAACCTGGAACGGATGGATCAGTGTATCGTCACACCTCCGTATCAAATTTGCTCTCCAGAATAAGTGGCCATCTGCGCTGTTTAGTAACTACACAGTTACACACACAACTTTCTATCCCAGAGGAGCCCTACAAGTCCTAGCACCCTACCGTCCGAAACGAATCGCTCTACAAACCTCAAGGCAGGGAGAGAAACTATAATCAATCTCAGGGAAATGAGACTAGTAAAAGTAGTATTTGTGAGAATTCAAATTGCAGAAATTATTAGGCGTCAAGATGATTCAATTTCCTTTCATCCTTAAGAAACTTAAATTTAATACAATCAATATATTAAATGAAATGGAATACGCAAAAATATAATTATTGAATGAATTTTATTGACTCGTTTATTAAACTAATAGGAGAAGTAAATTCAAAAGTTAGGGAAATCTCTAATAAACCTCTAATAAACGAACTTCTCTTCTCGGCGGACAGATTTGATTTGTCAAATATCCCAAACATGTCCGGTATTCTGCAGTAATTTTATATTTTGTATTCTCTTTGTTTTCTCTTGCGAGTTACCCAATTAGAATTTTAGGTAAAGACATTTTGAATATACTCTTTTTATTATTATTATTAAAAATAACAAGAACATACGACATATATATTATTATTATTATTATTATTATTATTATTATTATTATTGTTATTATTATTAAAAATATCAAAACTAATTTAGAATATTTGATTTTTGTACCAAAAGAGTTTAAAAGCATAGTTAACATAACTTATGTAGAATTTTCTAATTTATAACACGTAATTATTGCACCAAATTAAGTACCTATGTATAACTAACATATCTATCAACACTAACATAATTTCTGCATTCCTGGTAGAAAGTTAGTCTTTTTTGACAGCGGTCGATCATTGATCGAGTCCGTCGGTGAGTGTTTTTATATGTAGCGCTTAATGCAGTCAGCTCGTTATAAATTTATCTAGTGCGAACCATAAGAATAAATTACGCATTTCCGTTAATTGTTGCACCGCGATCCTTCTACACCTGTGTAAACGTGCGGGTCGAGAAGAAATATACGGGGTAGAAATGTAGGAAGTTCACTATTTTTACTGTAATTGCAGACAGTGGAGTATCTAGCAATATTTATAAAAGTGAACGTCAAAAAATCATGTAACAATAGTATATTGAAAGACAAGTATTACATTAATCCTTATTGTAATACGAGTAAAGTTTGCGTAATCGAACCGTAGGCGAGTTAAGCAAAGTACGAGTATTACAAATGGACATTGTAATATGTGTTTTTCATACTATTTTTCCTATTTCGCGTTGATTTAGTTTCATTTCGAAAAACTCTCCATTGAATTTTTTGACCCAAAACAATACCTTCTTTACATAAAGGTAGTGATGCACGCGAGGCGAGACGAGACGAGAAATAAAATATATAGATCTCGTCTCGTTTTCGGATCTGTAACCTCGATCTCGTTCTAGCACATTTTTTTGGGTCTCGTCTCGTTCTCGCACATTTTTTTGGGTCTCGTCTCGTTCTCGCACATTTTTTTGGGCCTCGTCTCGTTCTCGCACGAGAGTCTCGCTATAGAAATAAGCGCTTGCGCACTACGTATTTACGTAACAGTTTAACTACAAGAGACAAGTTCGCACAAATCCGTATATTTGCAGTGGTGTAAGTATCAATATAATAAAGAAACGAAACACAAATTCTGGTCACCAAATTATTTCAATACGAACATAATCAGTTGGTAAAAAATTTAGTTTACTTGTAAAATATCCATTTTATCACCAAATTGTGATCTCTAAACTATGTCAATACAAACATCTGTTAATACATTCTGTCATCGGTCAAACGAATTAAAACATTAAACAATTATTCTTTGTAACTTTGTAAATCGCCGGCAACCAATCATTCCGCTTCTGTCCGTTTTGGCTCCCATTGACGCTTAATATAACATCCTTTACTTTTTAGAGGCGGCAAGAAAATGTTAACCGTGGTTTTAATTGGGGTGAATTAGGGACTTAAATATTGGAGAAAACAAGTTCTATTGAATGGAAAACAGATTTTGTTTTTATTTTACATTTCCTCGCTCTGGGACCGATACCAATCGACTCTAAATAGACTCAATAATATAGTGAATTCATATAATTTTCACAGTCTCGTATTCTATGCATGAATTAGCGTTGACTTCACTCTTTATACGGTGCATTTTTCATTGAATTTATGAATCAAAGCTATAAAGTTACAAATACTTTTTATTGCGAGAGTCACGCGAGAATCTCGCGAGATTTCTCGCTTCTTGCAGTTGTTATATCGGTCTCGCCTCGAATTTTAAACTACAATCTCGCTCTCGTTCTCGTCTCGCATAATGCTACGAGACGAGACGAGATGCGGGAGTACTCTCGCCTTGTCGTGCATCACTACCTAAAGGCGACGGAAGGTAAAGAATAAATACAAAAAATTTATTTATAACAACCGAACGTTTTTTTCGATTTGCATGAAATTCGGTATGACATTTCTTCTGGGTGTAAGTTCTCTTTTAACCCTTGGACGGCGTGGTGGGGTATAACGTACCCCACGACTATATAATTGAAGTATACTTTTGAAATATGCATGCTAGTGCCATGTACGTTCAAGTAGCTTCAAATGACATTGTTTTATTGATCTTACATTTTATTATATTTATGTGTGATTTGACTATTTTATTTACAAAATTATCTGCGAGTCAGAAAAGTATATACAGGGTGATTCATCGGTCAGCCTCTCTTTATATCTCTTTTATTTTAAGTCAGATAGAAAAAATCTTCAAATATAGTTTATGATATATTATTGTCTATCTACATAACATATGCATTTGTGTACAGGGTGCTCCGTTTAAGCGCAACATTATGTAACTTTATATTTCCTAATACTATATCATATAAATTATATTTGAAGAGTTTTTCTATCTGACTTAAAATAAAAGAGTTATAAAGAGAGGACAGACCGATGAATCACGCTGTATACTATCAGAAATATTGAAAGAAGTAAGGTCAGATCCTGAGTAAATGCCTTTTTTATAACTTTTATATACATTTCCAAAATAAAACAATCACAATGAGTTCATTGTCTTTTCATATTATTGTAAGCAAGCTAGCAAACTCGCAACAATTTTTTACTTATTGTATTTTCACACCATAACAATCCTTATATACATTTTGGGGTATGTTATACCCCACCACACTGTTCACGTAATTATTTTCCAGTACACTGTCGGAGGTTTAAGATGATATTTGTTATTATTCACTAGTGTATGAAACTTGGGTGTCACGATCATGATTAGACAGCAGGTAACTTTAATTCCATTGCTCATAACTTATTTCTTTCAAAAAGGTAGGTATATTCTCAGTTTTTGTAATAAGAGAGTAGGAATGAGCCAGTTGAGATGGTTTGGTCATGTGGAGAGAATGAAGAGTGAACGGCTTGTAAAGCGTATATATCTTTTTGAAATTGAGGGTGTTCGATTGCGTGGCCGTCCAGTGTGTAAGTGGATGGATGTGATTGATAAGGTGCTAAAAGAGAGAAAGTTTCCGAGTGAGAAGAGAAGAAGAGCGTGTATGAATGCGATTATGAATGTGGCCGAGGCGAAAGAAGTGTGCTTAGACAGGAATGTGTGGCGAAGGTTGTGGTATTTCGCTACAGAAAATCGGTCAATTTAATATTTTAAGAGGAATATTTGTTGTATGATGTCAGGTTAGTAAGAATTAGTGATGCAAGCGAGGCGAGACGAGACGAGAATTATAAAATATCGATCTCGTCTCGTTTTCGGACCTGTAAGCTCGTTCTCGCACATTTTTTTTTGGGTCTCGTCTCGTTCTCGCACGAGAGTCTCGCTATAAAAATAAGCGCTTACGCACTACGTATTCACGTAACAGTTTAACTACAAGAGACAAGTTCGCACCAATCGCACTGTCTTTCGTGTATTTGCAATCGTATAACTGTAATAGAGACGAAACACTAAATTCTGGTTATCAAATTATTTCAATACGAACTTGATGTTTATTCATTTACGGTCACCAAAAAATGTGATAAGTTAGTAAATAATTTAATTTACCCCTGAAATATCCAATTTATCACCAAATTATGATCTATAAACTATTTCAATACGCGAACATCTGTTAATACATTCTGTCATCAGTAAAACAAATTAAACATTAAAAAATTATTTTTTGTATCTAAAAGTAACTACACTTTATCATTAAATATATGCTACTATTTAAGTAAGATTTAGTCATAAAAAACCGGTACACTGCTAACCCGCCGGCAACCAATCACTACGCGTTTCGCCGTGTTGGCTCCCAACGACGCTTAATATAACATCCTGACTTGCGGCAAGAATTTTATTAACCGTGGTTTTAACTGAGATGAATTATTGGAGAAAACTAGTTCTGGATGCAAAACCGATTTTGTCTTTATTTTGCATTTTGCTGTGGGACCGATACCAATCGAGTACAGATAGACTCAAAAAATATAGTGAATTCATATAATTTTCACATTCCCGTGTTCTATGCGCGAATTAGCGTTGACTCCACTCCTTGTACGGTGCAGTTTGAATGTATGAATCAAAGCTATAAAGTTACAAATAGTTTTTATTGCGAGACTCTCGCGAGAATCTGGCGAGATTTCTCGCTTCTCGCAGTTGTTACACCGATCTCGCGTTGAATTTTAAACTGCAATCTCGCTCTCGTTCTCGTCTCACATAATGCAACGAGACGAGACGAGATGCGAGAATACTCTCGCCTCGTCGTGCATCATTTGTAAGAATGTTGTTGAAAGAGAGTGTGATTATTTTTGTAGTTGATATTATTATTATTGTTTCGAGTTTGTGCTAACCCACTAATGCCCGTTTGCACCATTGCATTATATAAGTTACACTGTAGCAAGTAGCACTTAAATATAAGTGACAGTTATATAAAATTATCGTCACTTGCCCGGATCACTCTGGGGATATTGTATTTTTTTATTGTTTCTATATTCTCCCTTTCAAGGTGACGAGTGACATTTCGTTTATTATATTGAGAGTTGTATTTGATTCTAGTGTATATTATACAAAGTAAGTATTATAATGTAAAAACATGCAAAATATGTAAATGCTAATATTTTAGAAATGGCAGAAGAAATTAAAAATTTATAATTTTCATATCTGCATCACATATAGCGTGTACATTATATGAAAAATAAGATTTTCTGTTGAGAAACACTTCTGCATCGTCGCCTCCTGGAGACTAAATTTTGATATGTGTACAGTCTATAGCTCCTATTATTTTAGGAAATGCATCTATTTCAAAAAATGATTTTGAGCAATTTGTTTGTATCTTGCAGTTCGGAGAAATTTTATAAACTGCTCTCTGAGCGACGCAATTGCTTTTGACACTCTTACAATTATCCTTGACACAGTTGAATAATGCTTTCCTGCAAAATCTGCCACACTTGTGAGGTGACCACCAGTTGCATAAAAACGCAAAAATGTAACAATTTGATTAATAGGAGATATAGAATTGTTCATGTCATTTGTGAATTCCATTTGATTTTCTATCAATACCAACAATTCCAATGTTTTTTTCTTTGTCAACCGAAATCTCTGATAGAATGTTAAATCATCCAATGTGTGAAAAATTTTTTTTCTACTATAAACTCTCCTTGGAATACCATAATTTATTAAATTAATTTCATCCAGGTCATCGTTCTCTACAGCATTAAGTTCAATATCTTCAAAACATCCATCTTATCAGTATGACCCACAGTTCGAGATGACAGTGAATATTCGTAAGTGTAACTTAATGAAGTTGAGCGCTAGATGAAGTACGGCTTAATATAAGCGTCACTTGGTAAAAATAAAGTGGAACTTAAGGTACGGTACAAAGGTTTTTAGTAATTTAAGCGCCACTTATTACTGGGTGCAACTTAACTCGAAACGGTGCAAACGGGCATAAGTGGGAAATGCGTGATTTTATGTATGTATGTATATTTCTTAAGATTTAGACAAAAAAAATATAATCGAAGTGACTGCGTTATGCAGTATTTAAAATTAATTTAGTATAACAGTTTATTCAAATAATAATAAATTAATTTTTAATCATAAAATTATTTTAGCCCCCAATACCTCCCCACAAATACGCCCCTGATGTTCGCAATACAATGTGTAACTCTACGCAAACATAGACAGATGTGCACACGTTTTTATAAGAAATTGTGCTAATTACCATCGTATTAATAAATACTCAAAAAATGTCACTTCCGTAAGGAAGTCAAAAGTAGTTGTTAGCTTTTTGTTGATAATTAAAGGGTTTGTTGGATAAATATGGGGATGGTTACAATAAAACATTTACTCTTTCTTCATTACAGTTAATTGGCTATGTACTGGTTACGTTTAATTGGTTTAATATAAATATGTTTTTGTTTTTTCAACTAGGTGAAGGAAAAAGTTGTTTGTGTGTCCAACAGATGTACTGTTGACAATTTATACACTCATTAAAAAACAAAAAAGTTTACATTTGCAACAAGTTACTTGTGTAAATGTAACAATGTTATTCGTGTTCGTAGAAAAATATTTGATTTAATACTGATTCAGTGAATATCATAATAAATAAACACAGATTAGACCTTTGAGTTGATAGATATGTACTTGTAGGTAGGGTGATCAGATATATTTTAGTAAAACTAAGACAAAAATGATAAAAATCGGTACATTTCGGGACTTTTCAAACCAGGACAAAACTAGAGCATTTTATACAAAATCATTAGTATACAGGTAGGTAATATAATGTGTAATGTAAGTCCATTTTTAATGAGCGTGTAGTGGTTAATATTATATTTCCGTAATTATTTTCTTAAAAAGAAATCGTGAAATTGGTTAAAAAGTATTAAATCTTAATATACTGAGTGCATTACGTAATTTTGGTGGTATACTGCAACTCTGTTTCTTATTCATTAAAATATTGTGCGCAAATTTATTTTTTAATATATACTCGTAAAATGCCAATGTTATAAATCCCGGACATATACTTAATATCCGCCGTATTCTCGGACATATGAAAAAATCTGATGTGGCCAGCACATTACCTTCCGTTAGTTCTATGAATTTGTACAAATTTCAACAGGAAGTTCCTTGCAAAATATTCTATTTCTTGTACTTTACCTTCCGGCGGTTGTATGTATTGTAACGTGGAACGCCCGCCGTGGCCACCACTGTAAGCGAGTGTCTATTTATAGCGGTGACGTATTCGCACTAGTAGCCGGGCGACGTAAGGGAACAGATCGCGACATATTTAATTACTGCCGGCCGCCTGAACCTTTTGTGTTCATTGTTATTATGCGGTCGAACATTCTAGAGCTTTTCTAGAAGATAATGGCAACTGTTTAAAAGGGACGTAGCTATGCTCGGGAGTGAGTTAGTGACATGCAGAGTCATAGAGACGCATGGAGTGTTAGAGAGTAAAGTGTTAGTGAGTTTGAGAAGCACAGAAGTATCGTAGTGAGCGTATGCAGTTGGTGTCGAGTAGGTACTCGGGAAGTTACTGGTATATTGGGATAGCTGTGGATACTCAGTAGTGATTGGGAAGCTATAGTGTACAAGGATAGTAACGAGAGGTTGGGAAGTTACTGGTATACTGGGATAGCTGTGAAAGAATACTCGGTAGTGTTGAAGAGTATTGGGAAGCTAGGTATACGGGGACAGTAACGGCAAGTGGAAGAGAATAGTCGGCAGTGGTGTTGAAAAATTGTGGCATACGGACAGTCGGTGATACTGAGGCTGTGGAAGTAAAACAGAAAGTTAAATAAATAAACAGATAGTGTTGTGAAAGAGGAGACTTATGTCCGAGCAGTTGAATGCAGACGCTGTTAAGTCAGTTGAGTATATAGACGCTGTGGAGGTCGGTAGGCGGACAGTTGAACGTGATATAAGTATATAGTTATATAAATATAGTGATATAAATATCGCGTAGTCTACAAGAGTCTGCAACAGACCGGCAGTCTAAGATTGGAACGCGTAGTAAAATAAATAATTTGTAATATCGTGGAAATAAATAGTAGTGTTAATAGGTTTAATAAATGGTGTTAGTGGTATCTAGTTAATTATAGTTTTAGTGTTAATTAGTTTTTAATAAATGTTTAATATTAGTAATAGTAACTTTCATTATAGTTTAATAAATACTTAATTTTAATTAATAATAATTGTCTAATATTTACGCTTCACCCAAATAAATAAAAACGTTACAGTATATTATACAAATTCCATACAGAAAGTTTCTAGAAAAAGATCCTATATTTTCAGTAAAATTATAAGACAAACATACTACGTCAATTGCACTTGACACTGACATATTTCAATCACAATTTTCTTAATATAGTAACTGGTTTTTAATATTTATAATAACATTAAATGTGAAAAAAATGTTAATCATTGTTTTTTCAAGAAAAACTGTTAAAATCTTCAAATGTGGGTACTTCCGGTTGACCAATTATAATCAAAATCTAATCAGCTCTTTATATGGATGTAACGAAGAGAAATACGAAAGAATTATAATTTTTGGAATTGGGGTCTCATGGCCGCGTGCCTGAGTGTCAGGTCGCGAATCTGGAAAACCGGGTTCGATTCCGACCGACGCCAAATATTTCAAATTTTAAATGGCACAAAATTGATTCCAAATATGTAATTATCATTACCGAAATCTGCGTACAAAGCAGATTGGCACACCCAGCAATGGGTAATAAAGACGTGATGATATATTTACTAATTTATTTTAAACTTTTGTCACACTCACACGTAGTCGCACTCTCTCTCTCTCTCACACACACACACGCACGCACGTACGCACGCACGCACGCACACACATACACACACACACACATACAGACATCATCGTAAAAATAGTAAAATCGTATTCTAGGGACCCTAAACGTGCTTATTGATTAAAAACTCACCACCAATTTTTTTGACCAAAAACAATACCTTCCGCACTTAAAGGTGACGGAAGGTAATAGCTATTAACATATCTATAGGAATGTTATGAACATATCATAACTGCCACAGATGTAAGTTTGAAATCCGAGCTCGTAAAGCGAGGATGTTAAGACATCTGAGACTTGTTATGATTAATAACATCCGTGGTTTGTTCAATAGTTTATCGGTTTCAGAAAATTAAGACATTATTGATAAATATCATTTTTTGAAATTTTCTCATTAATGTATCTATGTATGTATTAAGGAAGAGCATTATATTTTAATTTTATTTTCATTTTGTAGACCGTTGTTGACAAGTCGGTATGTGGTCAGTTTGGTAATAATATTACCATACATATACAGTTATTACTTTGTTACCAGCCTACTTTTGTACATGTAAACAATTGAATAATATCCTGAAACCGGTAAAAAAAATTAATTGCTGAACTCACCAACCATTATGTCTTCATTTTAAATAATGCCTAACGCCTAATTCAACATGTCAAACGAGTTTCTGATAATAATTGATGTTAACATAACGAGCTGCATTTTATTTAAGTTAAATGTAATAAACGGTAATAAATATTGTCAGTTTAGAATCCCATCACATTCTCAGACAAGTATTGACATCATTTATAGATAACAAAATTACGTAAATTTCTTTTTTATTATGTCTTAATGACGTTTTATGATTTCCGGTTATTTAAATTTAATATTATAAAATATCAATTCATTGATAAGATAAAACTTGTTTTTACACTTTACACTATCGCCAATTGCGGTTTTTCGTGTCCTTTTTACCAAGAAATTTTACTTGCAAATAAAATATCTTGTTTTACAAATCGTTATAGTTACGTTTTGCGGTTAGCACCTGAAAATGCTTTCATCCTGTTATCTACAGACGATTTTGATTAATTGTTGAAGAATGTTGTCTATAAATAACTATTTTTAAAATGTTTTATATGTTGGATGATGTTAACAAATGTGTAAGTATTTGTGGAAATATAAAATTGCTTTTATAATTAAGATTAAAATTATATTAGCAGTAAAAAATATAAATAGAATGAAGATATTTACATATACCTACGTATATTTTACAATTACTCGTAAATGATATGCACAATTATATTGCTTAGCTAATTTTGCTATAAATTTTTTGTACTGTAATGAATGTCACATTACATTTAATGGTATGTACAGGAATAATATAAACGTTAATATTGTTAATAACTGTGCTGTCAGTTCTAAATATGAATGAAACATAATAAACATTAAATTTGCTGCATTTAATATTTCGGTTATGACCAAAGAAACGTATGTCAATTTAAAAATATTTAATTAAATATCAATTTGGCAAAAATGTTCTCTAAAGAAATCAAAGCTTTTCTTCTTGAATCTTATTTCAGAAATGGAAACAAATTAGAAAACAACGAATGTCAATACCGTTATCTTTCTTTATTGCCTTTTCTCCTTAAAATTACATTTCAAGATCAATTCTGACATCCTGAATTTTGCATAAAATAATGATTGATGAGTTAGGAATTTTATTGAACACACTGAAGTATTCTATTTAAATTATTTACTATAATTTTTTTATGTTCATTTCTAATATTGTAACACGAGGGGGGTGGAACTGGCTGATGATACTACTTTGATGACTGGTGGACGCCTCGGATGGCTGGCGTCCACGACTTCGTGTGATGGATTTCTTGAGAAGGACACACATACACTTCACTTTTAACACTTTACACTGATGAACACTACGGACATGAACAAATACTTGTGATTTAAAAACTAAACTTTATTTAGATGATTAAACTAAATGATTAAATTATTATTGATTAACACTAAGCCTAACATAACTAACAAAACTGTTACATTCTGTAACACAGCGGACGAGCGTCGCCCCAAACTAAAACTCTCCCATGTTTATCCCATGGCTAACTAATACCGACTCTCCCATGTTTATCCCATGGCTAACTAATACTGACTGACTTAAAACAAAAACGCTATCTCCAGGATAGGATTATCTTAGGGGTATGGGGTGCATAGGTGAGGTCATTCTAAAGTCACGCTCGTATATATAATAATTTCCAGACTTAAGATCAACAAATAAATGTCGTGACTATCATAATATGATAAGAATTTCTAAACTGAATTTTGACATTTATAACTTACACAGATAAACAGAGTTAAAATATGATTATCGAAACTATAATTTAGAAGAGTTTATAAAAAGTTATTTATCTGTTATTGTGCTTACCCTCGCCTTGTCACAATATTATGACAATCAAAATAAAATGAATACAAAATTTAGGTTAGAGCGGGGCATACAGGTGTTGAAATACTGTTCCTTTAAAATACTAGAGTAGTTGTGAATCAGATCACTTCGGTGCTACTTACTCCAAGAGCTCTACTAAATGGAAAACAGCTATTGTCAATTTAAGCAAAGTTTAATAGTTAAGTTACTTTGGTGCAACAGGCCATAAGCAAATTTAATTTTGCATGCTTTCAAGCAGCAGAAATTAGGCATGGAAATATACCTGGTGTTTTTTGCCTTCCGTCACTAGGTAAGGAAGGTATTGTATTTGGTCAAAATATTCGGTGGTGAGTTTTTAATGAATAAGCACGTTTTAAGGTCCCTAGAATACGATTTTACTATTTTTACGATGATGTTAACTCTAATTCTACAATTCCAAAAATTATAATTTTGGGGTATAAGAAAGTAGGTCATAAGTTCCGTCGTTATAAGACATCAGTCATACGTCGTTTATTATGTCAATAGGACGTTTCGGACATTAATTTGTCCATCCTCAGCAAAATATTTTAGTTACAATATAATATAAATGCTAGTCGAATTAACATAATGAACTACATTTTTACAAATCAGTGCTCGCCCAGAATTCTGTCAAGAATTATTGCAGTTTACTTGTTTTTAGATTCTGCAATAATTCTTGACAGAATTTTGGGCGAGCATTGATTTGTAAAAATGTAGTTCATTATGTTAATTCGACTAGCATTTATATTATATTGCAACTAAAATATTTTGCTGAGGCTGGACAAATTAATGTCCGAAATGTCCTATTGACATTATAAACGACGTATGACTGATGTCTTAAATAACGACGGAATTTGTGGCCTACTTTCTTAACCCCAAATTTCAAGGTTGTTCTCAAATTTCCTATTTCAAAAATTATAATTCTTTCGTACTCCTCTTCGTTGCATCCATATGAAGAACTGTTTAGATTTTGGTTATAATTGGTCAACCGAAAGTACCCTCATTTGAAGATTTTAATAGTTTTTCTTGACAAAACGATGTTAAGTATCATTTTTTCACATTTAATGTTATTATAAATATTAAAGAACATTGTATTCTCTATACGATTTGACTGAATTTTATACTTCATATTAAATGGATATAGAGTTATAAAATTATAAAGAAATTAAATTTCATATATTAGCCAGCTATGCTAGAAACAGCTACTATATTAAGAAAATTCTGATTGAAAGATGTCAGTATCAAGTGCAATCGACATATTCGTGTTATATTTGTGTTATAATTTTACTCGAAATATAGGATCTTTTTGCTCGAAACTTTCTGTATATGGAATTTGTAAAAATACTTACAACTATCGAAAGGTAATATACATACAAGAAATTTAGAATATTTTGCACGGAACTTTCTGTATGGATTTTGTATAAAATACATACGCATTTACGAAAATTCTACCGGTAGATACCGCATTTACCGACTGTAGTGGTAAAAAGTTACCGTTTTCGAAAATTGTTCAATATCTGCCAGATCCATCTACCGGATTCATGAAGAATCTAATCTCAAAAAAAAGGTAGTGATGCAAAGCGAAGCGCGCGCGTTAAAAGTGGAAATGTGTTCAAAGTAGGACTCTGCTCAGTTTGTTAACTTCGTCAAATTTCTAACCTGTTTTAAATTTTCAATTTTTTTCATAGGTTATGGATCTACCCTGTTTACCATTTGTGTTCTTAAAATATCGATTCCGGTAGCTATAACCTTATAAAAAGCTGTTTACCGGTAACAGTTCACAGATAGAATTTTCATAAATACCTCATATAATTGACGGAAGGTAATGTGCTGGCCACATCAGATTTTTTTTCTTTCGAGGTGTAAGTATATAAGAGATTAACAAGGGAAATAAATTTTCGGCAGACTGTTGTCCTCCGTTTTGCTAACAAAAAAAAACCTGAAGAACACTTCACATATCGTGGAACCAATATGATAAAAAAAATTAGCGCAATTAAATTCTCGGTACTTACCTTATTATTTTCTGCCGAATGTCTCAATCTGTAAAGGGAGCAAATCAGGTATCACCTCACGGGTTCTCGAAGTTGTTGGAGAATCATTTTTCTGGAATTTGAAAATTGGAAATAATTTTCATGTTGACAGCACAAATTTGAATTCAGTCAGCTAGGTACAGATAAGCTTACAAACAAGATGACAAAGAATATCATCTGCTTCAGTAAGGACAGAAGGCATAATATATTTATCTATTTAATTATATAGGTTCCCATATTCTCATCTTATATTTCGCACAATTTTTCCCTACCTACCATTAAATACCCTAATAATAGTAGTGACCTAGTTTTATTACCCTTAATTTGGTTTCATTCATAGATCTGTCTGTATTCGGTTTCTTGTGGAATTCTTTATGGTGAAGCGTCGTAAATTGGCTGGAAAGCGATTGACTTCAGTTCACGGGTCCCCTGAACGTTTGTAACATTATACGCCTACTTTGCTTCAATGGACCCGATCTGATACGGATGTTATGAACGACAAAAAGATGCTTTGTTCGCTTATCTATACAACGTGTAAAATGGAGCGAACTACACAAAAGAGGAAGAAAGGAACAGGTTTTTTACACTTTTATGAGAAATTGAATTAAGATACTGTGACTGTGAGAAGAGAGATTATAATAGTTTTGCTCAGGGGCGTGCTGGATGAGGCATATTTTAGAACTAATTATTTTGAGGTCTGTGATATCACTATAATAATTATTTGATTAACTCTGAAAAATTTACCACAGGTCTTGCTCCTAAAAAGGAGAATTTGATAATATTTTGACAGAAAGTTATAAGATTTACAAATAAATAATAAATACAGCACCTGTATTCATTTTGTAGGAAGCTGCGTTATGATTGGATGTTGATGCGGACATGTGCAATGCGGTTGCTTGAACCATGTGTAAAAGATATATACCTATTAGTCTAATAGGTAAATGGTGTAAAATCATTTTCTAAAGAGACAGCGTTGTTATTCTCTGACATTATTTGAACAGCGGTGAGCGTGTGTTTATATTGAAATTGGAAATAATATAAAGCGGCAAAATAATTAAAATGTGTAGTGTGGTTGCCTGAACAGACAGCGTTTTAATTGATTTGTATAGAAATGAAGAAGTTTGATACCACACAAAATCGCCCGAATATTATAATAAATACGCCAGACAATGTGCGATTTTCAACTGCTAAATGTTATTATCTTATAATAATCAGGCAATACATCAAAAAATAAGTATTAAAGTTAATTAATATTTACATACGTTATTCTTTGCATTTCTTTTTTCTCCTTTTAAATTTCCGTCCAAATCCTATTAGAATACTCATTAATCGTAACCAACAAAATTTTTCAATCAATAATTTTACGTAGTATTAGTATAAATATCTTAATCTATAATTTATAGAAAGTGTATTTTGAATTACCTATACAAAATTGCAAAAATAAAATATGAAGTAAATGAGAAGCCCATTCAAGCATTTTAAGATGGACTTTATTCACCTATATACTCGCGTCGTACCCTTTAAGTAGTGACGATAAAAGGATAATTTTTTCAAAATTTATGTGTACACTAGATAGAACAATGCCTATCTTTCATGTGCCGAAATGCACTGCCTTAATTGAGTTTCACGTTTCTTACTTTACTTTCGAACCATGTCCATGATTTTTAAGAAATGGTCTTTCTGTCGAAGACTAGTCCACCAGCAATGTTCTGATTTTTTAACTTTTTGTATAACTGTGTAACCCATTACTCCAACAATTATTGCAGCTAACATTTTTTTATTTGAATGAAATTACAAAACGCAACTACCTTTGCAGAACAACGGCTACAAAATGAGGTTTAGTAGTATCTTTAGCGCCAATTCTCTTTCATGAGTTATGCAACACTCCATAAAAATACGTAAAAATTTTTACAGTGGAATGCAATACTTTTCATGGAACGTTTTTATAAAAAAAATTATAGAAATTTTTATAAAAATTTTTACAGTGGGATACCGGCTTAAGATTTACAGATGTGAACAGAATCGACCCATTAGTTTTAGATACATATTCATCGAATGTAACAAGAAAGTTACTGTATTCTTACAAGAATCGAGCATTTTTAACTTGTAAACACAAGTAAAATCCACATGCTATTCGGGCCGGAGCTTCATTACCAGTACAGATTCCATTGTAATGTTTAGCTGAGAATAATTGATAATTATGAAATTGGTCCATTTTTACCTTCCGTCACCTTTAGGTAAGGAAGGTATTGTCTTTGGTCAAAAAATTCGGTGGTGAGTTTTTGATGAATAAGCACGTTTTAAAGTCCCTGGAATAAGATTTTACTATTTTGACAACGATGTCTGTATGTAATTTGTACAAAATATATGGAACAGACGGAAGGTAATATGCCACCACCGAATTTTTTTACCAAAGACATTACTTTCCTTACCTAAAGGTAAAAACATCTTCGATTTGTTAACTTTGGTTTTCCTTTATGAAAAATTTTGGAAGGACTTTTTACAGCCTTTTTGGGAAAAAATGTTTTATTGATACAATCGGACGTTTCAAACGCCCAAAATCTTGATCTTCAGCGTAAATCTATAGAACATATTGTGAAATTTATATTTCTTTTTTACATTTTCCTGGTTTTGATTTTCAGGATCTGTTTGCACATAAAGCCCTGAAATAAATTAAACTCCTTGTACAGTATTCCAAATGATGATATAATAAATAGAATACAATTCTTGAAAGTTAGGAAAGATTAACCAAGTGCTTATTTTGTTTTGTAAATCTGGGGAACCGGGTTCGATCCCGACCGACGCCAAATATTTCGAATTTTAATTGGCACAAAAATGACCCCTGTGGTGGACTCTCCACGCCAGCATTGAGTGCCCGTGAGGTGACGCCTGTTAAGCACCCGCACGGTGAAAATATTTCATCATTACCGATATACATATGTGTACAAAGCAGATTGGCACACCCAGCAATGGGTAATAAGCCGTGATGTTATATTTATTTATTTTATTTATAATTTATTGAAATGCCTACGTTTCGGATTCTATTTCGTGCCATAAGTTATTTCCTTCTATTCTTGAAGAGAGAAAGATCAATTGTTTAAGCAATTTGTGAAATTAAGCATCAATTTAGCCAAGACAAGATAATAAGCTAAGCATGAAATATTTACTTTGGATGCATTTAACAAAGAATACCTACATATTTCGATTCTAATTTACTTCACATTTGAATCAAATGACTGGTTGTGTATTTGCGTGCATCCTATTGAAAAGAATATGCCAAGGTAAGATCTCCACGAGGGAACAGTTGTTATTTGTGATTGTGACTTTGTGACGACGTAGGACGTACAATAAATGAGAAATGTACAAGTACACTCTATAAAAAAATCATTACAAGAAAAAAACACGACAATTATTTTCGCAGTAACATTAGGAAACCATCATATTGCAATATGAGATGTACATGATATGAAAGAGAATTTCATGGCGAAATCAAATTTTCAAACCGCGTTATCGTAACTTTAACAGGATCAGAATGGTGAATGAAAAATTAACAAATCTGGTATGGCCAACACTATACCTCCCGTCACTTACAGCTCTAGTCACAAAAACGATTAAGTTAATTCTTATTTTTAGATTAGCGAATTTTACTCAAATTTTAGCAGTTTATTTCTTAAAATATAGTCTAATCTGATCCAAGTAAATACCTTTTTTTGAGACCCCTCAACAGGATTAAATCCCAATTACAGAGTGGGTTCATATTCAGACACATCCATGCCTTAGTGAGATTCGAACCCAGAGCCCCGAGGGCACTCATGACATGAGGCGTTGCTCTAACCATTGAGCCACCGGAACTATAATAAAATGAAGATTAAATTTTAAAAACCGGGATAAAATAGAATTTGCTAATCCAAAAATGAGGATTAGCTTAAACCTTTTTGTGAATCATTAATTTCTATTAATCTAAATACATACCTATATATTTACTTATGCTGGGAACTCCTTTTCTATTGTTCTATTTACTTTTTACCTCTCGCTAAGAGAGGTATTGTATTCATGCTAAAAATCGCATATCCAGATTTTAATGAATAAGCACGTTTTAAGGTCCCTAGAAACCGATTATAACATTTTTACGATGATGTCCGTATGTGTGTGTGGATGTGTGTATGTGTGTGTGTGTGGATGTGTGTGTGTGTGGATGTTGGATTCACTATATCTCAAATACTATAAGACTTAAGACATTTTTAACTATGGATTCCTCAATCTAACAATAATGGGAAGAGTCGAGTCAGTTTTGGTAACAATTGGACAACCGGAAGTAGTAGTTACAAGAAAAAAATTATCTAAATATTATTTATCGAAAATTTATTTAAATACTTATATTAAAGAACGTTAAATTCTTTATTCGATAAATATAAATTCATTATTATATCTTCTATAGATTTAGAGATAAAGAAAGGCATATAAAATAATTTGATGTAAAAAATCTCAGATCAAACTACTACAAGGCAAGAAATTCAAATGTTTGTAATTGACACATAAATGTCACTGTCAAAAATATTTGTATGCCTCTGTCAAAAATATTTGTACATTATTATGAAGATTATGAAAATAAAAAAAGTCAACAACGCAAAAGAATATACGTAAAAAAGAATATAAAAGGAATTTGCGAAAAAATGACGAATATAAAGAAAAAGAAAAGGAAAGTAGAAAAAGAAAATTTCAGGATATTGAATATAAAGAAAATGTATGTATTGTACATAATTTACATTAAAATAATTATTTTGTAGTGAGACATGAATATATGTATTTGTATTTAAAAATATTTTTCGTTTAATGCGTACAACCAGGTAAAATATCTGGCGAGAAGTTATGTGTTGGGCACATCAGATTTTTTCATTTTAAAACGTTACTAATATTATTTTGAAATGATTAGTTCTTTGATAGTGACATTTATCTGTCAGTTAAATACATTTGAATAACTGCGTTTTGTTTGTTTAAAGCGTAGCAGTGAGATTTAAATTATAGATAATTTTATAAACTTATTCGTAAAATATATAGAAAAAGTATTAATGCAAATCTATAGAAAATTTAATAATCTTTAATTTTTATAATAACATTAATCTCGAAAAAATAACATTTAAAGGTATTTTTCGAAGAAAAACTATTTTGAGCTTCTAGTAAAGTGCCATTTCCGGTTATCTGATTTTCACCAAAATTTAATAGGCTCTTTCCAATACAGAAAAAGTTCGAAATACAAGGTTTCAAAATTTTCAGAATAATAGTACAGTGTGTTCAAAAAAATTCCTAACTCGGAGTAGGCTATGAACACAGTCAATTTAAAAATAATTAATTAAATGTCAATTTGACATGAAATATTTTCAAAAATGTAATCTAAAGAAATCAAAGCTTTGTTTCTTCAATCTTATTTTAGAAATGGAAACAAATTAGAAAACGACGAATGTCAATATACTGTATCCTTCTTTATTGCGTTTTCTCCTTAAAATTATATTTTAAGATCAATTTTGACATCTTGACTTTTGAGTAAAAGAATGATCAGACATACGTTTCTCTGTTCATAGCCTTCTCCGAGTTAGGAATTTTATTGAACACACTGTATTTTAAGTGGATCCACACACACATACACACAGACATCATCGTGAAAATGTTAAAATTGGATTCTAGGACCTTAAAACGTGGTCATTTACCAAAAATCCCGATATTTGATTTTTAGCACGATCCCTATACCTCTCTTACCAAGGGTAGCGGGAGGTAAAATTGCAGGAAAACTGACAATTTGTTGTTTACATCATCAATAATTTACTTTTTTCGATGCCACGACGAACGTAAACTGTTATAAATAGTAAAACCTATTAGACTAAGTACTAAATATGTAAGATTATTTATTTTTTGAATTATTTAAATATCTTTCTTAATTGTTATGAGCAAATGGCAAAAAACTTAAATATGTCGCCATTTTCCCAATTGGCGGGAGGTTCCCACACTCCGATTTCCGGAAAATATTGATACCTTCCGTCAATTCTATGTATTTTGTACAAATTTCATACGGAAAGTTCCTTGCTAAATTAAATATTCTGTTTCTTGTACATTACCTTCCGGCAGTTGCATGTATTTTATGCAAATTTCATACAGAAAATTATCATTTTGTGACGTTTTCTATATAGAGTGTAATGTATCTGCAGAAATAAAAGATTTATTATTATTATTTCTTGTACATTACCCTAAAGCAGTTGTATGTATTTTATACAAATTCCATACAGAAAGCAAAAGATCCTATATTTACAGTAAAATTATAAGACAAACACACTATGTCAATTTCACTTGACACTGACATCATCTTTCAATCAAAATTTTCTTAATATAGTAGCTGTTTCCATAGCTATGGCTACTTTATGAAATTTAATTTCTTTATAATTTTTTAATTCTATATCCATTTAATATTAAGTATAAAATGTAGTCAAATCGTATAGAGAATAAAATATTCTTTAATATTTATAATAACATTAAACGTGAAAAAACGATATTTAACATAGTTTTTTCAAGAAAAACTGTTAAAATCTTCAAATGAAGGTACTTCCGGTTGTCCAATTCTAACCAAAATCTAATCAGCTCTTCACATGGATGTAACGAAGAGAAATACGAAAGAATTATAATTTTTAGAATTGTAGTATGGAAGTTATCGTAGACGAAAATTTTGTTACATACACACACACATACACACACACACACACACACACACACACACACACGCGCGCACACACACACACACACACACACACACACACATACATACATACACACACACGCACACACGCACGCACACACACACACACACACACACACACACACACACACACACACACACACACACACACACACACACACACATACATACAGACATCATCGTAAAAATAGTAAAATCGTATTGTAGTGTGACGGAACATACTATACCTATGACCTTGACCATGGCCTCGTCTAATAGAAGGTTGTACTTACCCTACGTTGTGTTTATATTTAATAAGTAACCCTTTACCTGGTTCGTAATATAGAGTAGCTGTTAAAAGTGGAGGAATCGGGATAGGTATTTGACGTAATTAAAGAATAATGTTCTCTCCAAAAAGCAGACAGAATTTGTCTATCTTTGTGCATTTATTGAAAATTAACCATGAAAGCAAATAGTAAATAATATGAGAAATATGGTCGGGTGTAAGGGTTTGAACACGACACCCTGCTGTGGAAAGGTCCGCTCTCTGGCATTCGCCGTATGTGCGAGGGAAACCACAGCAAAAACCTCGTACAGAGAGACATCGAGACACAATTTAAACAAATAATTTATAACAAATTAAACATAGTAACACATAAAGGTTGTCCCAACAGTTTAATATTAACAACATTGAAAATAATACTTTAATTCGACCTGTACATTGATAGTCAATTATAAACGTAATTGTGTACGTGAAGGTGAATGTGTAAGTTTGGTGAGTTCGGAGATTCATCCGAACTGCCATGACGCTCGGCGTCGCCGCCGGCCTGCTTTTTGTATGGAAAGCGTGGAGTTAGCAACACAATCCTGGTTCGCCGCTGGACCGGCCTCACCATTTGTACAGGCCGCCCGGCATAGCCGAGGCGTCTACAGTATGCGACTGTGTCGCCATACCGTCTATCCCGACAAGTACCTGTGTCGTACCCGTCGGGGTGTGATTTGTAAAGTGATACCCAAGTGAACGTGGACTTGCCAGCGTTCGGTGCTGATACGGCACACATCTTGAGTTTGGGTGGCTGCAAGCAGCGAGACCCGCAAAATTACGTTTGATTGGCAACCAATATTAGGTCACGTAGATAAAAATTCATTATATCATTGTGACAACAATAAATCATAATATGGTGCTTGTCCAAGTTAAGTTCCTCGTAATTGAAAAAGGAAGCCAAATCAGGTGAATAGGGAGGTTCCCAAACGTGCCTGGCATAGCCATAGCAGCTGAATGGGGGAAAGTCGTGGAGGTTCCCAAACGTGCCTGGCATAGCCATAGCAGCTGAATGGGAGGAAAAGCGTGGAGGTTCCCAAACGTGCCTGGCATAGCCATAGCAGCTGAATGGGAGGAAAAATGTGGAGGTTCCCAAACGTGCCTGGCATAGCCATAGCAGCTGAATGGGAGGAAAAGCGTGGAGGTTCCCAAACGTGCCTGGCATAGCCATAGCAGCTGAATGGGGAAAAGTAGTGGAGGTTCCCAAACGTGCCTGGCATAGCCATAGCAGCTGAATGGGAGGAAAAGCGTGGAGGTTCCCAAACGTGCCTGGCATAGCCATAGCAGCTGAATGGGAGGAAAAGCGTGGAGGTTCCCAAACGTGCCTAGCATAGCCATAGCAGCTGAATGGGGGAAAGTAGCGGAGGTTCCCAAACGTGCCTGGCATAGCCATAGCAGCTGAATGGGGGAAAGTAGGTAGGTATTGGAGAGCGGAGTCGAAGGTGGACTTAGAACTTACCTCGGACAAGCCAAGTGTAAGAGTTCAGAACCTTGGGTTACCCAACATGTCAACCATGCCAGAGGTCCAAGGTCTGTGAGTAAGTTTGGTGAGTTCAGAGCCTTGGGTTACCCAACATGTCAACCATGCCAGAGGTCCAAGGTCTGTGAGTAAGTTTGGTGAGTTCAGAGCCTTGGGTTACCCAACATGTCAACCATGCCAGAGGTCCAAGGTCTGTGAGTCTGGCCGAAACCAGACTGCCGAATACAGCGTTTATCCCCGTATTTAAATCAAAATATCCCTCTTGCCTCCTTCCGATCATAGGCGTTTCGGGGGTGAGGGTTGCACCTCCCCGCCACCGGTGTGAGTGGGTGGTTGGGTGGCTCGAGGAACGTTCTAGAACATCATAAGTTTGTCATCGCTCCTTATCAGGGACGGATTGCCAGATGGCCCTAGCTAGCCCTGTGTTGCAGTGTCAAGAGTCTGCGGCTCGCGCGTCTGCCTGGCGCCAACCCTTAATCTGAGCATTAGAAACAAAGAACACATAATATGCAACAATATTTTTATGCAATGGCCATCGCAATTAAATACTAACTACAAATGTCACTTGCAACGAATCCTAATAAGAACATTAACAGTATAATTGTTTGGTTATTGTAAGTGCATAAATAAATAAATAAACAAACACATAAATGCATAAATAAACAAATAAATAATAATCATGATAATAGAGAGTACAGTCTCAGTAGCGACCCTAAAACGTGCTTATTCATCAAAAACTCACCATCGAATTTTTTGACCAAAGACAATACCTTCCTTACCTAAAGGTGAGGGAAGGTAAAAAAGGTAAACACTAATTAAATAAGTCTGTAGTAGTCAATAATTATTAATGAATAATAATAAATAATTTGTAAAAAAAAAAATAAGAAAATATATAATAAAATATGATTCAAATGAAGCATAAAGTAAATTTTCAAAATTTTCTCTGTTTGAGGCGCTGTAGCTCTTTATCTAAACTTGACTGCTTTGTTATTTTCCCCATGAAAGTTTTAAGAACCCGTTGGTGACGCCTGAGACACTCCCTCAAATCTCAAATAAACAAATATATTGTCATTATTGAAATCTGCGAACAGAAGCAGACAGACACACCCCGAAGCTTTAAATTTCGGGAAATAATATAATAATAACTCCAACCATTGTAATACTTAGAACTAATAGTCGTGATGAATGATATTCACCCCAATTCTCCCAGCAAATTACTAACTCTTATCAACATTTCTGTAACAAATAATCAAAAGTAATTGAAAACACTGAATAAAACATGAAAATGACAGGGTTTACATTTGTTTCTATTGGTCACAATTGTTAGCAATGTAACTAGATCTAGCAACTTTCTTACAGAATTGGTGTGTTTATATTTTATTTATGTATTCTAGAAATGTTAAATTACATTGTTCCATGAATGAATCAAAATTAGTGTTTAAGTTCATTCATGTTTCATTAAAATAACCAATTACGTGGCTTTAATTTGCAAATTAGTGTCATTACTTTCGAAGAAATAAATATTCATTAGAATAATTGTTGTTGGCCTTTAAGAAATAACGTACTCATTGTTTAAATTCAGGATTTCTGGTAATTTCAATGCGTATTCTACAATTTCCTGAAAATAACATTAATATGTATTGTAATTACTTGAAAATATAACCACTACTCTTTGGTTATTATACTTATTTTTATTATTATAGGTAATCTATGTGCATCATATTTAAATTAAATGGTAAGATTATATACTCAAAAATTAGTTTACACAAATTATTAGTAACTAAATTTATTAGAGTAAAGTCGGTGAATGTGGAATACCATTTTTATTTCATTGAAAAAAACATGCGAGAAGATGGCGGTTAATCATCAAATATTGTATATAGGTCATTTAAAATGTACTTTACAAAATAGTAACACTTTCAAGTTGATTATCTAAAATGATTCATTTATAACAGCAATTTTCTTCAAAATGGAAATTTTTACACCTGTTGAAAAAGGGATGGCAATGTGGAATACCATAGTGCATTAACGTGGAATATATACCACATAACCATACTTACTTTCACAGTATAAGAAAATTCGGAAAATCATGGAAATATGTTCTTTAAATTATTTATTCCTTCTTGCTAGGTATACTTTTCTGGTACATTTTCTTAAACCAAGAACAGTTATCTACTCATATTATAACATTTTCGCTAATTTGGAATATTCCACAATGGCATACCCCTTGGTATTCCACATTAGCGGATTTGTTGACATTAAATTCCCGCTATCGAATTTCATTTAGGAATTAGTTTGAAAAATATTTTTTAAATCTAGCCTACACCCCCAAACCCCTATCCACACTGCAGTTGCAAAAAATCGTATTTTCGACTACACAATCACTAATAAAACTACGCATCTTTACACTTGCTTAAAAAGCTCAGCAGGCACTCATACTATTTTTCAAGGTTTTTCATGTTATGCACAATGTAGTTAAATTGGTGTCTCTATGTAGGTAATAACTGCCCTACACACGTGCATTTGTGCCATTAGATCGCAGATATCGTGTACTATTTTTTCAAAAAGCGCCTATTCCACATTAGATGACTATTCCACATTCACCGACTTTACTCTACTAATAAAAGCGATGTAACGCAATATTAACTTACTCAGTTTTCCTAAGGTAAAATCTATATTTTAACCCTAGAACCACAACGTGAAATTTATTTTACAATAACCACAACATGGCGTCGTACGCGACACCACTTTAAAGATCGTTATCACACTTATTTCTACGAAAATAAAAACTTTGTTATTCGTTTATGATAGTTTTATTTATAAGTATAATATAATATAAAAATAATAAAAACTTATTAGAGTTGCAGTCTTGATAAAATGATTTTATTAGATTGCCATTTATTGAACAATCCTACGTTTCGGTTCCTAATAAACCATCATCAGGGCTATTTTAATACACAGGCTGTAAATGAAATAAGTACATTAAATTTAACCAGTAATGTAACTCGTCGAGAGCTACAATATTTCTTAATAATTTTTCGCACTCCTGAGACTAAAGAGCGATTCTAATCATTCATATTAGGGACAAAAGTTCAATTTCAGTCCCAGAGGGATTAAATATGACTATTTCACTCATAAATATATTAACCAATCCAAATGCAGGATTCTACCTAGTTACCAAATTTCATTTCGACAAAACACCGTCAAAAAAGTTTTTTCGCACCCTTTAAGCCAATAAGATGTCGTATTTTTACAAGTAAGTGAGTTTTGATAAGCGAAATTTTTTTGACGTTTTAGAAACATATTGTTTACATACCTGTCAAAGTCTGTATATTTTCAGTGTTATCAGTTTTTATTAAAAACGAGTCGATTTGGACATGAATCTATTTAAAACGTTGAAATAGCAAACTGAAACCTAGTACCTCTAAACATAATAAATATTTACAAGATTTTTGTCAAGAAAAAAATTATATGCATAATTACCTGATTTTTATTTTGGAAATAGTCATCCGAATACCATTCGTGGTTAAATTTTAACCCGGAAAAATTTTCCGATTGCTTTACTCGAGCCTGTTGCCAATTTATTTCGTGACATTGATCAAAAATTACTCGTTTGACAACTCGTAATTTTTTTGTCAATGTCACTCAATAAATTGCTAGGCAACCGGCTCTCGTAACAATCTGAAAATTTTTCCGGCAAAAATTTATCACTTATGATATTATATATGAAAAAATCCCTGGGGGACTAAAGTAAAAATAAACAAGATGTTTCCATAACATCATATAGTATCTGCACTACATTTTGAGCAGGCGTTGGGTATAAATTTGAACAAAATTTTTGACATTTGTATTGTCAAATTGTAAGATTAATTTCTTTTACAATAATATGGTTCCATTTGATACGGGAGTGCGAAAAATAGCGTATATACCACAGGACTAAAGTGCATTCAATCCCTCAGGTGATTCAACTTTACCCACGCAATTGAATATGCACTTTAGTCCCTGAGTATATAATATATTATTACCTCCCGTCATACTGTAGGTAAGGAAGGTAATATTATCGGTCCAAAAATTCGATGGTGAGTTTTCAGTAAATAAGCACGAATTACGGTCCTCACAATACGTTTTTACTATTTTTACGATCGCGTGCGGGCGGGCGCGTGTGTGTGTGTGTGTGTGTGTGTGTGTGTGTGTGTGTGTGTGTGTGTGTGTGTGTGTGTGTGTGTGTGTGTGTGTGTGTGTGTGTGTGTGTGTGTGTGTGTGTGTATGTGTGTGTGTGTGTATGTGTGTGTGTGTGTGTGTGTGTGTGTGTGTGTGTGCGCGCAAGTGCGTGTGCGTGTGTGTGTGTGTGTGTGTGTGTGTGTGTGTGTGTGTGTTTGTTTGAGTGTGACGATTTTTCCTCCACGATAACTCTTACAACAAACTTCCCAAAATTTATATTTTCCATATTTAAGCTTTCTACATTCATGTAAAGAGTTTATTATATTTTGGATAAAATCGGACAACTGAAAGTGATACTTTACTTGAAGCCCATAACAGTTTTTAGTGAAAAATTATATTAAAATATAATCTAAAACTTTTCAATTTTAGTATTTAAGACTTTCATATCAAGGGGAATAACATTAGATTTTGGCTAAAATTAATAAACCGAAAGTGATACTTTACTTGAAGCTCTGAACAGATTTTCGTGAAAAATATATTATGATATATTCAAAAACTTTTTAAATTTAGTATTTAAGACTTTTATATGGAAGGGAACAACATATTAGATTTTGGCTAAAATTGATAATCCGAAAGTGATACTTTACTTGCACCTCTGAACAGATTGTCGTGCAAAATATATTATGATATATTCCAAAACTTGTCAAATTTGGTATTTAAGACTTTTATACGAAGAGGAACAACATATTAGATTTTGGATAAAATGGATAAACCGGAAGTGATACTTTATCTGAAGCTTTAAACATATTTTCGTGAAAAATATATTAATACAATCCGAAACTTTTCATATTTGTTATTTAAGACTTTTATATTGATGTGAACAACATATTAGATTTTTTTCTAAAATTGATAAACCGGAAGTAGTAATTTACAGAAAGCTATAAACAGATTTTCTTGAAAAACTATATTAAAACGATCTAAAACTTATCAAATTTGGTATTTAAAACTCGTGTACAATTTGAAAAACAAAATATAATCCAAAATTTCGTATTACAAACTTTTCTATTTATTGGAACAACAAATTAGTTTTTGTTTAGAAACGATCAATTGGAAATGATACTTTACTTAAAGCTCATTGCTGTTTTAAAAATGAAATTGACGGGAGGTTATGTGCTGGCCACATTAGATTTTTACCTTCCGTCACCTTTAGGTAAGGAAGGTATTGTCTTTGGTCAAAAAATTCGGTGACGAGTTTTTGATGAATAAGCACGTTTTAGGGTCCCTAGAATACGATTTTACTATTTTTACAATGATGTCTGTATGTGTGTGTGTGTGTGTGTATGTGTGTGTGTGTGTGTGTGTGTGTGTGTGTGTGTGTGTGTGTGTGTGTGTGTGTGTGTGTGTGTGTGTGTGTGTGTGTGTGTGTGTGTCTGTGTGTGACAAAATTTTCTAATGCGATAACTCTAACACATTCCAAAAATTATAATTCTTTCGTATTCCTCTTCGTTACATCCATGTGAACAGCTGATTAGATTTTGGTTATAATTGGTCAACCGGAAGTACCTTCGTTTGAAGATTTTAACAGTTTTTCTTGAAAAAACGGTGTTAAATATTATTTTTTCACATTTAATGTTATTATAAATATTAAAGAATTATTTATTCTCTATACGATTTCAATGCATTTTATACTTCATATTAAATGCACATAGAGTTAAAAAATTATAAAGAAATTACATATCATATATATTAGTTAGCTTTGCTATAACTCTGGAAACAGCTGCTACATTAAGAAAATTCTGATTGAAAGGTGTCAGTGTCAAGTGCAGTTGACAGTACGTTATAATTTTACTGGAAATATAGGATCTTTTGTTAGAAACTTTCGGTATGGAATTTGTATAAAATACATACACCTGTCTTAAGGTAATGTACAAGAAATATAATCTTTCGCAAGGAACTTTCTGTATGACATTTATACAAAATACATATAACTGACGGAAGGTAATGTGCTGGCCACATCAGATTTTTTAAAAATATTTTAGTTTTTGAATTAAAATTGTTTAAAGATTTGTAAAGATTTAACCGACTCAAGACCCCCATGTTGGACAAGTTATCCTGGACACCTACTGTACACACGATGTAGAAGATATTCATGGTCTTACTAGTACAAAAATGTTGTTATTGTTGTACTAGTAAAAAAATGTTAGTTTCTTAGTTCACCGCTGACCGCTGGCGGCGGCAGTAGCCACAGCAACACAGATCATATTGAAAATTGTTATTTGACAGTTCCATCGTTTGTGTTTTGTAGTGTACACAGCCGGCTTAGACTAAAATTGCAAATTTTACAAATAAAAAAATTCCAAAAAAAAATAAAAAAATTATTTGAAACGCTTGAAGAAAAAATAGTATATGTCATTCGGAGTAGAACGCCCTTTTTGTGTTTTACCCAGCTTGCAATAGCTGGGTTCAACACAAAAAGACCGCTTTCTACTCCTAATAACATAATATACTATTATATTCTGGATAAGCTTAATAAAATTTGTATTTTAATCTCATCAAAAATAAATTATAACTAAAAATAGTTTGTTTTTTGTATTATAAAAATCAAAGTAAATAACACCAATTTTAACTACATATAATCTTCAAATTTATTTCGCTGAAAATTGTAAGTAATTCGGCCACTTCTTTGAAATGGAGTGTCCTGTTAGCCATATCCTTCCCATACACATCCGTGCATACACACATCGTACATATGTTTTCACAAAAATTGTATATAATTTAAAAGTTATTTTTTCCGTACAATGGTACGGTAAATAATAGGACATGCATCGAGTAATATCAATAATTAAGTCGGAACGGCAGCAAGGTAGCGAATCCACGTCCACGTTCATGAAAGATGCAGGAAGGCCCCCCCGGGGGGCGCGGGGAGGGAAATTACATAATGAACGGGATGAACACACGGCAGTGGGTGGATTTAGCTATTTGTCGCATGTATATCCTGGGTAATTGTCCCACAACGAACGTACATGCTTACCAGTGGCGGGGATACCGTTTATTTACACTAAGCTACAGGAAGGAGACATTTGTTACCAACACTAACTAACAACGCAATATCATTTTCTAATCGTACCATTATTGCAAATGTACAATAGTGTTTTGTAAGAAAACACAGGTTTTCCTGTTTTCCAGATAAAGTGTGCATACATTATGGGATGTCGGGAATTATAACGGATGCAAAATCGGTTAAGTTGCCTTGGTGGCTGTCACCCGAACCGTGTTCCGTGCGTTCGATTCCTGTCGACCGACAATGTGTGATTTGGCATAAAAATAAATACAGCTACTTGTATTTATCACACTCGGATGCTAAAAGCTGGCCATTATACGTCTTAAATAAATGTAGCAATGGCTGAAATCCAGCTGGCAGTACGGTAGTGTTAAAACAATGCGGCTCGGTGAGTCCGATTTGAGGGTAAACGGCGACAGCTGTATATAAGCCATAAATAGACAGATAGAAATCGGTTAAACTAGATAAATGTTGCCCCATTAGGAGGCCAATTTTACGGTGCATTTCTTTTTCTGAAAAAATACATATGTCACTAGCAAAAAATAGTTATTACCAGAAGAGTCAAGAAAATGTACGTTACACTACAGATATTTTACTGACGAGTCACGTTCTAAAACCATAGATTATAATAAAAATTAATTTTAAATTTTATAATTAAATCTGATTTTTTATATGTGTGTATCTAGTAGTGTGCTTCCCTCGTTTCTGAGAAAATAAACGAAAACCAATTAGGTATTAGGTTTGTTCGTTCCGCTATGCTGCGTTTTACCGCAAAACGCGGCGGTAATTGTCGCTCCGTTTTGCGATTCACTACCAATCGCCGCGGTAATAATTTAAGTTACTAAAAATTATTTTTCTGTTCGATCCGTTTGCGTTAAATTATTTTCGAAGATACTTCAGACTATTATAATTATAAAGGATACTCAGTAAAAATATATTATTCCATTTTCCATTATTATAATTGTTTATTACTGTTATTATTTAAATTTACCTTGTTACAAATCATAATTCATATGACATTGACATTTATATATTTTACAAATGTATTTCAATTTCTAAAACTGAAAACTAAAACATTACATAGCATACTTATAGAAAAATTACAATTTTTTCCTAATATTTATTTGTCAAAACTGTCATACTAGCACTTTATATGTAGCCGCGAACATTACCGCCGATTATTTTTTTACCACCGAGTCATGAGTCACTGTGAAAATTATCACCGCCAGCTGCCGCGGCGTTTTACCGCAAGTTACTAGAAAAACGGAACGAACAAAATCTAGTAACTTTACAGTGAACCGCGAAACGAAAAGAACAGCAAATTTCACCGCCGCGGTTTGCGGTAGACGCAGAATAGCGGAACGAACAAACCTATGTCAGTTTTGAATTTTTGGTGCTTGCGTTTCTGTTCATTTACAATGGTTTGCGTAGCAAATAATTACGTCGAGGTTCTTTTAGACTTTAGACATTCTAGGATTAACATACCCAATGTACAACACACAACTAAAAAATTTTAATATTTAATAATATTTAAATAAAACGTTTAAATATTTTCGTGACAAACAAAACTCTTAGAGCTTGAGTCCGGAACCAGCCAGCAGCAAAATTTAACTTTTAATTTTTACTTCTCAAAATAATTTTTATTGTTAATATGTATTTAATTTTTTGTTGAAATTTAATAAAATGGATACGTTATTTTTTATTATAAATATTTATTGTAGTTATTTGACTGTATGTTGTAATGAATGTGATTTAGATTTTACAAAATACGTACAATTTATTCTTTAAATAATGTTTATATTTTATTAAAAGTTAATAAAAGATTAAAAACATATTAATAATAAAAATTATTTTTAAAAGTAAAAATTAAATTTTACTGCTGGCTGCTTCCGAACTCAGTCTCTCCGAGTTTTGTTTATTACCAAGCGCAAACGCTACGACTATGCTATTTCTACTGTTACTTAGTAACCATTTTATCCGGTATACGAATAATAATCCTAGAAATTCTACAAATTTCCTTAATTTTTTCTAATATTGTACATTTAAATTTACTAATTTGGACTGTAATCCGAAGAACTAATATCCTCCATTAAATATACAAAATTTCCACTTAAAATATTACACTGGGGAGATACTATTCACAATTTCAACTTAAAAAATTAACTGATTTCATATGTTAATCTCCCATGTATCGGTCGGCCTAAGACACCCGGTATATTGATAAAATTGCTTTGAGAAAAATAATACATAATAAAACTGTCAACAGCAACAATGATTTGCGAAACAAATTATTAACTGCAAAATTTTGTGAAACACATCAAAAACTCCGAAACATTTACTTAGTGATGCACGCGAGGCAAGACGAGATGAGAAATATAAAATATCGATCTCGTCTCGTTTTCGGGCCTGTAATATCGATCTCGCTCTCGTTCTGGCACATTTTTTTGGGTCTCGTTTCGTTCTCGCACGAGAGTCTTGC
The DNA here is from genome assembly GCA_963082715.1 of Harpalus rubripes. Lineage (NCBI taxonomy): Eukaryota > Metazoa > Arthropoda > Insecta > Coleoptera > Carabidae > Harpalus > Harpalus rubripes. The sequence continues at coordinate 84,294,416 of OY720448.1, forward strand.
TATAAGAAGAAGCGTTTGCGCATTAGGTATTTACGTAACAATTTCAATACAAGAGACAAGTTCGCACCAATCGCACCGTTTTCCGTGTATTTGCAGTCTTATAAGAGACGAAACACTAAATTCTGGTCACAAAATTATTTCAATACGAACATAATGTTTATTCATTTACAGTCACCAGAAAATGTGATGTTAGTAAATAATTTAATTTATCTAATATTCAATTTTCACCAAATTGTGACCTGTAAACTATTTCAATACGAACATCTGTCAATACATTCTATTAACGAATTAAACATTTAAAAAAATCTTTTTTGGAACTAAAAGTACTTACACATTATCATTAAATATATGCCACTATATAAGTAAGATTTAGTCATAAAAAACCGCTACACTGGTAACCCGCCGGAAACCAATCACTCCGCTTCTCTCCGTGTTGGCTCCCATCGACGGCAAGAATTTTATTAACCGTGGTTTTAAGTGGGGTGAATTAGGGGCTGAAATATTGGAGAAAACTAGTTCCATTGCACACAAAACCGATTTTGTCTTTATTTTGCATTTCCTCGCTCTGGGATCGATACCAATCGACTCTAGATAGACTTAGAAAATATAGTAAATTCATATAATTTTCACATTCAGGTATTCTATGTACGAACTGGCGTTGACTCCACTCCTTGTACGGTGCATTTTTAAGTGAATTTATGAATCACAGCTATGAAGTTATAATTTTATTTACTGCGAGACTCTCGCGAGGTTTCTCGCTTCTCGCAGTTGTATCGATCTCGCCTCGAATTTTGAACTACAATCTCGCCCTCGTTTTCGTCTCGCATAATACAACCAGACGAGACGAGATGCGAGAATACTCTCGTCTCGTCGTGCATCACTACATCTATACTCGTACGAGTATTTTCCCAATTCAATATAATTCCTAGTGATGCACCCGAGACGAGATGAGACGAGAAATATAAAATATCGATCTCGTCTCGTTTTCGAGGCTGTAATATCAATCTCGCTCTTGTTCTCGCATATTTTTTTGGGTCTCATCTCGTTCTCGCACGAGAGTCTCGTTATAAAATAAGCGCATGCGCACTACGTTACTGTTTAACTACAAGAGACAAGTTCGCACCAATAGCACCGTTTTCCATATATTTGCAATCGTATAACTATAATAAAGAGACAAAACACTAAATTATTTCAATACAAACATAACGTTTATTCATTTACGGTCACCAGAAATTGTGATAAGTTAGTAAATAATTTAATTTACCTCTAAAATATCCAATTTATCATCAAATTGTGATCTCTAAACTATTTCAATACGAACATCTGTTAACACATTCTGTCATCAATAAAACGAATTAAACATTAAAATATTATTTTTTTGTAACAAAAAGTACCTACACTTTTTCATTAAATATATGCCACTATTTAGGTAAGATTAAGTCATAAAAAACCGCTACACTGGTAACCCGCCGGCAACCAATCAGTCCGTTTCTCTCCCTGTTGGCTCCCATCGACGCTTAATATAACATCCTTTACTTTTCAGGGGCAACAATAATTTTATTAACCGTGGTTTTAACTAAGATGAATTAGAGAATGAAATATTGGAGAAAACTTTTTCTACTGGATGCAATACCGATTTTGTATTTATTTTGCATTTCCTCGCTCTGGGAACGATACTATTCGAATCGACTCTAGATAGACTCAAAAAAACAAAGTGAATTCATATAATTTTCACATTTATGTGTTCTATGCATGAATTAGCGTTGACTCCACTCCTTGTATGGTGCATTTTTCAGTGAATTTATGAATCAAAGCTATAAAGTTACAATTCTTTTTACTCCTCGCTTCTCGCAGTTGTATCGATCTCGCCTCGAATTTTAAACTACAATCTCGCTCTCGTTCTCATCTCACATAATACAACGACACGAGAGAAGATGCGAAAATACTCTCGCCTCGTCGTGCATCACTTCATCTAAACTATTATTCACGAAAGATGACTGTTCAAGGTCATTTGTGAGCCGTCTGATATAATATTACTTGCAGATAACTTCACTGCATTTCGTATGCATTTTATGGACACATTTGAACTGAAAAACTAATAGTAATTCATTTGAAAATTATGTTTCTTTCTAAATAATGCCTTTCTGAAAGATTTATGTCCTTCACTTATGGTTTTGCAAAATACAAAAACATAAACTTGTCTTATAAACCAAGGAATAATAATTTGATTTAAACGTCAACGCCACTGGGTAAATATTAGCACAGAGGGCAGTGTAGTACATTATTAGTTATCTGTAACTCTACGACATACGTCATTATTATTTATAGTATTTTAGAAAGTAATGCCACTATTTACGTATATTTGTCACACCACATAAATAAAA
>OY720448.1:84301799-84449299 GCA_963082715.1 Harpalus rubripes
TATACAACTATTGATATTTATTTTAAAGAATATTTTATTTACATACCTTTACTATTAACTCTGCTGTCACCTGTCACAATTTTAGGTTACAACAGCAAACGGAAACCACGTGAACCGTAAACATGTGTGTGTGAGAGAGGACTGTCTTTGTGTAAGTAACAACCCGTGACGTCACGAATTTTAGAGCGCGAAAGTTTATTAGTAAATTTATGAATGAAAAGTCGCATATTTCGTGTTACTTTATATTACTATAATTATTAAATGAGACGAATTTCACGATTTTATAAAAAAAACAACAATTTTTATTTTTTGAAATGACCCCATTCATGCTAAAAATCGCATATCCAGATTTTAGTGAATAAGCACGTTTTAAGGTCCCTAGAATCCGATTATAACATTTTTACGATGATGTCCGCATGTGTGTGTAGATGTGTGTGTGGATGTGTGTGTGGATGTGTGTGCACGTGTGTGTGTGTGGATGTTGGATCCACGATTTCTCAAATACTATAAGACTTAAGACATTTTTAACTACGGATTCCTCAATCTAACAATAATGGGAAGAGTTGATTAAGTTTTGGTAACAATTGGACAACCGGGAGTAGTAGTTACAAGAAAAAAATCATCTAAATATTATTTATCGAAAATTTATGTAAATACTTATATTAAAGAACGTTAAATTCTTTATTCGATAAATATAAATTCATTATTATATCTTCTATAGATTTAGAGATAAAGAAATGCATATAAAATAATTTGATGTAAAAATTCTCAGATCAAACTACTTCAAGGCAAGAAATTCAAATGTTTGTAATTGACACATAAATGTCACTGTCAAAAATATTTGTATGCCACTGTCAAAAATATTTGTACATCATTATGAAGATTATGAAAATAAATGAAAAGTCAACAACGCAAAAGAATATACCTAAAAAAGAATATAAAAGGAATTTGCGAAAAAATGACGAATAAAAGAAAAAGAAAAGGAAAGTAAAAACAAATTCAGGATATTGAATATAAAGAAAATGTATGTGTTGTACACAATTTATATTAAAATAATTATTTTGTAGTGAGACATGAATATATGTATTTGTATTTAAAAATATTTTTTTGTTTTATGCGTACAACCAGGTAAAATATCTGGCGAGAGGTTATGTGCTGTCCACATCAGATTTTTTAATTGTTATAAACAAAATGTAAATTAACCAAAAAAAATTAACGTTGAAAATATAAAGCTTATGTTTACAACATATTAAAATTTTAAAAAAATTCATTCATTATGTACATATTAACATCAAACGCGCTAAAAATCGGTGCCATTTTTATCTTCAGTCACCTTTAGGTAAGGAAAGTATTGTCTTTGGTCAAAAAATTTGGTGATGAGTTTTTAATGAATAAGCACGTTTTAGGGTCCCTAGAATATGAGTTTACTATTTTTACGATGATGTCTTTATGTGAGTTTACTATTTTTACGATGATGTCTTTATGTATGTATGTATGGATGGATGTATATATGTACATATGTGTGTGTATGACGATTTCTTCATAATTCCGATACCACGTTTCCAAAACTTATAATTTTTGCGTATTCCTTTTCTTTACATCCATATGAAGAGCTGATTAGATTTTGGTTATAATTAGTCGACCGGAAGTACCCTAATTTAAAGATTTTAACAATTTTTTTAAAAAAAACGCTGTTAAATATATTTTTTTTAAATTTAATTTAAATTTATATCATCGCCCACTCATTAAAATCTCCACATTTTCTTATTTTTCCCACTTAAAAATTCTCCCTTCAACTTTGCCTGTGTTTCATTTCCATTCCAATGCCATCATTGACATTCATCAGACATGGGACCCTCATCCGCGCCTTGGGACGTGTAAGCTGGCTGGCTATTTAGCGCCCAATGAGTGGAAAATGTATTCAGTAGCAATATAGGGTCCCAAAGTCATCCCACGGGAACATAGACAGCACAGGGATAGAGGGAGCTTGACGCGTGATGTGGGAGGCATCCAACTGGATGATTTGGTCAAACTAGGAGGCTAATGAAAGAATAATACTGTGAATACCGTGGAAAAGGCAAAATAGAAAAAGGGTTGTAGGTTAAGCTAGATCTAGATACTCGTTTTTTCTCTTTCCAAACTAGATGCTAATCTAAAGCATAGATAAAAAAATACAGGCAATTAGAACTAAAACTAATAAAATTATTCCTTAACCTTAAAATTAATTTTAATAAAACTAAATACGTATTTCGAGAACTAAGTTCTCATCATCAGTAGTACAACAAGGGAAAGTGAAACACAGTAGTCAAGATTACTCAATAGGTCAACCATGCCAGAGGTCCTAACAACTTCGGTCAACATACAAACCTCGGGCCAGGGGCCCTCGGAAAGTATACTGTTGACCTCAGGCGTTATTGTCCTTATAACACCCTTGATACGTTAATTACTATAACAATTCCGAACTTTCGGTTCCTAATAAACCATCATCAGGGCTATCTTAATATATATTTGGAAAGTCTAACAAGTTTATTTATTACGGGCGTGTATAGTACCTAACGAGCGAGCGAAGCGAGCTTGTAATCCGTGCGAGCCCGTAAATTTTGGGTAACAATTGAGCATTGTGCAATGTTTTATGACATAGTGAATCGTTAATAATTAATAAAAATTATTGGAACGTACAGCCCAATACATTAAACTATTTGATCGAAATAGTATTGGAAAACATATGGTGAAATAATGAATAGATAAATCTGCATAAATGTATGTTGCTATGGTTTTAACAGCCCTTAAATTTTTTTACGGGTTAGCCCGTAAAAACCTCCTTTGCCACTAGAGATAAAGCTCTGTAATAAGACGTTTACGAAACAGTAGAATGTAAAATTTTAAATTGTATGATGATACCTTAATCCTTGTATTAATTCCTTTTTTAACATAATTGTTAGTTTTTCCAACTATATAGTATGATGATGGTTTATTAGAAACCGAAATGTCGGAGTTGTTAAATAAATGACAATTTATTATTATTGTTTAGTTTTTAGACGTATAATTTAAATTACAAAGTTGGGGGCGATCTTAAATGCCACTTTTTGGTTTAAAAAGATCCTGAATTCTACTTGTACTTCTAATTATTTATTTGTTTATGTAATGCCCTATTATTTTTTCTAAGAATGTGAATGTTTAGTAGGCATATGCAATACGACAGGTAACACCAGTAGGTGGAAAAAGAGTTGTAAACGAATAAACATTAAACGCTTGTGAATTGCCGTTTCTAAAAACATTCATAATTTTTTTGTGATTTTGTGTTTGAATGTTATATTATAAAATGTGTTTCCCTAATTTTTTTGAACAATGTATTAGAAGTTCAGTTTATTCGAGACTATTCCCATCAACCCAAGGAGTTTCACAAGGATCTATTTTAGGTACACTGCTCTATTTATTGTATGTTAGCGATATACCAAACACACTGCACAATCGTATGCAGATGACACCCAGATTATAGTGACAATAAATAAAAGCGAAATCCATAATAATTTGAAGCATCTAAACGCTGACTTTCAAAACTTATCCACTTGCGTAAAAATATCGGTTTGTCAATTAATGCTAGTAAATCTTCACTACTAGTACATGACACAATTGAAACGCCTACATTTGTTCATAATGGTACAACGTTACCACGGAGTACTGTGGTCAAGACTTTGGGTATGCATTTTGATGAAAATCTTACGATAACGAGAACACTTATAAAAAAAATTAATTTCTGCTAAGCTTAAGCTCAAAATGTTATACCAATATCGTAATTTAATTTCATCAGAGATAAAGTTTCGTTTTTTCAACTCGTTGACATTTCCTGTATTAGAATATTATGCTTGTGTTTAAATACCTAACTTGAGTAAAAGTGATAAGAGGAAAATAAACCTTTTTTAAAATAGCTGTTTATATGTTTTCGGCGTTCGGAAATTCGACCATATCTCTCAGTACCGTGTTGCAGCTAGTTTACATGTGATTGAAGATCGCTTAAAAATACTTCTTCTTTGCTCATACCAAAAAACAATAATTACAACTTACGTGACAATAAATTGTATTCACTACCATCATTTAATAAAACGAAATTTAAAAGCTTTTTCTTATTTAACTCCTATATTTTAAAAACCATGTACAAATTTATTACAAACATTGCTTATGAGTATATCTTGTTAGTTAACGATTTATTTTCCGCTTTTCCCTATTGCAATTTCAATTATTATAAATTATAACTGTATTTATATATTTTATCTCTTTCCGTTTCTCGGATTGATTTTTGTATTTATTCGCTTAATTATATTTTTAATTGATTGTATTCTATTGTATTGTAAATTGGTTAGGTGGAAGATCAACATTTGCTGAATCTCGCCATTCGGTTTCTTTCTCAATAAAGTATATATTATTATAAATATGGTCAATTATTACAGATTACAGTATCTACACTGAAGTCTAAAAGATCCGTCCTAATCGACCAAGACTCTGGTGAAATCGTATTTTTATCTTAAAATCCATATAAATACCGCAGTTTTTATTATGTATATTTTCGTTTTTCATACGATTACAGAATATTATTAATAGTTGCAAATGGCTTATGAACGTAGAACTCATTCATTTTAGAGATAAAATTACAAAAAAATATTGGGCCAAACATGCATTATACGTTTGTACTGACAAGTTAGAATTTTAATATAAACATATAGAATAAAAATCAAACATCCTACCTTCATTGAGGCTACTAACTGCATCCCCTTTGATCTGTGAAGCGTAGACTGATGATCAATGCTCCTCGACTATTATTCCAAGTCCCACGATCCCAGCTTCCGCCCCGTTGAACGTCAATGGATGTGACTCCCAGTATTAGCTAATTGACACCTATACACAAACACTCGTCATTGTTACTCTATGCTCAATCACATTAGGGGAATCTCACTCAAAAGAGAATAAAATTTTGGATTTGAAATAATTACAACCGAATTTTAATCTGCTTGCAGTTTTAGGTTTTTCAAATCGGTAATATAGGAATGGTATGATTAGCGAATGATAGTTGACGTTTAGATTATTTAATAAATGTGGTTTCTGAGCTACAGGCAAAAACTCGTTTTTTGCTCATTTTGAAAATGTATCTATCTTATTTAATATGATAGAGAAAAATTGTTTTTACAAAAGTTTTACCGTTTTTTAAATAGAATAAAATGGCGTAATTAGATTTTTTGAAAACTTAATAATTCTCGAGATATAACACAAACTTATGATTTTTTAAATAGAAACCTATGTTGAAAATAGTCTCGTCTTTTTGCTTAATTTATAAGCTTTTCATTGATATATAACAAGTCTACATTTTTTTGTTTTAACCATTAATAAGAGACGAATTATTAATTTATTGGGGTGAAAATATTGGAAATTATTAAGAAATATAATTTACATAATAATAATACATGGGTAATGGCCTTGTGACAAATAATAAATGAATTTGAGAAACTTACGCGGATTCAATAATATCTATTTGATTTTTATAAATTGGATACCATATGATATTAGCATATTCTAATCTTGAACGAACAAGTGTAAAAAATAAACTGTAGTATTTGAGAATTCTCGGCAATTTCTATAAATAAAACCATAAGTTCTGAAAGCCTGGGTAGTTATATCTTTAATATGAGGTTCAAAGGTAATTTTTTTTTGTCAAAAAGTACTCCCAAGATCTTTGTGTGTATCTAAAGGAGCAGCATTAATGTTATATCTGGATGTTACATTATTTTGCCCTCTACAGCAGTGCCGGATTATCCATGTAGTAGGAGGCAGCAAATGCTACGGGCCCCGCGCCTTGGGGGGCCCCGCGCCTTGGGGGGCCCCGCGCCTTGTGGGGCCCCGCGCCTGTGCCCAAAAAACTACAAATCAAAAAATTATAAGCCACCCACTAAGCCACACGCCTAGTAGCTATTCTCAAAGTGAGCGCAGGCCATACTGTAATAGTATTGGTACATTATTATGCTACAAGTTGGCAACACCACATTACTTACAGATGGAATCCCCTAATATTGTTTTCGATTCGAGCTGTTTGTATACCCCGACCATGTCGACTCTTTCGTTCGTTCTTACCACAATTACATAAGTTTATTTTTTTTAAGAGTGAAATTTGTTGTTATTTGTTGTTATTGGACTATTTACGTCGTGTTATAGTGTCTTAGTTTTTACGTGCTTTTATGTTATTAATTCTATTTTGCTGATCGCTGTGGACTAGTACAAAATCAGTACAATACCACTTTTTATAATAGTAAAATTCTATATAATATCAAAACAGTGAAAACGACGAGACCGATAAACATTAAAGTTTTTGGTAAGTAGCTAACTTTTGTGTGCATATACCAACCTACTGTACAAAGTTCAAAAAACAAGATATGTAGGTTTTAGAGCCAAACATTAATGGGGGCGATGTGACACGAAATTGATTACGGGGCTGCATTCATGAAAATAGGTTCTTCTTAATTCAATTTGCTTTCATTTATAGATAAGATAAAAATCTGATTTTTTAAATATGATTTTTTGATAATATTTACTAGATTTTGGTAGTTGTCCAAACAGGATTTAATGCAATTTCTCGATAGAATTATTTCCCGAAGTTGCTTCAGTTTTTAACATTTTTCCCTTATCATGCCAAAACACCAGCGATTTGAGAAGTACTTTTTTGAGTACACATTAGGTACTAAATTTTAATCATCCAGTTTTTTTTTTTGGGCATATTGACCGTTAGTATGACCAACTGATTAAGGGTGATTATCGAGCATTTGACTAGCATTGTTTAATCTCTGTTTAAAAGTATATTATGATCAATTTGGTCAAACGCTTTCTGAAAATCTACGTATACTATATCCACTTGACCACGATTATCTAAAATCTCAGTGGTAAACTGACAAAAGGTAGCCAGGTTAGTTACAGTTGACCTTTTTTCTATAAATCCATGTTGTAATGGAGAAATGGCATTTTTGACATCTTTATAAATTTCTCTGTATATAATAGATTCGAAAATTTTTACAAAATTACAAAGAACAGAAATAGGTCGATAATTTTGAATTGAAGTAGAATCACCTTTCTTTAAGACAGGGCAGACAGCAGCTAGTTTCCAAATGTTGGGAAAAGTGAATGAAGATATACATAGGTTAAATAAATAGTGTAACGGTGTTGAGAAAGCAGAAGCAGTCCCTTAATAGAAAACTAGGAATCCCGTCTAAACCTGATGTCCAAGAATTTTTAGATTTTCTTAAAGCGTGAAAAATATCGTTTTCGTTAATTTGAGCTATATTTATACCTGAGGTAAAGGAGGTAGAGTCAGTGATCTGTGGATATTTATGTTGATATAACAAAATATTTTGATTTTTAAACTATTTAGTTACGCAATTCTATAAAATACGATTATTTTTAACTTTCTCCAATAGTAATTCCGACCCGAGGGTTGCTTACGCCTGAGACAAACGAACTAGAATTTGCGGTATTAATTTTTTTTAAATACATTCCTGAATCCTGTTGCTACGGTCATTTTAAATGCCTCTTATTGGTATTGAGTATAATTCTAATCTTCTGTAAGGGAATACATGAGGTCAGTTTTCTTTCAAATCAAATATAGGGAAATGTTTTCAATAGAAACCACATCTATTAAATCAGAGACAACTATCTAAAGAGAGATTGGACAGACTTATGGGTGGCCTTGTAACAAAGAGTTTTGGTGGTGAGGGGTAACCGGTGCACGGGGAAAATAGTTCCTTGTATATTTCTTCAGAGGGCAGCAAAATCACAAAACTGACGAAGAATTAACACAGAGGGAAATGCAAAAAAATGTAATGGAAAATTTAAACCTCAAACTGAAAAATTTAAAAGCTAACATGACATACATACTTTTTGAACCCGTATAATTTGAATTTTTATATGTTTAAAACATACAGAGAACTCGTAAGATATCTTATGAACATTAATTACTTTTTATATAATAATATTTTTAAGCTTTTCTTACATGTTTCTTACATGTTTCTGTAGAATTTCATGGAGAACAAATTCTTAATACTTGTATATCGAATATCCATAACTCAGGTGATATAGAACTTCTCGACACTTACAAATTAGGAGATAAACATCCTGTTTATCAGAAAGAACTTGATCATTTGCAATTCTTCGGAAGAATTCTATATGAGAAAAGAAAGGTACCAACGCAAAAAGAACTAAAAATCCACAATAGTATGTAAAAGCTGACAATATCGCTCATAAAGTTACGACTAAATGAGTTAAGTATGCAAAGAACTATGAAGATGTTAGAAGTTAATATTCCTTAGCTCCCAATTTTTTTTTTCTTTTCTTTCACCTACATACGTCTATTTTTTATTTTAAATAAGATTTAAAAATTCTTTCAAACAAATAATACTAATAATACAACGATGTACATATCCGATTATGTTTCTTACAAGTTTTAGCATGTAAAAATATGGCTCAGTTATTACAGTACACAAATTAGAAATTGAATCTCGCGAAGAGGTGAGGAAATTGCAAAAAATGTACAAACTTGTATATACACATACATTAATATTTTTCACTATTCCTAAAATAATTACCTGGATAAATACCATTAAATTCTGTTATATACCTATATTATTTATATACCTACTAATTGTTCTTTTGAAATTTAAAATTTGTACACTATATATTTTAAATAAATATAATACATATCAATATGAGTTTTTCTTTTTCTTTCAAATATAAAAAAAAACAATTTTAAAAACACACATGGTCAACATTTTAAAGATCTAGATACCGTGGTTTAGTTAGTTGCATATATGTTGATAGGTGGCGAACTTTATGACGATACAAAAGCAATGGTTCGTATTCCGAGCTCACTTTTATAATAAAAGCGCTTTTATGGAGCACACTTCTCATAAGAATATAATGTAAAAGCTTGCTCCATAAAAGCACTTTTATTATAAAAGTGCGCTCGGAATACGGGCCGAGTTTCCAATCTCTCTTTAGATAGTTGTCTCTGTATTAAATACCCTAAACGTTAACTTTCATTCGCTAGTCATACTATACCATACCTATGCGTACTCCAGGTACCCAACTACATATTTAATAACTACAAATAGACAGTTTTCATTTTTAAGCATGTACTTATTCCTACATTTATTCTATTTTAAAGGCAATGCTGTCTTTCCTGTATCTGTACTTCTCACGGAAGGAATTTGTTTGTCGGCATGTAAACTAGTAAGAATATCGACGGAGGCGTCAGTATGGAAAATTCCTCCACGTGAAGCTGACTTTGATCGCAACATTGAAGTAACGCTGAGTGATTTAACGTGATAAATTAACGCCGGTTCATTATCCCGCGCAAGATTAATTGGCATTTGTTAATTAGTAACTTTGTATACGTCAACGGAATTACAGCAATTTTAAAACTTTAGAACTGATTAATGTTCGTGTTCGAATAATGATTCTCATATTTTAAGTAGCGTACCAGTTACCAGTTCAGCTACAATTTGTATTCAAATTCTCGGAATCGTGGTTTTAATTATGAACTTTCTCATCTTTCAACAAACAACAAATTCAATATTCTTTTTTACAGGCGATGTGTAATTTAATATACTTTGAGAGAACTTAAAACAATGTGCTCCACTTGCATTATTTACCTTTTAATAGACTCAGGTAAATTAATATGCCTTTCGTGAATAAGTTATATACAGTTTTAATATATTATAATATTTATTGTCGTTGCGATTCATATTCGATCGAAGTAAAGTTGTAAATTATTTCCACTTTTCAAATAGTACAAAAATAACCTATAGGTCCACGATTGCTTTAGGAAGCTCAGGCCCGGTTTTTCATAAAGTACCAGGGGCCTGTTTCATAAAACTTACTAGTCGACAAGTTACAAGTTACAAGTGACAAGTGTACAAGTGACAAGTTCTAGTAATTTCTGTTTCAAGAATAATTTTTGACTGCTTGTCAGTTTTCCAATATTACTAGTGTATTTTTACAAGTTGACAAGTTTGAAACCATGGTTTCATAGGTTTCATAGTAAATGTAATATGCAGCAACCTTTGCCTTAAATAAGTATGCGTTTTAAAATAATTTAATTTTATACACATTTTGTCATTCAACCCTTGCAATCAATGAAAGTAAAGCAGGGAAAATTATAATGATTTGTAATTATATTTAATATGGCGAAAATGCTGTTAAATTGGCGTTTCTTCGGGAAATTAAAGAACATAAAGACATTCTATTTGGCGCTTTTTCCACAAATTTAACAAAAAATATGAAATGCGAAAAATAGAAATTAATCTATGAATTTGATGTTTCGCACGCATTAATGAGAAGGATTGGCAATATTGCCGGGATCAGGGATTTGTTAACAAATCCTTGGCCAGGATATATTATGAACAGTGGTAAATGTTTTTTTTTTGTAGTCTCACTTTGCAGTATAATAAAAAAAATCTCTATATCTTTAAACATTAAATCATTTTCATATTTTCTTTTAATATTTTAATTAGATTAATCATTTTTTTAACATTGGAATAATTGCTCCTTTTTAAATATTGCTATAGTCCGTTTCCCCGAAACGAAAGAAATTGGAACTAACCAGAGATCGTCATTCTTATTGGTCGATGATGACAAATTTGAAGTTGAATCTTCAGATTTGTCATCATCGACTAATAACAATGACTTGGTTCGGATCCCGTGTTAGTTCCAATTTCTCTCGTTTCGGCGAAAGGACTATATCGAGAACCGAGAAGAATTAAATGCCTCAATTTTTATGAAGATAATCTAAATCGTTCATACATTTGTTCAATATATTCATAGCACAATTTTCTTATAAAAATTCTAGCACGTCGAAAAGGAACATGAACATCTTCCTCTTTTGAATCACTGCACCACATGTTTTTTACATTACATAAGAAAATTCCTATAATTAATTGTCATAAAGAATTCAATTGTCAACTTGTAATTTTGTAATGACCAATCTTTCATTCATGGTTACTGTGAACTTGTAAAATACTAGTAGTAAAAACTAGTAAATATTTTTTGAAACGCTGCACTTTTAAACTGGAAAAGTACACTTGTAGAAACGGACTAGTTTACTTGTTACTTGTAATTTACAATTGTAGGTTTTTGAAACAGAAACTTGTCAAATTATTCGTTTGACAAGTTCTACAATGGTAATTTACAAGTATAGAAGTTTTATGAAACAGGGCCCAGATAAAAGAAAAATATCGTATCATATAATTGACGTCTGTATAATGGCTGGTTTATGATGGATTTAATTTATAAATTTAGATTTATAAATTTAGATTTACAAATTTAGATTTGAAATTTACGATTTACCTTGCTGGTTTATAATGAATTTAATGATATCAAGTACACCCAAACAACTTACATTGGGTCACGTGGTTTGACACAAATGGGATGACAGTTATGTGATATTTATCACTTTTATCATAATCAGTCTGTATTGTTTTACAGATAATAATAATAATAATAATAATAATAATAATAATAATAATAATAATAATAATAATAATAATATATCCATATTTTCGGAATCCATTTGTCAAATTAAAATTAAAATGTTTCAAATGTCACTTGAACTGTCATTTTCCCCACCAAAATCATTATTTGAAATACTGTGAAATGATTGGACGCATTTACAAATTTACATTTAGAATATAAAATATGGTGATATTTTAAATGTACAATTTATATTTATAAATGTAAATTCGTAAATCTAAATTTCTAAATTAAATTCATCATAAACCAGCTATAATAAAAAAACAACCCCCCACTCCTCTGTCGTAGAAGCCCATACATTCCGTCATTTATTTTTGTTATTTAGATAAATAAACGTAGGCGATAGTTTGTCACATGTTAATAACAAACTTCTAATTTGACATTTGACGCTGACATTTTCCATTATAAATGAGTAACAAAGTAATAATGGCTAATACAGAATATACTCAAGCTAAGTCGGACAGTTTACCGAAAATCGATAGCTGGATGGTGGCTGAATTTATATCAGAAAACGATTATTTTACTGTTGCCGAATATAAGGTGTGTTAAAGAGTTAAGGTAAAATAAAATGTAAAAACCCAACCATCACCTCTTCGACTTCCAGCCACAATTTTCGTTCCTTCGCATCTTTTGCCATACTTATAAATTCAATACTAGGATTGCTCCAAGCGCATTTTTGCAAGAAGGCACTATACGATACTGTAAATTACTCATTTTATATTGAATATTTTATTATGTAACACGAACCAAACTCAAAAATTTGACACTTGTTTGACAACTTTGACAATATATTTATCATAACACTTGTAACAAAACACAAAGAATTGACACTATAAAGGGACCAATTGGAGCCGATGAAGATGTAGGTATGTGCTGTGATGTCACATTCTGTTTCAGATCACGTGACTTTTTAAAATATCCAAATTTCAAAAATTGATTGTAAAATATCTAATGGATATTTGGCGATATTTTCAAATTTAAGGCTATTTAAAAAATGTTTTTTTTTTTATTTTATACTTGGAAGGCATACCTTTAAAAATTCTTGCAACAGCCCTATTCTGAACGAATCTGCAAGTCTTACAGATCTGTAAATCTGTAAAAAACTGATAAAAACGCATCTATTTTTGTAGATTAATATAAAATTATACATAAGATGCCAGCTGTCATTGCGATTTTGTTCATTATTTACAGATTTACAGATCTGTAAGACTAACAGATTTGCTCAAAATAGAGCTATACATTAGGTATATATTTTTTACCGGTTTCAGGATATTATTCCATTGTTTACATGTACAAAAGTAGGCTGGTAACTAAGTAATAACTGTATCTGTATGGTAATTATTACCATACTTGTTAACAACGGTCTACAAAATGTAAATAAAATAAAATGAAAATATAATGCTCTTCATTAATATATTCAGAAAACGTTAGCGTATCGTTGTAAATACGGTCTACTTTATTCTAAAGTAATAAACATGAGGAATAAAGCACATGATTTGAATATTTGACATATTGACATATGTCAAAAAATGATATTTATCAATAATGTCTTAATTTTCTGAAACCGATAAACTATTGAACAAACCACGGATGTTATTAATCATAACAAGCCTTAGATGTCTTAAAATTCTCGCTCTACGAGCTCGGATTTCAAACTTACATCTGCGGCAGTTATGATGTGCATAACCTAGGTATGTTAATAGCTATAAAATAAATCGTATATGTACAGTGAATTTGTTTTAAAATGCAACATATGATTTATCACTTCCATGGTTACACACTACTGTCAAAACATGACAGCAATGTAATATTTGTCCATTTTAAAATGCAACATCATAAATAGTATTGCAGCATAGAAGATATCTCCAGAACACATCACAAATGGTATAAATTCTTTCTACGAGCGACAAGGACATTACCTCAGTTTGAATGGAGGTATTTTTGAACATTTATTGCATTAAAATTATTTTTTTTGCAAGCCAAAGTTTGTTAAGATGTGCTACATTAAAGTTTTGATTTTTTGTTAATAGTATGTAGGCTAATTTATAAGAAATTAGTGTTGATAATACATAACTACAAATTTTCGTATGTTGCATTTTAAAATGGACAAATATTACATTGCTGTCATTTTTTGACAGTAGTATGTAACCATGGAAGTGATTGACCATATGTTGCACGTTAAAATAAATTCACTGTATACTTCTCATGTCGCAAACATAAATTGGAAAATTGATATCTACGAATGACAAAACAAAATGTTCACACATAACTTTTGAAATCAACTGTCTATTGTGGAATGCCGAATTATTCCGTTAGTCACTTTATATAAAAGAAAGACCAATTAATTAAGTATAAATAATTATTAATTAATTAAATGAGTATTTAATTCTAACATATTTTAATATTTAATTTCTTGTTTTTCACCTATTTGCTTTCCACATATCCACATATTCCCTAGGTATCATAAAATGGCTTCGTGTGCTTGCCGCGTCAGTGGCGTCGGCCCGGTGTGGTCGTGGGGGCTCCGCGGTCCGCGTGACGAGGTAATGATATGCACCGTGAGGCGCTCCGCCCCACAGCGGCCATTGGTCGAGCGCCAGACAGGTGGGGCACCGCCAAGAACGCGTGTGTGACTGATATGATAAGAAGGGGTGTGAAGAAGGTTGCAAATGGTTTGGAAGAGCTATGGTGAAAGATTCCGAACAATCATTTCAAATTAAACAAATATGCCTGTTTTAACGACTTCATTTTGCTAAAATAAAGTATGAAATTTTTAAACAGCAGGTATTCCATGAAGAAATTTTATCATTAAAACTAGAAAATTTCAAGATTTCATAACGATGAAATAAAGGTTCGATTACAATGAAACCTTGATAGTTTCCTAATTGAATTATTTTATTCCAGTTTGTCATCATAAATTGAACAATCGGCCTAATTCACTAAATTAGATGTTAACATACGGCTAATACACTAAGATAGTCGTTAGGTAACAACTGAGAGTTAACGATGTTTAGCAACTTTTGTAACAACTGTCATTCATTTGGTATTCAATAAATTCATAATTAACGACAATGTTAAAAATGGTCGTTGTGAACAATCGTTGTTAAATATAGCAGTGAAGTTATTGACAAGTGAGTTAAAAGGCATGTCGATTCTCAATATTTGTACATATTTCTAATGTATTGAGAACGTAAAGTGACAGATTTTGATTAGTTTGACGTCTGAGTTTTTAATAATGAGAGATAAGAAAATTCGGGGTGCAAGATGTCCCGCGGAACAATATTATCTACTGATAGATTTCATGATGATTTTGGACTAATTAAATGACAAAGCTAGTTTTTCATTTTATTTCTGATAACTGCAAATCGTTGATTGACTTCACGGAAAATTCAAATTTTGCCCTGTAATCTTTTAATAACATCCATAACCATGCGTAGAAATGAAGTGTTAGGAGAATGTGATCAAGTTCTGCAGTTAAGTTACATGTTTATTCAATTGCTATGGTTGAATGCGACCGATTTCGAAATTTTAAGAATCTCATCATCAGGCATGACCATCAGCGCCTAGAGGTTTTAATTTGGAATAAATGTAAATCTTTCATCTTGTGATATGAGACTTTCGAGCATATACTGACTCAATATGCTTGAAGCATATGAGACCATCCAATTCACGAACTAAATCATGAACGACACCTTGCTCAGTTTGAATATTTTTATAATTATACGTTAAGGAAGATCTGATGATGCTAATGTTGTAGCGAAACTGGTTATCAAATAAAATAATTGTGAAACTTAAAACCAAGTATTTTCAATAATTAAAATAATTAAAATTTTTATAAATACTTTTTTCCCGATACTGAGAGTGGATTACTAACATCTCGCAAATTTCTTTGCATAAATCTTGTCTAAAAAATGTATATAATTATTGGTCGAGTAGACAGTCTATTTCCAATAAAAGTTTATATCCTACCACAAAAGTTTCAAGAAAAACCATTTACCAACGATTGTTCGATACTGACAACGGGAGAAAAGCATTTGCTAGATTAACAACTCGACGTAACGACTAGTTGTTAAATTTCAGTTTAACAACTGAAATGGGGCCTATTCTGTATTTTAGTGGTCAATTTTTAACCACTGGTTAAATTTTTGAACCAATCAAGTATGTTGACATATAACAAAAAATGGGATTTTTAGTTGTAAAATCAATAACGATTGGATAAAAATTTTAACCAGTGGTTAAAAATTAACCACCGAGTTACAGAATAGGGGCCTTTGTTAATTTTAACAACTTTGCTTAGGGCCACTTTTACAATCATTAGATAAACCTCGTATAACGCTATACCAGGTATAAAATTGAAAATTGTATTTTACAAACCTCGGATAAACCTCAGATAGAATAAACACCAGTATTTCTTATCCCATGGAAATCGGTCGAATAAACCTCGGATAACTTTATCCCTGGTTCTTATGGATACCACGTAAACAGAAACGATGTGTTGTTATTCATACGTTTGACAGATGTCAATCAAGTATTTCATCATCGCTGTCAGAATCAAAAATATCATTTATATCATCTAAAATCGTGAAAAATGTAAATTAGAAGGCAGAAATAATAACAATATCGAAGAAAAATAGTCTGACAAGAAGATAATTTTATTGAGTCAATACCAACTTAATGTGATTTAACGTAATTCCTGGTATAACTATCTGATAGATAAAAATGTATTGTAAAAGACAGTCTTGTTTATCGAAGGTATACTTACTAGGATAAAGTTATACCTCCGATAGCTATACCATAGTTTATCCATCAATTGTAAAAGTGGGCCTTAGAGAATTAGGCCGATAATCGTTAGATAACAACTGAGTGTTAACGATTTTTAGCAACTCTTCTAACAACTGTCATTCAATTGGTATTCAGCAAATACGTAATTAACGACATTGTTAAAAATAGTCGTGAACAAACGTTGTTAAATATTTCAGTGAACATTTCCAAGCAAGTTAAAAGGCATGTCGATTCTCAATATTTGTAATTTTTCTACTCTACTGGCAACGTAAAGTGACAGGTCACGGATTTTGATTAGTTTCACATTTGAGTTTTTAATAATGAGTAATAAGAAAATTCGGAAAGCAAGATGTTCCGCGGAACAATATTCTCTTATTGTAGATTAGAGGTGGGCGCGTGAGTAACTTTTTGTTCACGATCACGCACGCTCACGGAACTAAAAATGTAATCACGACCAATCACGCACTACTTTTTATGTTTGATTCACGATCACTCACGCTCACGGCTTTATTTTGGCACTCACGCCCTATCACGCCCGGCAGGTCACGTTCGTGTCACGTAATTGTTTCTATGTACATTTAAGTCTGCTTAACACAGTCATAAGTTGTTATCAAATTTGTTAACAAATTGGTAATAAGTTAGGTAACAGATTGGTTTCATTGGAACCGAATGTTTATGTATAAATAGGTTGTTCTATTCCTTCACAAATATCATTATAAATTTGGTAACAAATTTGTTAACAAAATTATGATCGTGTCAAACGGGCTTAAAGATTTGTATATCTATAGTGAAATCGGAGCACCTGTGTATTCAATTTTGGGTACAACAATAACACTATTTTTATGCAAAAAAAATACTGCTGATGACATATTTGGACATAATAATGAAAAGAATGTAAAGTAAAAGATGGAAACTGACAATTTTTTTAATAAAAAATAGAAGAAAACTTGTACTCACGCCCGATTAAATTTCAATCACGCCTGATCGCGCACGATAATTTTTTAGTGCCTCACGCTCACGTCCAATCACGACGCAAAATTTAAATTATACTTACGATCACGCGGGTCACCTCGTGACCCATCGTGACCCGACAAAATCACGGCCCGCGCCCACCTCTATTGTAGATTACATTCGTGAACATAAAAATTAAATGACAGCTTGTTTTGCATTTCATTTCTGCAGTGATTTTTATAATCTCACAGTTTCATTGGAACATGGTACAATAATAAGCGAAAATTGTTTCAAAACAAAATTTAAGGAAAAAGGAAAATGAATGATAATGTTCATTTTTATTAGTTTTGACAACCATTGTACATGTAGGTATTTCTATGTTATTTATATATATTTCCAATGTTATCATTATAAAACAAATTTTCACCACCTGATGAAAACACATGTGGTGCCGAAACTAGTAGAGGCCGAAAATAAATAATTTTTAACCACTGACTGAATTCCAGAAGTTTTCCTTTACCCATCAAATTTCCAGTCAAGAAGATCTAAGATCATCGTTATACAGAAAGTTCCTTGCAAAAGAATTTATTTCTTGTACATTACCTTATGGAAGTTGTATATGTATTTTATACAAATTCCATACAGAATGTTTCTAGTAAAAAATCCCTTATTTCCGGTAAAATTATAACATAAACATACTGTCAACTGCACTTAACACTGACACCTTTCAATCATAATTTTCTTAATATAGCAGCTGTTATAGCATAGCTGGCTAATATATGATATTTAATTTCTTTATAATTTTTTAACTCTACCGTGTGTCTATTTTAAAGGTGTACATAGGAGATTAACATGGGAAATCAGTTTTTTGCAATTTCCTGCTCGCCTAATTATTTTAAGCAAAAATGTGTCAAATAAAAGTTTTAAGGCATAAAATTCTGCATCTAAATCAATAAACAGAATTACCTTTACATGCTTTGTAACGACATAAATTAATTATGAAAATGTCGAAAATTACGTTGAAAATATCGACAGCCATGGAATTTAACAAAAAATAAATAAATGCTTGACGTTTTATCAAATTGTCAGAAACGTCAAATAAGTTAACTTACGTTGTGACAGATAAAACGTCAAGCATTTATTTATTTTTTGTTAAATTCCATGGCTGTCGATATTTTCAACGTAATTTTCGACATTTTCATAATTAA
The DNA here is from genome assembly GCA_963082715.1 of Harpalus rubripes. Lineage (NCBI taxonomy): Eukaryota > Metazoa > Arthropoda > Insecta > Coleoptera > Carabidae > Harpalus > Harpalus rubripes. Next base: position 84,320,300 of record OY720448.1, read on the forward strand.
TTTATGCCGTTACAAAGCATGTAAAGGTAATTCTGTTTATTGATTTAGATGCAGAATTTTATTTGACACATTTTTGCTTAAAATAATTAGGCGAGCAGGAAATTGCAAAAAACTGATTTCCCATGTTAATCTCCTATGTACACCTTTAAAATAGACACACGGTATATCCATTTAATATGAAGTACAAAATGCATTCAAATCGTATAGAGAATAAAATATTCTTCAATATTTATAATAACATTAAATGATAAAAAATTATATTTAACATCGTTTTGGAATTGTAGTATTAGAGTTATCGCATTAGAAAATTTTGTCACACACACACACACTCACACTCACTCACACACACACACACACACACACACACACACACACACACACACACACACACATATATATATATATATATATATATATATATATATATATATATAGACATCATCGTAAAAATAGTAAAATCGTATTCTAGGAACCCTAAAACGTGCTTATTCATCAAAAACGCAACCATCGAATTTTTTGACCATAGGCGATACCTTCCTTACCTAAAGGTGATGGATGGTAATAAGTTACAAATTCATAAGAGATTTTGCATAATTAACAAAAATTTAGAGCCTCTTTCCGTTCATTTGGAAAAGCGTAGATCGAGGCACAGACGTCCCCTTAGTAAAATTATATAATTCTGTTTTCATTCAAAATGTTATATGTTGAAAGCGCAAATTTCTAATGATAAACTTAATTCTAAAGTCCGCCTCTCTTATTTTCATCATCTTATTTTAGAGATCTATAGTTCGAAAGAACTGTAAGAACGACAGACGTAATACTTTTTTTACGCGTAATTCTTCTTTTTCTTGCTGGAGTAGTAAAGCTTACTTTTAAAGGCGGTATTAGAAAAAACGTTTTTTTTTCTATTGTATTTTATATTAAAATTGTAACCAAAGAAGAGTATAATTCAAATATTATACTCGCACCTTCACGCTGCTTTTCTAATTCCAAATTACAGTAATTCCATCCACTACGCACAATATTAACACCCTTTCTTTCAGTTCTTCCACGTGGTCCTCCACGTGCTGACCACCCAGTGCGAAGGGCGTTTGGGGCTCGTGGCCGGGTGCTGCGCCTCCTACAGGGAGGCCCCAGAGAGTCCCAGACTCGTGCGGAGCTCTAACCGACACATAGACAAGGACCACACATTGAGACATGTGCAAGCCATAGAGACATCGATAGGTGATAGGTTATGTCACGGAAATGAGATGGGAGGTTAAGAGGACATGCATGTTAATTATGGAAATAGTAAATCAGGAAAAGTAACAGTAATGTTAAAATTTCGTTGGGGTGCTTTGCTTGCTTTGAGTACTATTTTTGAAAGACAATTAGAGAGATATAGTTTCCTATCATATTGTCTTATAGCAGAGTACTGAATGTTAGGTATCGTTATAGATTAAAAATATGGTATTGTACTCCTGTACGTCAGGAAAGAGAAATGCATAGTCCATACCCGAATTCGGGCATTGTCCGAAACATTTGATCAGAACTACATAGTTTTAAATAAATAAATATATATATAAATATATCATCACCGCTTATTATCCATTGCTGGGTGTGCCAATCTGCTTTGTACGCAGATATCGGTAATGATGAAATATTTGCACCGTGCGGGCGCTTACCAAGCGTCACCTCACGGGCAATCATTGTTGGCGTGGAGAGTGCACCACAGGGGTCAATTTTTTGCCATTTAACTAGTTTTGAACTCCTGAAATGCCCAAACTCGAAATACAGATACAACGCTTTATGGATTTATGTAAACTTAAAGACTGATATTTATTTGTTATTTTTTAACAAACCATTACTAGTATTGTCCAACTCTGGTTAACTAATAGTCGCGTTCTTTTTATCATTTACTTCACCTCATCTCATCTCAAAGTGAGATGAGTTTGACATGAGCTGATTTGTAAAAAGTAAAAAGACAACAAATTCCGTAGAACTGTCTGTTAAAAAATCCGAAGTACGGTCAGCTGACTTGACGAAAATAACAAATTGTTCATATCACTCATTTCATAATTTAATAATTGCTCCTAAAAATAAATTTATAACATTATAATAAATTTTATTTGAAATCGTCACTAAAGTGCACAAATATCGGCATTAAAAGCTCAGAAATCGGCACTAAAGTAATCCATTATACGACGATTTCAAGCAAATGCAATGTTGCCAACATTATAATAATTAATGTATATATAAAATAAGGTGTATGGTGTATAATAGTAAATTTGTATGTAAAATGACAAAAAATATATACAAGAACGAACTAAATAATTCCGATGAAGAATATTGAAATAAAACATAATTTTGAGTGTTCTTCACGATAACCTCAATATTCGGAGGTTAGCAACATTTAGTGTCAGTCTGACAGTTACATAAACATAACCTGTACAAATAAAATATTCCTTTCATTTTCGATTTCAAATAAAAATTTATATGCAACTCGGCACTGAAATTCCTTTTTATCACTCATATGGTTTATTTTCCTCGGCCTTACGGCCTCGGCAACTAAATTCCATATTCGTGATAAAAAGTAAAACTTCAGTGCCTTGATACATAAATAGCTATTAAATAAACATTACTAAAACTTCAGCACAATATCTTTAATATTATCGGACATTTTTCGAAAAAAAAACTATTTTGAGCTTCAAATAAAGTGCTATTTCCGGTTATCTGATTTAAACCAAAATCTAATGGCTTCTTTCCATGTTAGAATAAAGTAAAAATACAAGGTTTCAAAATTTTCTGAATGATTGTATTTGAGTTATAGAATAGAGGATCCACACACACTCACACACACACACACACACACACACACACACACACACACACACACACGCACACACATACACACACAAACACGCGCACGCACGCACACACGCACGCACGCACGCACGCTCACACACACACACGCACGCACGCACGCTCACACACACACACACACACAGACACCCACATACACACACACATCATCGTGAAAATGTTAAAATTGGATTCCAGGGACCTTAAAACGTGGTCATTTACCAAGATCTCGATATGCGATTTTTAGCACGATCCCTATACCTCCTTTACCAAGGGTAGCGGGAGGTAAAAATAAAAGTTTCTACTTCTAATGTTCATTCTCAAATTATATGTAAGTATAACATAAAGTGATATTTTGTTATATTTTCCTCATTATTTTCTTATGCACATATGTGAACATTTCAAGAGAAAAATTATAGATAAGTTGCAGTACTTACTATCATATTAAATGTTTTCTTTTGTTATAGCAGGATTATTTGTTATCCCGCTACTAATCTTGTTTCAAAAATATATAGAATTTTGTTATATTTTCCACAATATTTTTAAATTTCAATAGAATACGATTATAAATAAGTTACGTTTGCTTGTTATGGCAACCTGTGTTTTCTGTTATTGCAGACATTTATACGGTTATTTGAATATAATTCTGTAATGTCTTAGAATTGTATAACGTACTCTAGTATTTGGCTATACTGCCTATTCATTTTGTTAATATATAAGTAGACAGATCATCACAGGGAAAAAATGTAAATAAACATTAAAATGATTTATATATGTACATACACAGGTATGTATATACGAGTATACCGTGTTTCAGCTAAGATGCAATATTTATTATTCTGTCATTAAAGTATTATAATGGATACGTTTTGTACTGGCTATAGAAGCGTTTCTTAACCTATTCCCGGCGCGACCCAAATTTATCTATTATATTGGTTTCGCGACCCACTATATAGATTTTTTTTAAAAAAATACATGTTTTATTACAATCAATAATTTATCTATGAAAATAAGAAAATGAAAATGTAGGAATAGGTGTATCACATACCTACATATTTATAAACAAAATAATAAAAATTTAACACCATAATAAGATCAACAATTTCATATAAAACGAAGTTTGTTACAATTTGGAAAGTACATGAATTTGATACAATTTTAATCTTGTCTGATAGACAAATGTTCGAAACATAAATATTACCTTCCTATATTTTTCCAATTTGACTTTCGAACATGATTGAAAATGTATTTATTTAAAATTTTAAATTAATAATACGAGTAGCTTACAATAATTAATGTTAATTACTGCGAACCTTGAGTATGTATAAGTTTCTAAAGTTCTTCGAATCACGGTGGTTCCTAAAATTTAGTTTTAGTAATAACAAGATTATGGTGTTTTTTTTAACCAAAATGAAGTCAAAGTAACATATTAGTGAAATTTTATATACATTTTAGAAAAATATGATTGGCATTATGTAATCAAAATTATAAAATACTGAATAGTTTCGCGACCCACTCAAACCCCTTCGCGACCCAAATTAGGGTCGCCACCCATAGGTTAAGAAACGCTGGGCTATAGGTATACGAGCCCCAACAACTATATGTTCGGACACTCGGTGATTTATTTATAAATAGCCGTATATGTTAACAAAGACATTATTCTATATCAATTTTTCGTACATATATATCTAAAGATAAATATATAGTGAAGCTATTTAAAGAAGAAATAATAAATTTATAAACACAAATTATATTCTAATTTTAAACAAAAAACTTAAAAATCAACTGACATCTATATGTTCGTACATCAACAGTTTTTCAGCAATTTAATAAAGATAACACATTTATTTGCTTTTAGGATTACGTGAATTCTTAAAAGCATATTAAAAACAAGCTTTTGAAATTAATCAGATGCAAATTTGTATCTCATAGCTAATAGTTTTACTCGAAATTCAGGAATTACGCGTTTTGAATCGTTCCTCAGGCACTGTTTCAGCTTATGTCATACTGTTTCAATAATATTAAGGCGAAGACTGCTAGAAGACTAATCTAGTACATTAATATCATCATTTTCAGATCATTTTTTAGTTCTTATGGTAGTATGAGAAGAGCATCTTACTGAAAAATAAAATTGTTTATCCAACACCGACTCATAATATACTTGTTACTACGGTTATTTGAAATAACTAATGTACAACATTAGTCACTCCGTGAGAGAATATTTTAGAAGTCACTGAGGAATTATTACTGATTTTTGTGCTATTTTAATATAAATAAAAATCAATTTTACAAAAGTATTTTATTATTGAAATAATTTAACATTCTGAAACTTATTTATTTAAATTAATATTAATATTTATGCTAAAGTAGGTTACTTATCTTTACACAATAACGAGAACGAGTTAGTGGTTATTTACTTAGGAATTAAATTCAAAGATGCTGCTTGTGTTTCTAAGTGAATACGTTTTAAAGGAAGGTCCTCATTTTCACCCAATTTTATGTATTTTATTTTTTTCAAATAATTTCCAATGACAGGCAGTAATTATTACAGCAATTTATTTTCAATAACAATATAACAAAACCATATCAATCGTTCAATGGTTACTTTATAATTTTAAATACTACATCAATTGAATTGTCAGTGTCAAACGATGAATGAAAACATAATAATGATTTAAGAAGTTTTTAATAAAGTGTTGGATAAAACGTTGTATTACACTCGTGTGGAATGTATATTAGGTACTAAAGAAAATTAGCCACTCGCCCTGTGGGCTACGTAGTTAAACTTTTTCTTTCATGTCTAATATGATACATTCCACACTCATATAATAAATAACTATTCCTGAATTCAATTCTTGGATGTAAGGCAACAAGTTTGTTTGCAAAATTCTTTGATATTTATCAGTATTGACGGTTCCAGATATGAAGTATAGTTTTCCAAGTCCCTTTGCTGACATACAGCCCCAAACTATTACTCATTGCAGTGGCGTAACTAAGAGTTCGGGGGCCCGCCCGCAAAAAGTTTTTGGGGCCCGTTTTAATTGTAGCGTTTATCATGAACCACGAACTTGTGGAAATTTTGACTAGGCTCACTTTTATCTGAGTTAACATGTTAAGAAGCAAAATAACCAATATGGGAGGCCTGAAAATCCTAGATTAGGCACATCCCACCAAAGTCATTGTATGTTGTGGCATTTACTATGAAAATGTGATTGGCCCGTATTTTTTTTTAATGAAATTGCTGGCACAGTCCACTTGTGAAAGTTACAGAGAATTGATTCATACATTTTTGGTATCCCAAATGACAGAACTTGGACAAAATATGGTATTAGTAAGATGTATCAGTATCATACAGTTTAAATAGTAGCAACTTTGCGAAAATCATTCTCGTATCGTTATTTAATCCCACGTTTTGGTAATACACATTGGCCGCCAGGTGTCCTGATTTGACAGCGTCAGCCTTTTTTATGGGGTTATTATAAGGGAAAACTCTGGATCAGTTGCAAGAAAATATTTGCTAAGAAATCGAAATTGATCGTGCTTGATTTTGCATAGCGGATAAGGGGCCCCTTAGTCAATATAATTTTTGGAAATTGACATTTAAAAAAATAAAGAACTAAATAAATTTGTATGTTGCTACAAAAAAAAAATAATCTGATGTGGCCAGCACATTACCTTCCGTCAGTTCTATGTATTTTGTACAAATTTCATACGGAAAGTTCCTTGCTAAATATTCTATTTCTTGTACATTACCTTCCGGCAGCTGCATGTATTTTATGCAAATTTCATACAAAAAATTTATGTCTTAAATTATTATTTTGTGACGTTTTATATATACAGTGTAATGTATCTGCAGAAATAAAAGATTTATTATTATTATTTCTTGTACATTACCTTAAAGCAGTTGTATGTATTTTATACAAATTCCATACAGAAAGCAAGAGATCATATATTTTCAATAAAATTATAAGACAAACACACTATGTCAATTTCACTTGACACTGACATCTTTCAATCAGAATTTTCTTAATATAGTAGCTGTTTTCATAGCTATAGCTACTTTATGAAATTTAATTTCTTTACAATTTTTTAACTCTATATCCATTTAATATTAAGTATAAAATGCAGTCAAATCGTATAGAGAATAAAATATTCTTGAATATTTATAATAACATTAAATGTGAAAAAATTATATTTAACATAGTTTTTTCAAGAAAAACTGTTAAAATCTTCAAATGATGGTACTTCCGGTTGACCAATTGTAACCAAAATCTAATCAGCTCTTCATATGGATGTAACGAAGAAGTATACGAAAAATTATAATTTTTGAAACTGTAGTATTAGAGTTATCGCAGACGAAAATTTTGTTACACACACACACACACACACACACACACACACACACACACATCCACACACACACACACACACACACACACACACACACACACACACACATACAGACATCATCGTAAAAATAGTAAATTCGTATTCTAGGGACCCTAAAACGTGCTTATTGATTAAAAACTCATCATCGAATTTTTTGACCAAAGACAATACCTTCCTTACCTAAAGGTGACGGGAGGTAAAAAGATTAAATTCAAAATTTCGCAGTACTAACAAAATTATAAATCATGTACATTGGGGCCTCTCTAGAGCCGGAGGCCCGCCCGCAATGCGGGCCCGTTAGTTACGCCACTGACTCATTGTGATATTTAACTGTATATGTTTCTTGCAATCTTTATGACATGCAACGGTTTTACATTTTATAACTCGTCTGCGATAATCTTCTACAAAGAAATCAAACTTGGACTCATTCCAGAAAATAATATTATCTCAGTCTTTTATTTTCCAGATAGCCCTTGCCTTTGCCCAAGCTAGCCGGTTTTTTTTAGGCGTAAGTACGCAATGCTTTTTGTTCGGCCAAGAGAAACTAGAAAACCATCAGAAATCAAATTAAAGTATAAATAATCACATGTTACCTTATAAAAACTAAGTCCAAGCTTGTAAATCTACTTCCTACAACATTCACGGGAAATATTTAAGCCTTCTTCTTTATTCCAACGAGCGATAGTTACTCTTTTCAGGGTTACTTCTTTGGATCGCCCGGGACTTTTCCCACCAATATTAATGCTGCCTAGTTTTCTATATTTTTCTAAAATATCTCCAACAATAGTCTTACCGTAGTTTTCAGCAGTATTTCTTATATAACTTTCAAAAAATGTCTCTCTACCTCGAGTTATATTTATTAATATAAGCTAATAAGTGACAAATTATATTGATACTGTCTTCAAATGCCCATTAATTGACTTATTTCGCAGTCTAGTGTGTTTAAATGATATTAAATACTTTGTGTCCGAACATATAGTTGTCAGGTGATATTGAAGTGTTTTGTTACAAATTAGATTATAATGCCCGTATTCATAATAGTCAATATAACGCTTCGTAACAAAACGAACCGTAATAATGTAACATTCGTTAAATATAACAGAGTATTCACAAAATTTAAAAACAAAATATAACGCTTCTTTTTGTAACGACAGATTTCAATAATTCTTAGTGATACTTGATATTAAATACTAACATCAGGTCAAACAAATACAAAAAATTATGTGTGAAAATTTCAAATTTGACTCTGACATTTGTTTAAGTGCGCAGGGTTTGACAATATTTTATATATTTTGCGGTTGTAAAGATGAATCAGGTGTAGAAAATGAAAAGGGAAAACATATTTGTGATGCAAACATTGATATTCTACCAGATTTAATAAAACAAAATGTTAATAGACATGTGAAAACTGATTTAGAAAATATGAAACTGTAAAATGATGCCTGGAAAAAAAATCACACAAAAATTCAATGCTGAAAAATGTAAAGTTATGATGATGTTTGGTAATAATAATATTGAAGAAGCAGATGATGATGATGATGATATTGATAAGAAAGAATACATTTTCGAGAAATATCCTTAAATCATATTATAATTAAACGTATCTTATGACAATTGTAATAAATTAAAATGTACACTTGATATGTCAATGTCAAAATTACATGCATCGAATTTCAACAAATAAAAAATTCTAATTTAACGCGCCGTTACACGTATTACAGCCGAAATTCGAGTCGTTAAATATTACAATGGATTTTACGGTTGTTATGAATAAAAAAATTGCTATATTACAGGCGTTTTGAATATAACGAAGCGTTACCCTTGTTACGGACTGTTATGAATACGGGCATAAGTCATTTGTGTTGATAAATTTATTATTGCTTTCCTAAAATAGCTTCTTTACAAACCTATCTTTAGTTATATGTAATAACAATTGATATTGAATAATGTCATTATTAATATAAACAGCTTTTTATAATAAATCATCGAGTGTCCGAACATATAGTTGTTAGGACGCGTACATTAAATAAAATTCAATGCTTCATAATGAAAGAAGTCAGAATAAATTGATACGATATAAATGAATATAATTTCCTATTTTAGTTTTAAGATCGTTTATAAAGCATTTACGGAATCTGTCATTTCGATCAGCAAATAACTACCCGTAGACAATTATTCCAACATCAAACAGTCGTTTAACAAAAAACTCACCTCAAATTATATTAAAGTACTATTATTTCCTACAAGACTCAAACTTTGCTTCAAATATCTGTCCTTGGCAAATCTGCCAGACTTCAGCGTTCAAAAATGTCATTTAATTACGCAGGAAAGTCGTTAGCAATCGTTAACTAAAATAAAAGTGTTTAACTACTCGATGCCGTGTGGAAAAAGTTAAAGTTAATTGTAGAGAGAGTCCTCTTCTCGTCCTGCGGACTATCAAAGTGTCATTTGTGGATCTCTGATTATCACTGCAGGCGATAATGGAAAAATCACAAGCTACTTCTATAATTGCTCTACCCCAAAGGCTGATGAGGGGAGACTTTTTTTGTAAAAATGCGAAATTACACATCCTGCCGATAGAATTTAGCAGATTGTTTTTACACGTTCCGTCCAATAATTCTTTCAACTGATTACTCAGTAAAACTAAATCAGTGTAACTTTGTATTTTTATTTACAATCGGTTAGTAATATGAGGATTTCTGACTTTTAAAAAGTTGGGAAGTTAGTTATTGTTAACCTCATATTCCAAGAGGTTGGAAAGTATAACGTGAAGATAGCTGGGGTTGGAAAGTGTCAATTTTCCAACCTCAGCTATACTCATGCTATACTTTCCAACCTCGAAGCGGGAAATAGCTGCCCCCCGCTTTGAGAGATCAATGCGTATCAATGATGGGTATTTACATATAAACAAAACATCTTTACAATTTATATGATAAAAATATGGAATAAACTTGTAAATAATACAAGTAATGAATGAAATCAATATTTAAGGTTAGAAATCAAACTGACAGTTCATGTGACAAATGAACAATCTCAGATCATTCGTTTATTTATGTTAGGTTATTATTATTTAAATATCAATAATTAATTTTTTATTTCAGATTGTGAATAAAATAGTATACAAACCTCGGTGAAAAGTTTCATTGTCGAGGGCGAAGATAGTTAACCAAGGTTTAGTAATATACTATTATTCACAATTTATGTGATATTTTATCATTGTTAGTTTTACCTTGTCCAGACCAAAATTCTACTTATTCCATTGTGGTAATTTTTAAGAAATACAGAACAAAGATTATAAAAACAATCTGATGTGGCCAGCACATTACCTTCAGTTAGTATTATTTTATACAAATTCCATACAGACAGTTACTTGCAAAAGATTCTATATTTCCAGTACATTCCCCTCCCTCAGTTCTATGTATTTTGTACAAATTTCAAACAGAAAGTTTCTTAGATTTGATTCTATATTTGCAGAAAAATTATAACACAAACATACTGTGCCAATCGCACTTGACATTGACATCTGTCTATCACAATTTTTTACCTTCCGTCATACCTTTAGTTAAGAAAGATATTTTTTCTGGTCAAAAAAATCGACTGTGAGTTTTTAATGAATAAGCACGTTTTAGAGTCCTTATAATACGATTTTACTATTTTGTGATGATGTATGCATGTCTGTGTGTACGTGTGTGTGTGTGTGTGTGTGTGTGTGTGTGTGTGTGTGTGTGTGTGTGTGTGTGTGTGTGTGTGTGTGTGTGTGTGTGTGTGTGTGTGTGTGTGTGTGTGTGTGTGTGTGTGTGTGTGTGTGTATGTGTGTGTGTACGTGTGTGTGTGTACGTGTGTGTGTGTGTGTGTGTGTGTGTGTGTGTGTGTGTGTGTGTGTGTGTGTACGTGTGTGTGTGTGTACGTGTGTGTGTGTGTACGTGTGTGTGTGTACGTGTGTGTACGTGTGTGTGTGTACGTGTGTGTGTGTGTGTGTGTGTGTGTGTGTGTGTGTGTGTGCGCGTGTGCGCGTGTGTGTGTGTGTGACGATTTTTTTCTCCGACGATAACTCCAACACTACAATTCTAAAAATTATAATTCTTTCGTATTCCTCTTCGTTACATCCATATGAAGAGCTGATTAGATTTTGGTTATAATTGGTCGACCGAAAGTACCCTCATTTGAAGATTTTAACAGTTTTTCTTGAAAAATCGATGTTAAATATTTTTTTTTTCACATTTAATGTTATTATAAATATGAAAGAATATTTTATTCTCTATACGATGTGATTACATATTATACTTCATATTCAATGGATATTGAGTTAAAAAATTGTAAAGGAATTAAATTTCATAAAGCAGCCAGCTATGCAATAACACTGTAAATATTTAATTAAAGAAATTCTTATAGTCAGATGTCAATGTCAAGTGCGATTGACATAGTATGTTTAGAACTGACGGAAAGTAATGTTCTGGCAACATCAGGTTTTTTTGCCAGTGTTATTGCATAGCAGGATGCTTAACGAAATTTAGTTTCTTTATAACTGTTTAACTTAATATCCATTGAATATGAAATATAAAATGTAATCAAATTGTATAGAGAATAAAATATTATTATAAATGTGAAAAAATGATATTTAACAGCATTTTCAAGAAATCTAATAAAATCTTCAAATATGGGTACATCCGGTCGACCAATTATAGCCAAAATCTAATCAGCTCTTCATATAAATAGATGTAATGAAGAGGAATACAAAATAATTATAATTTTTAGAATTGTAGTATTGGAGTTATCAACGGAGAAAAAATCGTCACACACACACACACACACCCCCCCCCCCCCACACACACACACCCCCCCCCCCACACATATATATATATATATATATATATATATATATATATATATATATATATATATATATATATACAGACATACAGACATCATCGCAAAAATAGTAAAATCGTATTCTAGGGACTCTGAAACATGCTTATTCATTAAAAACTCACCATCGAATTTTTTGACCAAAAACAATACTTTCCTTACCTAACGGTATGACGAAAGGTAAAAATTATAAAAAAAATAAATTTCATAAATTAGCCAGCTATGCTATAATTTTGGAAACAGTAGCAATATACACAAAACTCTGATTGAAAGATGTCTGTGTGTTATAATTTTGGTGGAAATATAGGATCTTTTGCTAGGAACTTTCTGTAAGAAATTTGTACAAAATACATAGAACTGACGGAAGATAATGTGCTGGCCACATTAGATTTTTTTGCATGACCTCATTTTAGAGTGACCCTCGAATCCTCGACACATTGTTATTTAATGTTGTTTTGTGTAGAAAGTTGATAAGACATTCATTTTGTGTTTCATATGGCTCTTTCGTAATTGTTTCTATCTTCAGTATCGTTGATTTTTTGTTTCTTTTACGAATAATTAATTTTCACTTCCACAATTTATCAATCAATTTAAATAATGGAATATTATGTGTCACAACAGATTTAAGAACAGAATTCATATCTACGGATATAGCATTTTTCTAGTAACATGAAATCCTTTTACCCTATTACTCCATTTAATCCAAATTCCTGGTTAACAACTTCCTCATTTATAAATCAAAACATACTCGTATAAGCTGTATCACAATCACCCTATACTACACACTCTCCTATTATCCATAACATGCATTCCTCTGCACAGCATATTGCATGCATATCGCAATTTGGTTCGAGCGATTAAACTCGTACGAAAAAAGCAAGATTATTTCATACATGACGTACGGTTAGCGGTAATAACATAACCTAGCCGGGGAACTGATTGTTACCGGTTGGACTCGACTCGAACAGCCTGAACGGCTCAAACACTTCAACTAAGCACACGCACATGTGGCAATCAACTACTTGCTTCGGGTTATTTATAAATTTTATATAGATGGTTTTATCAAGAAATCAAAGAGAAAAGGTTCGGTTTAGTTAAGCTGGTGGACCGAATGGTTAAATGAAAATTAATTTATACAACATAGAAATTGCAGCGGAAAATCTATAAATATTTTTATTTTCTTCTATATTTATGTTTCATTCACAAAACATAAAGGTTCACTATTACATTTTTTTAAAGAGATAACTTTTAACAACTGATTTTTTAAATGTGGGAAATTTTTCGACTGTGATAATTATGTTTCAAAATTCGAAATTACTGTTTAAAGGCAATTTTTGAGTTACCGAGTTAAAGATGAAAAAGATCTGATGTGGCCAGCACATTACCTTCCGTTAGTTATATGAGGCATTTACGAAAATTCTTCCGGTGAACTGATACCGGTAAACAGCTGTTTATCAGGTTATAGCTACCGAAATCGATATTTTAAGAACGTAAGTGGTAAACAGGATAGATCCATAACCATAAAAAAATTGAAAATTTGAAATAGGTTAGAAATTTAATGTAGTTAACAAACTGAGCAGAGTCCTACTTTGAACACATTTCCAACTTTAACGCGTGCTTGTCGTTTTGCATCACTACCTTTTTTGAGATTAGATTTTCCATGAATCCGGTAGATGAATCTGGTAGATATTGTACAATTTTCGAACACGGTAACTTTTTACCACTCGTGTTTTCGAACACAGTCGGTAGATGCGGAATCTACCGGTAGAATTTTTGTAAATGACAGAAAGTTCCTTGCAAAAGATTTTAAATTTCTTGTATGTACATTACCTTTAGACAGTTGTATGTATTTTATACAAATTCCATACAGAAAGTTTCGATCAAAAAGATCCTATACCTTGTTCCATTTAAGCCATTCAGTATTGCGGAGCATAGGGAATAGTTTTGACCTCTCTGATTGGCTGAAATTAGAGACAAGAACCAAGTTTATCCAATGTAATTTCGGCTACTTCAGATTTGCGCTGTTGCCAGTGCCATCTACTGAATGGTTTAAATGGAACAGAGCATATATTTCGAGTAAAATTATAACACAAATATACTACGAATATGTCAAATGACACTGACATCTTTCAATCAGAAATATAGTAGCTGTTTATAGCATAGCTAGCTAATTTATAAAATTTAATTTCTTTATAATTTTATAACTCTATATCCATTTAATATGAAGTATAAAATGCAATCAAATCGTATAGATAATACAATGTTCTTTAATATTTATAATAACATTAAATGTGAAAAAATGATATTTACCAACGTTTTTTCAAGAAAAACTGTTAAAATCTTCAAATGAAGGTACTTTCGGTTGCCCAATTATAACCAAAATCTAATCAGCTCTTCATATGGATGCAACGAAGAGGAATACGAAAGAATTATAATTTTTGGAATTGTAGTTTTAGACACACACCCACACCCAGAGAGAGAGAGAGAGAGACATAAAAAATAGTAAAATCGTATTCTAGGGACCTTAAAACGTGCTTATTCATTAAAACTCACCACTGAATTTTTTGATTAAAGACAAGCTACCTTTCTTACCTAAAGGTGACGGAAGGTAAAAACCTCAAATACCAATTGTTACTTTTAAACCTTACAATGACCATGTGCAATATTTGTTACGAATTTGCAATAAACCCCTATTTAGTTGCAGCTTGTGCCTATGCCTATCTATTACCGCGCGTTGCGCCGCGTCAGCTATTAAAATGAAAGACGTTTGGACATTGCGATTTACTTGCACCATTGAGTAAGTAATAACATAGAGTCACAGTCACTCAATTTCCTTTAACCACCAAGTAAGAAGCGAGGAAAAAAACAAACCAAAATTGCTAAAATGCACAAAAAGAGTTACCAATCGTCACTCTCGTGTCTCGCAATTCTTCAAGATAGGAAGGCAAAGCATAACTTAACGTAAACAGAGAGAGCCATAAGGGTAACTTCACTAATTTCGCCGGAATTTTGGCTGTGAACGACCATGCAAAAATATTAAGTACCACTGCTGTCGAATGTCATATTCAAATTACGTATAACTATCATTTTCTAAATGCGTTAGTAAGACAAAGATAAAGAGCCAAGCTCATAACCTTTTACTAATTATTAGTAGCACTACTAATGATTGCAACTACTCATTATTAAATTATTTGCGCTCATAAAATAAAACTAGTGCAAGTATAACTTAGGGGTATCTAATAAAAGAGAGATTTAGTAGTGATAATTAGTAGCACCAAAGGCTATTTTAAGTACTATTACCATCAATGGAAAGATTGTCGTGACAATAATTTTAAAAAATAAATGGTTAGAAATATACGTGTATTAATAGAAAATCACTTGCCACAGAAAATATATAGAAAGAAAAAAATCCATTAGAAAACATACAGAAAATGAATTTAGGAAAATATACAAATATTTATTACATAGTTTTTCTGACTATCATATTGCAAATAATACTTGTAATATTCTTATGTTGATTACAATAAAGGATATTTACAGTCCAAGAGCATTGATTACGACAATGAATCTAAAATCCAACAAAGGAAATTTCATTAATATTTCAATACTAGCATTTAGCGTCAGATTTTTCATGTTTTCTTTGGCTAATATCCATATTCAAAATTAGTTAACCAATCTTGTCATGTTAAAAATCGAAAATATTTTTTCTTTCTAGGTATGTTCAATTTTCCCCGCGCTCCGTTTATTTGCCATTTCTTTAATATGTAATCTTATTTTTCTTCACTTCACTTCACAATTTCATTGCTCTCTCTCTCACATCACAACTTTCAAATCTGTTGTTATTTTACAGGTTATGTCTATTTAGTAGTAATCGATCTTGTATTAACAGATCTTTCATTTCATGCTAACATTTTATTTCTGTATATATCTATCTCTTTCATTTAACGTTTTCATTAATAGTACAGGGTTGTCATATATACTTTACTACTAGTTGAAATAAGCTAGTAGTGGAATTATGAGCACCAGTATCACTAGTATTATATTGATCTATTTTAGTAACTCCTAGTTGTAAAATTTAGTGAAAGGTTATGAGCTCGGCTCAAAGTTATTAGATACGTATCAGTAAAATATAAATTTGAATTCAAAACTACGTGACTCAATTTATATAGTATTAAGAACGTTAACAAAATATGTCAATATTATAAAAACCTTTTTCAGGGTGAAAGGTAGAAGGGTGTCGCTTCAACCCTCAACCCTTCTGGGGGTGCACTGCTCCACCCCTTGGGGCATTGTCCTGGGTGCAGAGGTAGTAATCTGCCCCAGCGGGTTCGGGTGCACCGGATGCGGACAGCGGAAACGCTTGCAAATCGAATTAATACGTAGCAATTACACGTGGCTTTCTTCTTCTTAAGGAGCGTTTAGTCGCACCGCGGGTGCGTACAACACGTGGGGTAGGGTGACACCAGCTGCAAACATGGACAAATTCGTTGGAGTTGCGAAATCTTAGAAAGAATGGACACATTGAAAAAAATCTGATGTGGCCAGCATATTACCTTCCGTCAGTTATATGAGGTATTTACGAAAATTCTACCGGTGAACTGTTACCGGTAAACAGCTTTTTATCAGGTTATAGCTACCGGAATCGATATTTTAAGAACGCAAGTGGTAAACAGGGTAGATCTATAACCTATAAAAAAAATTGAAAATTTAAAACAGGTTAGCAATTTGATGTAGTTAACAAACTGAGCAGAGTCATACTTTGAACACATTTCCACTTTTAACGCGTGCATCACTACCTTTTTTTTGAGATTAGATTCTTCATGAATCCAGTAAATGGATCTGGTAGATATTTACAGTCGGTAGACGCGGTATCTACCGGTAGAATTTTCGTAAATGCCTATATATTTTCTATAAAATCTATACAGAAAGTTCCTTGCAAAAGATTCTAAATTTCTTGTATGTACATTACCTTTCGACAGTTGTATGCATTTTATACAAATTCCGTACAGAAAGTTTCGAGCAAAAAGATCCTATATTTCGAGTAAAATTATAACACAAATATACTACTAATACAAATTAAATGTGAAAAAATGATATTTAACATCGGTTTTTTAAGAAAAACTGATAAAATTTTCAAATGAGGGTACTTCCGGTTGATCAATTATAACCAAAATCTAATCAGCTCTTCATATGGATGCAACGAAGAGAAATACGAAAGAATTATAATTTTTGGAATTGTAGTATTAGAGTTATCGTAGAGAGAGAGAGAGAGAGAGAGAGAGAGAGAGAGAGAGAGAGACGCACACACGTACAGACATCATCGTAAAAATAGTAAAATCGTATTCTAGGAACCTTAAACGTGCTTATTGATTAAAAACTCACCACCGAAATTTTTGACCAAAGGTGACGGAAGGTAAAAATACTGAACAAATTTTCTTCCTCGCAAAAGCTCCGGGAACAATATTTTAAATAGTATTAGAAACTGCCTTTCAACAGTGGATTCTGTAACGTAGTTACCGTAAAATACTAAAGTAAATGTCGAAGAATGGTTTGTGAAAAATTCCTTCCAATCTCTAGTTGGACGTTCTTACCAATTGAGCCACGAGTTCTCTTTGAAGTCAATGAATGTGTATGAATTTTTGAAATTTATTGCTGAAATTGTAATTAATGTTACGTAGAATATAGTACAAGTTTGGAAATCGAGCCGCTAGACGAGCTATACAAAGTACGAGTGTACGAGGGTAGAACCGAAAGTTTCTGCAATCAAATATACCCATGGCAGTTCTTGTTACACTTCGCTATCTGTTATCAGTAATTTTCCATGCAATTTTAAAGTACGCAGATTGTACTGAAAATGCAGTTAACAAAAGAAAATTTCCTAGCCATGATATTTTAAAAGTTCGCTCTCTCCAAAACAATGCATCAAAAAGCTTCGGGATGATTTTAGAAATAAAGCACCTAGTATCAGGTCTGTTCACAGCTGGTATAAAATATTTAAATTTCATCGAGTTTCTTTCAATGACGATTTACGCGAAGATATATATATATATATATATATATATATATATATATATATATATATATATATATATATATATATATATATGTGTGTGTGTGTGTGTGTGTGTGTGTGTGTGTGTGTGTGTGTGTGTGCGTGCGTGCGTGCGTGCGTGCGTGCGTGCGTGCGTGCGTGCGTGCGTGCGTGTGTGCGTGCGTGTGTGTGTGTGTGTGTGTGTGTGCGATAATCTAAGGGGCTGTCCTTAAATTACGTAACGCTTCAGGGGGGGGGTCAAGAGTAGCGTTACGCAGCGTTACGAGGGGGTGGGGGAGGGTTATTGTGTGCGTTACGTAACGATAAAATATAAAAAATATTGCTAAACTTGCTTTAATAGTTTTGAAACATTCAAATTTCGCGGTACTAATTCGTATATGCAGGCAGTTGTTTGTTTTCAATAACAGTCAACATAATATGTCGGGCACAGTTCAAATTTGGGCCAGTGGTCATCCATTCGTACAATGCAATTCATATTAAACATGAATTCAAGTAGTGTTGATAAGGAAAAACTTTTCAATAGTTTGTTAAAAGCATATGGAAATGCATATGCTTTTAATTTCTGTGCTGTTATTTTTTCATCTTTATATACATTAATTTAAGTAGTTTCTGTTTCAAATTTTAACTGAATATTAAGGCGGCCATATACTTTTATATCCAGTAAAGAAATTGGGGTGACAAGCCGTAGGACAAGAGTAGTACATTATTTTTCATCTTTATGCACATTAATTTAAATGGTTTCTGTTCTGTTCTGTTATTTTTCATCTTTATGTACATTCATTTAAATAGTTTCTGTTTCAAATTTTAACTGAATATTAAGGAGGCCATATACTTTTATATCAATTAAAAAATTGGGGGGGGGGTCAAGTACTGCGTTACGTAATATATGGAGGGGGGGTTCATGTTTACGTTACGGGTGCGTTACAAAGGGGGGAGGGGGTATCAAAAATTTCCTAATTTTGCGTTAATAATACAATTCCAAAAATTATAATTCTCTCGTATTCTTCTTCATTACATCCATATGAAGAGCTAATTAGATATTGGTTATAATAGGACAAACGGAAGTACCCTCATTTGAAGATTTTAACAGTTTTTCTTGAAAAACGATGTTAAATATCATTTTTTCACATTTAATGTTATTATAAATATTAAAGAATATCTTATTCTCTATACGATTTGACTGCATTTTATACTTAATATTAAACGAATATAGAGTTAAAAAATTATAAAGAAATTACATTTCATAAAATAGACAGCTATGGAAACAGCTACTATATTAAGAAAATTCTGATTGAAAGATGTCAGTGTCAATTTTACTGGATATATAAGATCTTTTGCAAGAAAATTTCTGTATGGAATTTGTATAAAATGCATATACAACTGCCGGAAGGTAATGTACAAGAAATTGAATCTTTTGCAAGGAACTATCTGTATGAAACTTATACAAAATAGAACTGACGGAAGGTAATGTGCTGGCCACATCAAATTTTTTCTATTGAGGTAATTTTATAAAAAATTTAAAAAATGTGTTGATGTTTTTTGTCAGTTATGTTGGTAGCGTTTCCCGCTATACAATTGAAATTTCATATTTTGATAGTTTATGTATTATGTGTTGTGAATTTTGTCTGATTGTATACATGAATACATTTACAGTTTACATTGCTTTTATACACCTATAACAACAACGAAAAAATATTTAGAAAATCGTGTACATTCCATATAAAATTAATAGAACGGAGATAAATGAGCATGTTTCGAAACCATAATAAATTATTAAAGACAACTGTATGAGAAATCTGAACCAGCGGAATTCTTTCAGACAATTTATTTTAGTTCAGTTCAAAATCAGTAAAAGTCGTTTAACATTACGACTTCAACTAATTTCTTTGGCGCCAAGCAAGTTATTTTTCTGTCTGGAAAAACCTTCAAACGATTTAGTTTCGCAAATTCTTTCCAATCTTTTAAATTCTACAAATTACTTCGAAGGTTTATAGAATTTACAGAATTTCTCATATTTTGTATTCTACATTTCAATATGTAAATTAACAATTAAAATAAGACTACGGTTTTAATTGTTTCTAGTTAAAACTTAAATGCAGTTAGTTATTTATTAATTATTTCCCATAAAATTAAAATGTTGATCTGGGGCATGTGTATTAAATTCAAATCAGTTATAATCTCGTAATTATATTGACTAATTATTAAGCGCACAATATAATTAATAAAGGCGATCATCTCATTAAATCTGCTTTATAATTTTCCATTTTAATTATAAAAATCATGATGGCTTCAAGGTACTGATATTAGACGATACAAAGAAATAGAATTGCAATATTATTATGGAAATTAAATGCATATCAACGGTAAGTAATGTTAAAGCACCTAATATGAATATAATACAACAGATTTTAAATATCATTCTATAAATGTAATACGACAATAATTATTGAGGGTAAGAAAATCATTTAGGTCGCGGAAAATAAAATTCGTACTATCATTTTAAACTGCTGTGTCGTATGATATTAAATTGCGAAAGTTATTTAGAACTTATCTAATTCTTATTTAAAGCAGCTGGCAGCTTCATCACTTTACTTTAAAAAAATCTGATGTGGCCAGCACATTACCTTCCGTCAGTTCTATGTATTTTGTACAAATTTCATACGGAAAGTTCCTTGCTAAATTAAATATTCTATTTCTTGTACATTACTTTCCGGCAGTTGCATGTATTTTACGCAAATTTCATACAGAAAAGTATTATTTTGTGACGTTTTCTATATACAGTGTAATGTATCTGCAGAAATAAAAGATTTATTATTATTATTTCTTGTACATTACCTTAAAGCAGTTGTATGTATTTTATACAAACAAAAGATTCTATATTTCCAGTAAAATTATAAGAGAAACACACTATGTCAATTTCACTTGACACTGACATCTTTCAATCAGAATTTTCTTAATATAGTAGCTGTTTCCATAGCTATGGCTACTTTATGAAATTTAATTTCTTTATAATTTTTTAACTCTATATCCATTTAATATTAAGTATAAAATGCAGTCAAATCGTATAGAGAATAAAATATTCTTTAATATTTATAATAACATCAAATGTGAAAAAATTATATTTAACATAGTTTTTTCAAGAAAAACTGTTAAAATCCGCAAATGAGGGTACTTCCGGTTGACCAATTATAATCGAAATCTAATCAGCTCTTCATATGGATGCAACGAAGAGGAATACGAAAGAATTATAATTTTTGGAGTTGTAGTTTTAGAGTTATCGTAGACGAAAATTTTGTTACACACACACACACATACACACACACAGACACATACATACACACACACACATACAGACATCATCGTAAAAATAGTAAAATCGTATTCTAGGGACCTTAAAACGTGCTTATTCATTAAAAACTCACCACCGAAATTTTTGACCAAAGACAATACCTTCCTTACCTAAAGGTGACGGAAGGTAAAAAAAAAAATGTAAGTAATAGAACAACGGCCATAGCGAGGCCATAGCCATCTGATTTGGCAATGTGAGAGCTTTGGCTATTTTTTGATGTAAAAAAATTGTAGTTTAGAATGTTTTCATCTTACAAAGAAATTGATGCTGCAATTAATTATTATTTTTAAAGTATTCCAAAATAAAATTGTTTAGGAGGTTCTTTTAAGAAGTGAAAGGAAAGAATAGTGAAGTATTATTGCTGAAAGAAGTTACTAAAATGGAAATATCACCAAGTGAAATTTAAATGTTTTGATAAGGCTAAAAATATATCATGTAAGTAGCCTAATAGTAAATATAAAAGTCAAATTTATATTATCTTGTAGTTAAATATCACACGTACGTTGATTTTGACGTTCAAATGACAGTTGTTTAAATATCTGTCATTTTCATTATATTTTGGTAAAGAAATCAAACATTAATGGAAGAACTATTTAATGTTTGCTAAATAGCTTTAAAAAGTGTCCTACATGTTCACTGACAGCTCTAAAAGAAAAAAAAACATTACTGTGTCCCATTTAGGTTATTTTTAATAATGTTCCAACCACATATTTTCATAAAGATTCATGTCTGTTACATTTCAATTATTATTGCCGATTTAAGAAATAAATAAGAAATTGTCGAATTTTTATAACAGTTCTGATCGTAAAACAAAAAGATTCTGGCGCTTTAAAAGAAATTCTGTACCTTCTACATTATAGCAGGCGTACGTCAACTGGTCCGTTTTTTTTCCTGTCGGACGTATTACGTCTTCAAATTTCAAGTAACAAATATGATTTTGCTTAGCAACCAAGACGTTAGCGTATACGTCTTTCGGGAAAACGCTACCCAAAAACTCCCTATTATCCGTTAAACTCCCGTGGTGCGTTCAACGTTTAACGTCCGACTACAATTAATTAAAATTACGGATCAGAAAGTTTTAATAAAAAAAATAGGTAGGCTATGAATGCTTCTGCTTGTTTTTTAGGCTTTATCCCATAGTATGTTCCGTAACGCAACCGGTTCAACCAGATTTACGGTTATGTGTGTGAAATTATTTACCGGTTTCTATTGGGAACGCGGTTCCTGAAAAAAGTTGGTAAAAAGTCGGACCACGGCAACCACGAAATAATCCTGGTTTCTCTGGTATTTTTACCCCCACTACCGCTACTTTCAAACATCATAACAAAATCAAAAGATATCCGTCAATGTCAAATTTCTAAACCGCATTTTTAGTGGTATTACTAATAACTATTATAGATGTAAGTATGAAAACATTATTTATTTGATATATTGTTGATTGTGTTATTTTTATTGGCATTATTCAACGTTATCATTCATTTGGTTAATTTTTATTTTTGGGAGGTTGTGCCAATTTTAAATGTCATATGATTCAATGTCAATCTGTCCCGTAATAGATGAAAATATTCAGGAACCGTGCATGGTGTACCCGGAATCAAGATACTGTTTTTTTTTTTTTTTCGTTGACTTACGAAACATAGTACTTACCAGTATCAATATCAATTTATTGACATTACCATAGCAAGAACTCATAACAAACCCTTGGGTGTTATTTGGTATATAACAACCCTGACAGGGTTGTTATCATACCAGTTGGACGTTAAATATTTAATTTTTTTGCAGTAAATAATACCTTGTAGAAAAAATAAAAAATACGTATCACTTAACTTTTCATGCAGATCAATATATAAAAAATATGAACCATATGCCTATTTGTCTATAATTGTTTGTATTACTGAATTTTAATTTTTATTTTTAGGTCGAAATACTTTGATTACACACTTAAGACTATCACATTTTTTTGCAGATTCAAGAAAATGCAATACAAAGAAATTACAATGTTTGTGATCCCATTGTTACACTGTGATAAAAATTTTGAAGAAGTATAGCGATTAATAGTAATATCCGGCATTTAGCCACGGCTAACTACAAGTATGATAATCCTCTCATTATCTAGGTAGATACGCTAGTATGTCATATAATTGCACAACCATATATGATTTCCTAGTACAAACGTACTGGACTCGAACGGCTAGCTAATCATATGCATTAGCTAGCTTTTGTTCCGCTGCGACAAAACGACATCGCATCGCGGAATCGCTCTTCCATTGTTGAATTGTCACTCGGAACCCGGAAACGCACGAAAACGCACGATGGGTGATTTCTTTATCCACAACTTGTTATTATGGGATATTAGTAACCACGGAAATGAAACTATAATAATGTTTTTAGCTAAATGATAGAAATTTTTAATGCATGCAGACCATGCGGCTAATTTTAGTGTAAATGTAGGAATTGTTAAAGAGTGAGAACTAGAAAATGATATATTTGTCAGAGAAGTGAACTTTGAAAATTATAAACTGATGTGATATCGTCCTGTATTATTGAGATAAGTAGATAGTTTAAATAGAATATGAATTTCCATTGTCCAAGAATACTTTATGTAGGTACTTTACTTCTATAATTTTAATATATGTGAGTATCTCAAACAACTAATTCGAAACAATGTACAAGCATTGTGAAATTATAACTCAGATATACAAATTCATGTACTTACACTAAATAAATTACAACAAATTTGTTTCATCGCTTAATTATTCCATTTAATGTTTCAATAATGATAATGTATTTGACAAAATGGCTCACTTTGTTATTTTTCTATTCCGGTGTTCTTATGAGTCTATAAAAGCACTGTTTATCACTGAAAACACGACGTTTAGAAGATCTATAAACGTACTGTTTTTGGCACCTTTCGTATTCTAGAGACGGTAGTCATGACAGATGAATTACATATAAACTCAAAATGGTAAGTTGTTTATGTTGAAATATTATTTCTAATTATTAATTTTTATCTTATCTCCAGGTGATAGGATTAAAAAGAAGAGAAATTTATAGCTATATCTGTATTAGTTCAGAAAGAAGAATCTGTGAAGTTAAAATCTTTCAACTAAAAAATTATGAAACAAGAAACAATGCACTCAGATTTGCTTTGTCAAAACAATTTAAACGGTAAGTTTTATTTATTACAATTTAATTTTATGGTAATATTGCAATTTTCAGCTGATTGTATTGTTATATCAGGCAGGTTTTGAAATGTATGATGCACGTTACTTATATAAGTGCCATACACAAATACAATATATGTTTTGTATTGAAGAATGTAAGAGCAGCTGTTGCTGTTATATGTCTGCAACTGAGCAGTGGATGTGTTGACAAAATGGTGGAATGTAAAAGTGTAGATCAATAAATTGTTCATTAATGTATTTCATTATTTAAAGAGGTTTATTTATGATAATAACTAACACGAACTAGCGATCCCGATTCGTTATAAGATAAATTTACCTTTATTACAAGATATGTCAAATCAGGTGGTTCATTAATAAACCAGTGGAGTACATTGTAAGTATTGGTTTTCCTCTTCCATAATTATATAATGCTTGATACAAAGTTTTAATGTAAACAATCAGTCAGAATCACACAACTCACAAACTGTTAAAATGTGAAATTTCAAATTTTAGCGGGAAGCGCTACCAACATAACTGACAAAGGAAACACCAAGATATATTTTTGATGTCCTTAAAAAAAAATTGTAAAATTACCTCAATAGAAAAAATAGTATAAAAGACATGTATCATAAAGGTCTTATGATACATGTCTTTTATACTATTTTTAATCGTTAACATATGAGTCCAAGTATGGAAAACCAGCCGCTAGCCTTATGATACCTGTGTTTTAATGTACTATTATAGTTTCGTTCTTTTTATCATTTGTTTCACCTCACTTCAGCTCAAAGTGAGATGAGTTTGACATGAGTTGAGTTGAGATTTTTGTGAAGTAAAAAGAACGACAACTAATTCGGTAGAACTGTTTATTAAAAAATTCGATTCAGCATTTTTTTCTGAATACAACGATATAAAATGTTTATACCCTTACATAACGAAAAAAACGAGAAAAAAGTAAGAGAAAAATTATTATATTCATATTTATTATGTAATCAGAGTGCCATGACAAAAACAATTGAATATTTTGTTTTGTATCACATATCAAAGTAGTTCGTTTATGAATTTTCTTGTTTTCTTTTGTGTTAAAATAAATTTTACGCACAAAGAAAATGATGAAAACAAAATATTCAATTGTTTTTGTCATGGCACTCTGATTACATGTAGAAATAAATATGAAAATAATAATTTTTCGTTTGCATTTTTCTCGTTATGTACGGGTATAAACATTTTATATCGTTGTATTCAGAAAAAATTGTTGGATCGAATAGGCGTATAAAAAAGGATGTTCTCATTTAAAATTAAAAAGTTATGAATTCTGTATTTTGAGAACCATTGGTTGAAAAAAAATTGTGTAATGCTCATTTTAATAGTCTTATAATATACAAATTGTTTGCTAATTTAACCGACTTCGTATCTCTTACGGTTCTCGAGATAGCAATAGTGAAACACTTAAATTGAACACCCTGTATATATATATATATATATATATATATATATATATATATATATATATATATATATATATATATATATAGGGATTCACCAAGCCAAGCTACTTGGCTTGAAATAAAAAAGCTTGGCTTGGCTTGAAACTTCAAGCTTTTTTAATGTTAGGCTTGGCTTGGCTTGGGCTTGATGAACACAGAGCTTGGCTTGGCTTGAAAACTTCAAGCTTTAAATATTTTAGGCTTGGCTTGATTTTCAAGCTTTATCAAGCTTTTTCAAGCCTTTTCAAGCTATTTCAAGCTTTTTCAAGCTTTCAAGCTTTATAAATGCTCATGCGCACAGTAGGTATATAGGTCTTGAAAACCATTAGTACTTGTTCGGTATCAAGATTTTAATATAAATATTCGATGTGAATTAAAATAAATATATCGATATACCGATAAATCCGATATATCGATGTATTGGAATATTGATGTATCAATATATCGATATGTTATGTCGATGTTTCATTATATCGTAACAATGTATTAATCACGTTTTGTTTTACATAAATTTATTGTGGTACAATTGAAAAATATCTTCTTATGCGTAAAGATAAACAAAACGATACAATAAAATCTATGAAACTTACACGAAGTGTTTTTTCTTTGTAATTATTAAAATATAAAAATATTGAAATGTATATTTTATTCATTTATTTTATTTTTAAGAGTAAACAATCAACATAAATTTATTATCTTTTATTAAATATTTACCCTTCAATTTTTATGTCTTTTATTATTTTAGTTGACTGCATCTATTCAAGTAAGCATATGCATTAGTTGGATTTATTTTAATAAGTAAAATGAATAGGACTTAGTACATTTTTACTCGAAATGACCTCCCAACAAACTATTTGTCATACTATACAGTTCATATTCATCCTGTATAAATAAAAAAAAAAAACTCAAGACTCCAAACACGCAACAACAGTGTTCAAATAAATACACAAATATTTTGGAATGTACAATGGGATGAAAATAACCTGAGACTTTTATACCTACTTCAAATACATCTGGAAATCATAAAACCCTATAGACGGAAATTTCCCCGAAATTTTGTTTGTTCGTGACATAAATACCTACTGACAAAACAAACAAACACAAATCACAATGGACACTGAAATAGGAAAAGTACTCCCAGACATTAAACAAAAAATGTTAGCAACACCAGAACACTTTATAATGGGTTACGAACAACTCAAGGAATTTCTAGAAAATATATTAACTTCAAACCACCCGCGAAACCTCCTAGAAGAGTACACGGATGATATAGAAAAGGGTATTAAGATGTTAAACGAAATCCATACTACAATAGACAACAGCAGAATAAAAAACAGAATAACAAGAACAATAAAACGTCTAAACATACCAAAATGGTCAGACACGGATGACCCTCCCCACTCATCATCAATTGAAAACTTGTCCCAAATATCCATGCCACAAGAAAACCTCTCCCAAATATCCATGTCACAAGAAAACCTACTCTTACAATTGACTCCCGGAGAAAACTCCTCCTCAACTAACAATATCCGAGATCAGTAACTACCACACTTTACAACAAATAACCGCACCTAAAGCTTCTACCATTCATAAAAGTAAAAATGTCAGTAATACAGTGGAACTGTAACAGCACTAACACACATCGAGAAGAACTAGCCGTTATAATAAACAAATATAACCCACACACAATATGCCTACAAGAAACTAACTTACATGAAAGAAACTCTCTAAACATAAAAGATTTCCAAATATTCAGAAAAGACAGGGAATATAATGGACATGCATCTGGCGGAGTAGCAATCCTAATCAAAGACTCGATACACGCAAAGGAAATTAACTTACATACTCACTTTGAAGCTGTAGCCATCCGATCCTCATTCCCAGAACCAATCACGATCTGCTCCATATACATCCCTCCACATCAGCCAGTAAATCCAAACGACATAAAAACCTTAATCCAACAGCTCCCAAAACCATACCTACTCCTAGGAGATCTAAACGCCCATAATCCACTGTGGGGATCCAAATACTACAACCCCAATGGAAGAAAACTAGAAGATATCATCATCAACGAGCTAGCCCTCCTCAATGACGGGTCTCCAACACATTTTTGCTCCAGATCAGGTACATTCTCAGCAATAGACATCTCACTATCAGATCCAGTTTCAGCCTCTGGCATACAGTGGGAAGTCCTACCACACCTATATAACAGTGACCACTATCCTATTAAAATTTCCTTAAATTATCAACACAGTAATAATCCCCACACAATAATTAAAAAATGGAAATTAGAACAAGCTAACTGGGAAGCGTACAGTGAACAAATGAAACATATGAATGCAAATATAACAGATTTCACAAATTGTAACGATATGGTGCAACACCTAATAAACTACATAACAAAAACAGCGGAGAACACAATAGGATACAAAAAAGGACACAAAAAGAAACAAGTTCCTTGGTGGAATGATGACTGCGAGAACGCCATGGAAAACCAAAGAACAGCACTGGAGGCCTTTAAAAAGACTAGAACACAAGACAACCTTATAGAATTTAAACGCAGAAAAGCTATAACACGTAGAACTCTAAAAAATAGTAAGAAACTCTCATGGCAAAAATATGTATCCACACTAAGCACAAATACTCCCATTCGAGAAACATGGAATAAAATCAGGAAAATTAAAGGAAAAAATTCTGTACCGGAAATCACCATCCTTAAAAATAACAACACATTTACACACAACCAACAAGAAATTACTGAAATCCTAGCAAACACCTTCGAAATAACCTCCAGTGACCAAAACTATGATCAAGAATTTATTAATTTAAAAATAGAAAAGGAGTCAGAGCCGCTGGAAATAACAGAAGATTCAAATAACCCCATAAACAACCCAATAAAAATGGAAGAATTGCTCACCGTACTAGAAGAAACAAAATTAAAAAGCAGCCCAGGACCCGATAACATTCCATATGAGCTTATTAAACAGTTACCAAAAAACACCATCACATACATTCTCGACATATATAACTACATATGGTCTAAACAAACATTCCCAGACCAATGGAGGGAAACTCTAATCATCCCAATCCACAAAAGCGGAAAGGACAAAAGAGATCCATTAAATTACAGACCCATTACACTTTCATGCACGTTATGTAAAATACTAGAAAAAATTATTAATAAACGCTTACTTTGGTATCTCGAAACAAAAAACATAATTACAAAAGAACAGTACGGTTTCCGAAAAGCTAGATCTACCATAGACCACATCATAAAACTAACCGCAGATATAGAGAACACCTTCAAAAATAAAGAACACCTAATAGCTATCTCCCTAGACATCGAGAAAGCTTATGATACAACCTGGAGACACAATACAATAAAATCTTTACTAGAATACGGAATAAATGGCAACATAATCCACTACATCAACAACTTCTTAACAAATAGAACATTTAAGGTCAAAAACCATGGATATCTCTCAAAACAAAAAATACTACAAAATGGTCTACCACAAGGCGCAATATTAAGTGTCACCCTATTTTTAATCGCCATAAATAAAATTACAAAGTCAATTCCAAAATCAGTCAAAATAGCACTATTTGCAGACGACCTCCTGATTTATTATAAAGGAAAATTTCTAAAATCAGCAAAATGTAATCTACAAAAAGCCATCGACAATATATCAAAATGGACACAACAGCATGGATTCAAACTATCTATACAAAAAACTAAGGCCATTCATTTCACAAAACTACGGAAATTCCATGAAAATGAAACTCTACTTAAAATAAATGAAACTACGATACAGTACAATAACAACTTAAAATTTCTAGGCATCACATTTGACAAAAAACTATCATGGAAAGAACACATCGAAAAATTAAGAACAAATTGCAACCAAAGACTAAATTTGCTAAAAACACTAGCTCACCACAGTTGGGGTGCTGACCAAAAAACCCTCACAACATTATATAAAGCCCTCATACGAAGCAAAATAGACTATGGATGTATAGCGTACGCAAATGCAAAACCCTCTTTACTAAAGAAAATAGATGCCATACACAACACGGCACTAAGAATAATCACGGGGGCATTCAGAACAAGCCCAATACCAAGCCTACTAAGTGAAGCAGGAGAACCCCCACTAACCCACAGAAGGGCCCAAATTATCAGCAACTATATCACCCAAATCGCAACACAAAAAGACCACCCTAATTATAGCACCCTATTCCAACAGAACAAAACCACACCCACACTAAAAGAACACTCCGTACTACCAGCCAGATTCCAAAATACTTTAAATGCATTCAATATCCACATCCCAAAACCAAGTCCTTATACTCTTCCTACCATCCCTCCCTGGACCACAAACAATCCAATAATCATCACAGATTTATCGTACTACCGAAAAGATAGCACTTCAACAGAATTATACATCAAAAAATTTAAAAAAATATGCGAACGCCACAAAGAACACATACATATCTACACAGATGCAGCAAAAAACAGAGAAGGAATCGGAACAGCAGCCTTAATTCAAGACAAAATAATAAAACATCACCTCCCCAATCCACTCTCAATATTCTCCGCAGAAGCCTTTAGCATCCTATCCTGCTTAAAATACATCCAACCATTAAATTCACCAAAACCATACATAATCTTCTCTGACTCCCTCTCCTCCATAAATGCAATAAAACAACCACACCCTAAACACCCCATCATCCAAAAAATCAAACAAATAATACACGACCTACAGACACAAAAATACCAAATTACTATTGCATGGATACCATCACATATACAGATACCTGGAAATGAAAAAGTAGACAAAGAAGCAAAAGCCGCCACGTCCATAGGAATCACAGATATTCATATCCCTCCAGAAGACATCAAAACCTACAACAAAACCCGAATAAAACAAAAATGGGAAGAACAATGGCACCAAACTCAAAACAACAAACTAAGAGAAGTAAAAGAAAACACAAAACCATTCATAACAGGACACACCAGAAGAGAACAAATAATTTTGAGTAGGCTACGGATTGGCCATACCAGAATAACTCACAGCCACATC
Source organism: Harpalus rubripes (assembly GCA_963082715.1). Lineage (NCBI taxonomy): Eukaryota > Metazoa > Arthropoda > Insecta > Coleoptera > Carabidae > Harpalus > Harpalus rubripes. The sequence goes on from OY720448.1 coordinate 84,351,523, forward strand.
CTCACTAAAGAACAACAGCCACTCTGCGAGAGATGCAATGAACCCCAAACCGTAAAACACATCCTGATAGACTGCCAAAAATACACAGAAGAAAGAACGAGACACAACATAAAACCGACTCTCAAAGAATCCCTATCTTACCAAGAAACCAACAACATCATACAGTACATAAAATCTATAAACATTTATAATGATATTTAACTAAATTAGTAATGTAATATAACGTATTGTATCACAAACAATCTCTTGTAAGCGCTAATGACCTTGACGTTAAAGCGTTATTTTTCAAATAAAAAAAAAAAAAAAAAATACCTACTGGCCTCTTATGAAATTTCTATTGATTTTTGAGTACTAAGTTAAATACATAAATATAATTACAGTTATTACCGAAATTTGTGAAACTTTTTCAACATCTTATAAATTTATTTTGTATACTTGATTGTGTGCGCGTTCTACAATGTGCGACTAGTTGGTTCAGATTGAGAAAATAAGTGGTCTTTGCACAATAAGAATGATGACGGGTATAGTTTCCTATTTACAAAGTTTTGTAGCTTACTGGACTGGCAGGTAATGAAGGCTGGTCCTTTTGGAAACTTCAATTCTTAGAAGTTCGCAAAAATGTGCCGGAGCAATGAGAAAGTACGTTACCACCACCAAATTACGGATTTGTCGGCTTCGACAACATTTCTGAAGAAAAGCTTGAAAAAGCTTGTTTTCAACCAAGCTACTTAACAGTCGAAGGCTTGGTTTGGCTTGAAAATTCAAGCTTTTTTAAATGTTAGGCTTGGTTTGGCTTGGGCTTGGTGGAACAGAAGCTTGGCTTGGCTTGAAAAGTCAAGCTTTTTTGAACGGCAGGCTTGGCTTGATTTTCAAGCCAAGCCAAGCCAAGCTTTCAAGCTTCAAGCCAAGCCCGTGAAACCCTATATATATATATATATATATATATATATATATATATATATATATATATAATTTTTTTATTTTATTTCTTATTTATTTAACGTTCTCAACTGAGCTAAGGGCCCCATATTGCGAAAGATTTGTTGCATCTTTTTTGAATGAATTCAAAGGAGTGTTAAAAATGTTTGGAAGATTGAGATTATTTGACTGTTTATTATATAATATTGGTAAGCGGTTCATAATAGAATTAACTGCAGAAATAGTTTAGTAAAAATTTGTTACGAATAGTTCATTCGATCGTAACGTGTGCGACTGCACGCGAAAAGAAAGTTCTGTAAGTAATAGTAAGCAATCAATTATGTTATTCCGATAAATTGCGTCTGTTATATAGCGATGGAAGGTTGAGGTTGTAATTTGGAAATCTTTTGAAATTATGCAAAATTTATTTTGAATACTTTCAATTCTGTTTATATAGGATAAAACATGGATAACATATTTATTTTATAGGAATATGTAATTTAATTAATTTTTAATTATTTTCTAAAATAATTTATGAAGCAACGTGCAAGGGAAAACTGTTACCCAATATTAAATGCCTTTGTAACAGATTTCGTGGTAAACAAGTAATAAGTATTATTAATACAATAATTTACTTTATGCTCTATATACGACTGAATTAATTCTTTTTATTATCTCAATTACTTTAATTTAAATTGCAAAATAATTTCTTCTTCATGTTCATAATATCGGTGATAATAAAACCAATGTTTGTATGATATAATTTTTATGGAATCCAGACATAATGATGATAGCAAACTTGAAGGCGTAGTCGTCGCCACCCTCTCATTTGAATGTGTTTTAACATTGGAGAAGCGTTTATCTATATTATACATGTCTGCTAGACAGCAGACGTATTTCCATAATCGTACCCAGGAGGACCAAACGACGTATGACGTAGTTTAAACATTAGTTTGTCAATGCTCCTGGCTAAAAACGACTACATCAAGGCAGGAAATTATGATGAAGGAAAAATGAAAATCTGTAAGCAGAAATGCAATGCCCCCTCCCCCTCTATATTAATATATATATATATATATATATATATATATATATATATATATATATATATATATATATGAAACTCAAAATTCTAGAATTGATATTTGAGTACATTCAACTTTGTGTAAAATAAAATTTAAAATTTAATAAAATACTGTAGTGGTTTTTTCATAAATTGATCTGTTAACAATAATAAATCATTAAATTTTGTGGTCTTTCAAATTGTATTTACTAATTTTCACAATTTTTTAACTTTTGTTACAATTTCCAGCAGATAATAACTGAATATGAGCATAATCGGAAAAACTGTAAGGTCCATTGCGATTTTTTCAGATCCTGGCCATTTTCCATGGCTTTAAAACTTTTTAAATGACTATTTCAGTCATGAATTTATAAGCCAATCCAAATCCAGGATTCTACATAGTTACCAAGATTCATTTCGACAAAACACCTTCACAAAAAATTTTTCGCGTCCTTTAAGTGAATAAGATATATTTTCACAAGTGAGTTTTGGTAAGCGAAAATTTTTTGACGTTTTAGAAATATATTGTTTACATACCTGTCAAAGTGCATATATTTTCAGTATTATCAGGTTTTATTAAAAATGAGTCAATTCGGAAAGGTATCTATGGCCGTATTTGTTTGGAATCTTTGGATACAACCCTAAACTGATTTTAAACCTACCCATGTTGGTACCAAATAAACAGTGGATTATTTTACTGTTGGTGAAAATATAAAGCGGTAAATTCAAATAAATACGATTTGATAGTTTTCTTCTCTATTGAGGTATATTAAATTGTCTATTTCGGATATACCGCAAATATGATTGTCAACTTCTGGCAGCGATAGAAAAGCACTACAATCAGTGCACAGGCACTGTTCCTGATCCATATTTGTTTTCAGGAGTAATATTATTAATGCAGATATTAAGTTATAAAAGTAAATAAATTGTTTACCTTATTTAATTTGTGATGTAAACAAATAACCTATACCACCACAAATATCAACAGAAACCGACAGTCTAGAAAGGGATAACAATACATAAACAAAGATGAAAGCGGGTTCAACTCACCAACCCAGCAAAATAGCTGGGTGAGATAGATCAGTTCGGGAACAGTTCTGGGTTATTTAAAACGTGCCAACTAAACAGAATTAATCTTCTAGGTTACTTAAAAAGTCCCAAATAAATACGGCCTATTTCAAACGTAGAAAAAGCAAACTTAAATCTAACACAATAAAAATTAGAAGATTATTGTCAAGAAAAAAATATATAAATGATTTTTATTTTGGAAATAGTCATCCGAATACCATTCGTGGTTAAATATTATCCTGGAAAAATTTTTCGGTTGCTTTACTCGAGCCTGTTGCCAATTTATCTCGTGACATTGATTAAAAATCACTCGTTTGACAACTCGTGATTTTTTTTGTGAATGCCACTCAATAAATTGCAACCAGCTCTCGTAACAATATGAATCAAATGTTAATATTGAAAAGTGCGTATCTGGTCCCATTTTTGGGTTATTGCCCAGAATTGAGCATTTTCCAGTATCAAAATTTGTAATCAGCATTTTGGGAGCTATCTAAATTATAAAAAAAATCTTCTCACTTCGGTCTCACTTTATTTCATTTGTTACGACAAAAAGAACGGTTAAAATATTCGATGATGTAGTAAAATTCGGCCAGGCGTTCAAAATTAGTTCTGGGTAAATTTTTCGAACAATGCTCTAATTCGGGTATGGAGTATAGCATTTTTATATTTTTACATTTGCGAAACTATCGGTAGAAACATTTCAAAAATTTAAATTTTTAATAATTAAGAACTTGTGACAATTTGATGGGAATATTATATTGAAACATAAGTTAAGGTGCATTCACGAATGAAAATTAGGTTTATGGTTTTTGTTTAGGTTTAAGTAAGTCATTCATAAATGTTAGTTTAAATTACCTGAAAATTAGTTTTGATATGTACAGACACCTGTGTAAATGCTTCAAAAACAAGAAAAAATATCGGTAGAGCAGTACTCAACAAGACACCTATATGCGCCGTGAAACTCATTCGCTTGGCATTGTTGGTTATATTTCAGCAATTAAGTTATGACAGTCTCCTTGTTCTTCTCGCATATGTTTAAAAAGCCGAATCCACCAAGTGGATACTAAATATAGATGAGTGTATATATCTATATTATTTCAGACTCGTTCTCATTGGTGAAGTTTGTGACGTCAAACTAAATCATAAACCTAAAGTTTGGACCTTGTAATGTTTAGCTTTATGATTTGGATTTAGAGAGCCTAAATTCTGAAGTGTGAATGGAGTCATTACATAATATGCGGCCAAAGTCTTTAAATCTAAAGTATAAACCATAAATCTAAACCTAATTTTCATTTGTGAATGCACCTTTACAGAAGGCAAACTATTATAGCCCTAGTTTGAAATTCGGACTTTGATAATATTCATTAAGGTTATTTTTTAGTAAAAAAAAAATCCTAACTCGGAGGAGGTAATGAACAAAGGAACGTATGATAATTTAAAAATATTTAAATAAATGTCAGTTTGACATGAGGTATTGTCAAAAATGTTATCTAAAGAAATCAAAGCTTTTCTTCTTGAATCTTTTTTAGACATGGAAACAAGTTAGGAAACGGCGATTGGCAATACACTGTATCCTTCTTTATTATCTGTTTTCCTTAAAATTACATTTCAAAATCAATTTTGACTTGACTTTTGAATTGAATAATGATCAAATGATCAAACATACGTTTCTCTATTTATAGCCTACTCCGATTTAAGATTTCTTTTGAACACACATTCTAATTCCGAAACCAAAATATGTAATTTTTAAAATATTAATAAAGACTAAGATAAATTAGAAAAGTATTGCATATTTTACGAAAACCATATTTCTAAGATCATTATTAGTACATTCCCTGATAATTACTTTGCATAATATTCCTATAATTAAAAACAAGAAGATCGTGTGAAGAACATCATTAAACAAAATTACTTTTAGTATATCGACAGGAGTAATTATGTAGGCCTTTCCGTTTAAAATAATTCTAGAATCCAAGATTGTTGATAATTTATGACGTCAATTTAATCTTGTCGACAAATAAGTAGAGATTATTCGTGCAAGAAATTGGTAGGTGGGCTGGAATAAATAAAAATATGTGGAATTTATGTGCAGCAATACGCAATTATCAGACAATTCTAGGTTGTCGACTGCATTTAATTCGTATTGCAAATGCTATTAAGACTAATGTTAACAGCTTGTAAATCGGGGGGTGGTGCTCAAAATCCTGGTATGAGAAAGCACAACAGTAAGGTTCTTTCAACATTTCACCATAAGATATCATGCAAACAACGTAAAAATATTGCAATATATCGACACTAATATAGTTTATATTTATTCCGATTATATTATAATTGTTTTTACATAATTATAATTTTTAAAAAAGGGTGGCAATCAGAGTACCAATTTCCTGCTCGCCTAATTATTTTAAGCAAAAATGCGTCAAATAAAAGTTTTAGAGCATAAAATTCTGTATCTAAATCAATAAACAGAATTACCTTTCCATTGTAACGACAGAAATTAAATATGAAAATATCGAATATTACGTTGAAAATATAGACAGCCATGGAATTGAACAAAAAATAAATAAATGCTTGACGTTTTATCTGTCACAACGTAAGTTAACATAATATAGGGCGAGCAGAACATGCGTTACTCTAAGAAACAGTGTTGTGTTAGAAATGATAAGTGTAGACCCCGTCTGTAGTATTAAGATAGATGTATTGGAAATGAGTTGAAAGTACATAACAGCATCATACATAATTTTGTTACGCAATGTTGAATTTTTGATATATTCCTATTATTTAAACAAAACTGTATTCTTAACTTTATTTAATAATTTTATATTTCTATTATTGCCATAATTAACGATATTTGTTCAAATCAAATTGTCAGAAAAGTCAAATAAGTTAACTTACGCTGTGACAGATAAAACGTCAAGCATTTATTTATTTTTTGTTCAATTCCATGGCTGTAGATATTTTTAACGTAATTTTCGACATTTTCATATTTAATTTCTGTCGTAATAAAGCACATAAAGATAATCTGTTTATTGTTTTAGATGTAGAATTTTATTCCCTAAAACTATTATTTAACGCATTTTTGTTTAAAATAATTAGGCGAGCAGGAAATTGCAAAAAACTGATTTCCCATGTTAATCTTCTATATGTACACCTTTAAAATAGACACACGGTATAGGTTTTATTATTATTGTAGGGATGATGAGAATAATTGGAGATGCAGTCGTGGTCGACATTTTCATCCTTACATTTTGGTTTTGTATTCCAACTGTACTTTAACTATCCTTGAAGATGATTCATTTGGAATTTTGCTCCCTCGTGCCGCCATCTTGAATCAAAGGTGTAAAAAGAGTTTTTGCTTATTTTCTTGAAAATAGTTGCCGTATCAAAATTTTACAAGAATACAAAATTAAAGATTCTAACTTGTGACGAACTATCTAAGAGATATTTATAATTTATAATAGAAATTTAAATTATTCAAAAATTAAACAATATTAGGTATTTAATTCTTAGGGCCGATATTTCCATCTCCGGATAAAGTTTAAGATTACTATCCGTCAGATAAATCATAAAATATCGCATCGAAATAAAAGCACAAATGATGTAAATTATATTGAATGTCATTTTTTGATGCGATATTGTTCATTTATTCGACAAATAAGTTATCCCGCACATTATCTGAAGATGGAAATACCGGCCCTTAGTATAATAAGTTTTATTATTTACAACAGTTTACATACGTCGCGAAGTTCAAAGCATTTATCGTAATATAATTAACAAACACATTTTTTATCATATATAATATCATAAGTGGTAAATTTTTGCCGGAAAATTTTTCAGATTGTTACGAGAGCCGGTTGCCTAGCAATTTATTGAGTGGCATTGACAAAAAAATCACGAGTTGTCAAACGAGTGATTTTGATCAATGTCACGAGATAAATTGGCAACAGGCTCGAATAAAGCAATCGGAAAATTTTTCCAGGATAAAATTTAACCACGAATGGTATTCGGATGACTATTTCCAAAATAAAAATCGGGTAATCATTTATACAACTTTTTCTTGATAAAATTTTTCTAATTTTTATTATGTTTTGAGGTATTATGTTTCAGTTTACTTTTTCAACGTTTTAAATAGATTCCTGGCCGGATCGACTCGTTTTTAATAAAAACTGATAACACTGAAAATATACAGACTTTGACAGGTATGTTAACAATATGTTTCTAAAACGTCAAAAAAATTTCGCTTATCAAAACTTACTTGTAAAAATGTAATATCTTATTGGCTAAAGGGTGCGAAAATTTTTTTATGACGGTGTTTTGTCCAAATGAATCTTGGTAACTAGGTAGAATCCTGAATTTGGATTGGTTTATATATTTATGAGTGAAACAGTAAAAATAAAAGCTCTACTGGCACACGCGCCCACTTGGTTCTTGCTACATCACTGCTTCGTAAGTATATAATATCAATGGTAAAACCTATTATACTAAGTATTAAATACCTAATATTGTTTATTTTTGAGTAATTTAATTTTCTATCATAAATTGTTATTCTTGTTAACTATTTTTTAACATAGCTCTTTGAGAGTTCATCCTAGGTAAAAATGTAACTCCTCTTTTATGTACAAAAAATTACGAGCTAAAATTGTTATACAATTGCCAAAAACTCGTTTTTTGCACCTTTGATCCAAATTGTCGACAAAATCCGGGGGTCGCTAAAGGGTGCAAAATTAGTGTCTTTTTGGAGTTCCCAATAAAGAGAATAAAATTTACTGCAACTAATTATTTCCACAATAAACCCTTTGCCGACTGGCCTAATATAGCCCATTGATATATTTATTTATAATATGTTTCCTGAAACACTCTGTCGAAAAATATGATTAGCTTTGTTATCGAACCTCATAAATAGATTTATGTAACATATAATAAATTCAGTTGACACCTATTTTTAGAATAGTGCAATACTAACTTTATTATAAACAATCTTGCATGTTTTGTGGAGTTTTATAGCTTAATCGCGTGTTTTCCTGGCTCTTTTATAATCGCTTGGAAGAAAAAAGGAGTATGGCATATAAAATGGCTGCGTTCGTTTCGTATCGTATCGTCGATATGTATGTAGATGTCGGGTCGGTAGGAGCTTATCTGCACCACTCATTACTTCCACTATCATTAGCCCCTAAACACTGTGCATGCCAGGATAATTTGTTTGTGAACTAGCACGATTTCCATATTACTGGATACTTTATAATTGCAAGCCAGGCACTGGCGCCATACTACGAATTAAAATTAAAAGATTTTTACTGCTGCATTCAAATCTAACTCTGTGTTCTGCATAATGATACGTTGTAATGAAATCGCTGGTAATTTCACTTCCAATAAGAAGGAAGGCGGGAGAGACGAACCAGAGCGTGATTGGTAGCGAGAACGGGCCCCCGAACCCTTCTCAACGCAGGTCTCTTCATATTCAAATTAGGTGTTTCTTCGTGCACTATTTAGTGTTTTAATTCGAAACGTTTACCGGGAATTCATAAAAGGATTGGGGGAATGAATGAGTTGTTAGCACACAGTATGAATGCAATTATTTAAATTTTCATGATGAAATTTTAAATGTTATTATCTTTTACTATCTATCAATGAGAATAAAAAAATACAGGTAAATGGCTTTAAAAATACACTTCAACTGCGAATTATTTCACATTTACATATTATTTATCTTAATATTTACATTTTTCTTCTTTCCAATATTCTTCTAATCAGAGGCGGATATATGGGCGGGGGGGGGGGCAAAATGTGCACTGCACACGGCCCCGCGGTTAGGCCAGCCCCGCGTTAGCGTAGTTTTTCTAAATTAAAATTAATTAAAAATTACCTACGCTCGACTATAGCGCTACAGAGACTAGTTGGGCTATCGTTAATTTCAATTGAAAAAAGCATTTGTAATGGGATAGATTTTTCCCAATTTATAGACGATTTTACTGCGAAAAAAGCACGCAACATTAAATTATATTAAAATATGAAGGTTTTTTTTTTGTTTCTCTTAACATAGTTTTGTTAATTTTGAATTTTCTGTGCTTTTATTTTTATAGTTATTTTTACCTTCCGTCACCTTTAGGTAAGGAAGGTATTGTCTTTGGTCAAAAAATTCGATGATGAGTTTTTAATCAATAAGCACGTTTTAGGGTTCCTAGAATACGAATTTACTATTTTTACGATGATGTCTGTATGTGTGTTTGTGTGTGCGTGTGTGTGGATGTGTGTGCGTGTGTGTGTATGTGTGTGTGTGTGGATGTGTGTGTGTGTGTGTGTGTGGATGTGTGTGTGTGTGTTTTCGTCTGCGATAACTTTAATGCTACAGTTACAAAAATTATAATTTTTTCATATACTTCTTCGTTATATCCATATGAAGAGCTGATTAGATTTTGGTTACAATTGGTCAACCGGAAGTACCATCATTTGAAAATTTTAACAGTTTTTCTTGAAAAAACTATGTTAAATATAATTTTTTCACATTTGATGTTATTATAAATATTAAAGAATATTTTATTCTCTATACGATTTGATTGCATTTTATACTTAATATTAAATGGATATAGAGTTAAAAAATTATAAAGAAATTAAATTTCATAAAGTAGCCATAGCTATGGAAACAGTTAATATATTAAGAAAATTCTGATTGAAAGATGTCAGTGTCAAGTGAAATTGACATAGTGTCTTATAATTTTACTGGAAATATAGGATCTTTTGCTTTCTGTATGGAATTTGTATAAAATACATACAACTGCTTTAAGGTAATGTACAAGAAATAATAATAATAAATCTTTTATTTCTGCAGATACATTACACTGTATATAGAAAACGTCACAAAATAATTTTCTGTATGAAATTTGCATAAAATACATGCAACTGCCGGAAGGTAATGTACAAGAAATAGAATATTTAATTTAGCAAGGAACTTTCCGTATGAATTTTGTACAAAATACATAGAACTGACGGAAGGTAATGTGCTGGCCACATCAGATTTTTTTTATTAAATGGTACATGTGTATATAATGAGTAAGTAAAAGTTATTTTTCTTGGCCCCGCATTTATTTTTGCACTCAGCCCCGCAAACCCTAAGACCGGCTCTGCTTCTAATCCATTCTTGTCCTGTACCTGTATCATCCAATATCTCAAGCTTTTCACGTGTGAAAAAATATATTTATTAAAAATTTAATTCATTTAACAAATTTTAACAAAACATAAAACATTACTTATTATAAATATTTAAATTAATTGTGAAGTTGGTACAATTATTCCCTGCATCAATTCTCAACGAAGACAATGCAGATGGTTGGCCGTGATAAGTATCCCCGCACAAATTTATCCCTTCCTTAGAAGTGGATGACTAATTTATCTCATTGCATATTTTCTCTTTCGAAATGGATGGTTGACAGTTTAAAAATTTTGTTTGATATGTCAATGTTATTGTTTAAACTGTCTTGTACATATCCCTCTGCTACGGTGGTAGATTTCCATCCTCCGTGGCGTTTAATAGAAGTCATGTCACCTCCTGCGTTGGCCAAAAGAGTAAGAGCTTCTTCGAAAACAGTGGCCTGTGTACCTCTCAAACATTTCTTTTCCAAGCCATTTTGCAATCAAGCTGGGAATCTCTCCTATTTTGTTGATTCCGACATGTTGATTAACACATTTGCCATTGTTATACTTAAGGAATAATCGACGACTTGAAACATGGGTCGGCCTTAGAATTCTGTACTTACGGTAGGGGAGACCGGTTTCAATTTCAACAGGTGTCAAATGTAACAAGGATAGGTAACAGGGCCATCTTTTCGAAGTAGATTAAAACGCGCTTGCAGTGTGAAGCAGAAAGAGTCATAGCTCTTTGGTATTTAGTGTAAGTAGATACGCGCAAATACGGCGTCTGTTTCTGACGAACCTCTATAAATCGACAAAAAAGTAAATACAGGTACTGACATATTGTTTCTAAAACACTATAAGTCCTCTGTTCGGAAATATTTCAAGTTAAGGATCAGTTTGTGAATTATATCTGCTTTTATTTTTCATTAAAAAACATTTCGAATTATTACCTAATAAATACAAAAAAAGCAAATAATGTGAATAATAATAAAGTGAAGCGGTGTCAGTTGTAACACATTTCACGGTGTCGATTGTAACGTGTTTAATAATTAAGTATAGTATTGATCATGATAAAAATTATAAGAAAAACCACTGCTATCGAAAACATAAAAAAAGAAGAGCAAAAAACGAAAAACACTTCCGAAAGTAACAGTTGCAGATTACTCTTCAGATGGCTCCGATTAGGAAACTCTCTGATATGTATATTTTTTGAGCACAGAAGATTGGTTGCAGTGGCGAAAATGTAAAATCTGGATACCGGGCAAGTTAAATTGTACGAAGAAAGACCTATTTTATGTTTACCTAAACTTCAATTTCGTTAGCGACTAAAGGCATTGGTCAAAATGGTCCATATCACTAACAGAATATATATTTTGTTTGCTTTTAGTTGAGTCATCTGAATTTTGTAGTTTGAGGTAATAAATAAATGTTTATTTTTTCAATAATTTCTTCTTTTATCTGTTATTTTATCTTATTACATCACTGTTAAAATTTGTTACAACTGGCACTGGCCCTGTTACTATTGACACCAGTTAGCTGTCAATTGTAACATTTGTAATGCCTGACTAAAAATCCTTATACTTTTATATTTGTCACATTTTCAAAAGTTTAAAATTCAAAATATTATTCACGAAGGTGGGTAGGTTCTCATATAGGTAATTTTAAAATTTCTAAATGTAACGTTAACTCGTGAAAAATAAAAATTTAAATTTTGTAACAATTGACACCGGTCTCCCCTATATCTCAATGTATTCTGAATTTGAAACAGTGAAAGTTCGTTCATTTTATCTAATTTAAAATTAGATGGAAATACCTACCTACTTCAATAAATGCATTTCATCGTCAGCTTCTTTAATAAATTTAGTTATATCTTCTCTTATTAAGACTTTGGATTTCTTCCCTCTATACCCAACTGATTTATTTTTGAGATAAGGCACCAATTTTGAAAATTTTCGAAGGTCAATATTTCCCTTTACATTCAATGTAGCCTTGAGCATAGAAAAGGTTGTCCATAATGTAGGTGGTTTTAATCTAGTCGACTTTTCTTCTAGATAAGCCAAACCACGTTTTCTGATACTTTTACCACATATTTCGCTGCGCACCATTATTCTCATACTGACGTCTCGATTTGAGTGGTAATAAGTTCGAAATTGCAGAATTTTCAGTTTCGTTTACCTCAGGAGGAGTATCGCTATCATTGATCTCATCACTATCCATCGTTTTAAAGCAACAATTTATAATATAAATTCGTTGACACTTTATTTATTTATTCGTTCAACATTTGCACGTTCCCTTGGTTACACATCAGGCGACTTCATATTCGTAGCAAATTAATATTATTTTGAATATTTTCCTATAATTTACTTAGGGCCGGTATTTCCATGTCTGGATGAAGTTCAGAATAACTACCCGTCAGATAAATTATAAAATATCGCATCGAAATAAGAGCATAAATGAGGTAAATTATATTGAATGTCATTTTTTGATGCGATATTGTTCATTTATCTGACAGATAAGTTATCCAGCACTTTATCCGAAGATGGAAATACCGGCCCTTATTGAATTATTTTTTGACAGTTGTAGAAAAAATATTGTTTGTATAGAGCAATCCATAACAAATGAATTTAGTGGAGGGCAGCTGTCAGAAATACATTGCATACATATTTTAGATATATGATAGAGCTATGGAAAAAATTATGGTTTAATTTTATGAATAATTTGTATCAAAATTCCTCTATTTCTATCATATTAATAAGATGTATATATATATATATATATATATATATATATATATATATATATATATATATATATATAAATAATTTTTAAAAATATTCAAAAGTGAGGTTAAAATCATACCTGCCCTCCACTTATGACATCATGTTGGATTGCCTAATTTCGTGGGCGAATTTGTGTTTTTTGGCTCGTTTGAATGACTTTTTGGCCTCGACCTAACGGTCTCGGAAAAAGTGACATTCTCACGCGCAACAAAAAAATCACTCATTTCGCGCACTTAATACAAAAATAACTATTTATTTATTAAACGTTTTTTGTTATAAAACAGATTTTTTTTTTTTTTTTTGGAAAAACAGATTTTCTTAACTTGACATATATGCAATTTGTCTAAATGCTCTATGATGGAATCAGTATTTATGTATAATAAAACATAAATTGTAACAAGAAGTTCCATTTTGATTCTAGATCCTCATACATCACTATCATCTTTAGTTTCCCTGATATAAAGTCCTGTTCCTGTTCCGTTAGAAGGGTCACTCATCGTCCACTTCCCTTAACCCTCCACTTCCGTCGCACAATACCCTTCACGGACATCCGCCAACTTATGTTTTATTGCCTTCTCTACACAGATAGAAAACATCCTCAACTTTACAGGAATTTTATGCCACGGCGATTTATGACCAAAGTTGTGCTTTTTCCCATGAATATTTATGTGCATTAAAGTTTTACAGACGTGAATATGTGTGGGAACTCGCAATACCCTCACAATAATACGAATTTCGGAATGAAATATTCACAGGGCAATTCTTTCTAATATCTTTTCTGTGCTCTGGTCTGCAATTTACGTATTACTGATCATTTTTTTATTCTTAAGCCTCAATTACATTATACTTTTTTCGCATAGATTCACATTATAGTTCGTTTCAATTAAAAGGGAATCATAGATATTAAGTAGGGACATAATTTTTGTCCTTGGAATGGTCAAATGCAAATCATTTTACATCAGCAAGATTCGACGTGGATTGAAAATTACACGGCCTAACACAGAGAGGACAGCACTAGGTGCACAATAATTTTTTTGTAAGGTTATGTTAACTATCATTGACTATTCGAGCTGCTTCAACATTGAAATATAACACTTATCTGGAAGTCGCACAGTGAAGCAATTGGAACAACGATGTTTGGTTTACTCGAGCCACATTTTCGTCTTTTCGTGAGCCTTTTTACGTCCTTGTACATAGTAAAGGAATTATTTTAATCGCGGAAAATTTCGGTTTTCAGATTTCAACGGAAATATCCATTTTGACCATCCCTGAATCCATTTTGACTAATTTCGTTGTGACGTCTGTACGTACATACGTATCTCGCATAACTCAAAAACAGCAAGCCGTAGAAAGTTGAAATTTTGTATTTAGGACTGCTATAACATCTAGTTGTGCACCTCCCTTTTTGGTCATTACATAATTTCCAAAAGTGGTACTTTACTTGAAGCCTATAATAGATTTAATGAAAAACTATTTTAAAATATGATCCAAAACTTTTCAAATTTGGTATATAAGACTTTTATGTCAATGGGAATAACATAGTAGATTTTGGTTAAAACAGGCTAACCGGAAGTGATATATTACCTGAAGTTATTTACAGTTTTTCTTGATTAAAATGGTTTTATTTTGATTTTAGAAATAAATGCTTCAAATAATAGTTGAAGAGAATTAAATTCTGCGTCTAGCACATTAAATTTTATTAAATTAGCCCTTTGTCTAAGATTGATATGTAAATTTAAAAATTATATACTTTTATGAGGTCTCGTGGCCGCGTGCCAGGTCTCGAATCTGGAGAACCGGGTTCGATCCCGACCAACGCCAAATATTTTTCCATGTTTAAATTACCCCTGTGGTGCTCTCTCCACGCCAGCAATGACTGCCCGTCTTGCGTACAAGGAAGTCGTGTGGTATCTACATAAGATTTTTACTTTCTTGTACAAAGTAAAGGAAGTATTGTAATCGCGAAAAATTTAAGTTATCAGATGTCAACGGAAATATCCATTTTGACCATCCCTGAATCCATTTTGACTAATTTCGTCGTGACGTCTGTACATACGTAACGTATGTACGTACGTACGTACGTATCTCGCATAACTCAAAACGGTAAGCCGAAGGAATTGAAATTTTGTATTTAGGACTTCTATAACCTCTAGTTGTGCACCTCCCTTTTTAGTCATTACATAATTTCCAGAAGTAGTACTTTACTTGAAACCTATAATAGATTTTATTGAAAAACTATTTTAAAATATAATCCGAAACTTTTCAAATTTGATATATAAGATTTTTATATCAATGGGAATAATATAGTAGATTTTGGTTAAAATAGGCTAATCAGAAGTGATATTACCTGAAGTTATAAACAGTTTTTCTTGAATAAAATAGTTTTATTTTGATTTTAGAAATAAATGCTTTAAATAATATTTTTAGAGAATTAAATTCTACATCTAGCACAACCAATAATATTAAATTAAACCTTTGTATAAGCTAGATATGTAAATTTAAAAATTATATACTTTTATGGCGTCTCGTGGCTGCATGCCAGGTCGCGAATCTGGGGAACCGGGTTCGATCCCTACCGACGCCAAATATTTTTCCAATTTTAAATGGCATAAAATGATTCCTGTAGTGCACTCTCCACGCAAGCAATGAGTGCCCGTGAGGTGACGCCTGGTAAGCGCCCGCACGGTGCAAATATTTTATCATTACCGATATCTGTGTACAAAGCAGATTGGCACACCCAGCAATGGGTAATAAGCCGTGATGATATATTTATTTATTTATATATACTTTTTGGTTTTGTAATAAAGCTTGCTATGGATTAAGACAAAAAGTTCAAAAAAATAAAAAAATAAATGTTAATGACAAATTACGTCAAATACGTGCAATTTTATAATTGGATCTATATTTCATGTTGGTCTTGCGTAAAAGGAAGTCGTGTGGTGTCCACATCAGATTTTTACCTGAATTGATTTTGAATTCATGCTAAAAATCGCATATCCAGATTTTTGTGAATAAGCACGTTTGTGTGTGGATGTGTGTGTGGATGTTGGATCCACGATTTCTCAAATACTATAAGACAAGGTATTTTTAACTACGGACTCCTCAATCTAATAATAATGGGAAGAGTTGATTAAATTTTGGTAACAATTGGACGACCGGAAGCAGTAGTTACAAGAAAAAAATCATCTAAATATTATTTATCGAAAATTTATGTAAATACTTATATTAAAGAACGTTAAATTATTTATTCGAGAAATATAAATTCATTATTATATTTTCTATAGATTTAGAGATAAAGAAATGCATATAAAATAATTTGATGTAAAAATTCTCAGATCAAATACTTCAAGGCAAGAAATTCAAATGTTTGTAATTGACACATAAATGTCACTGTCAAAAATATTTATATGCCACTGTCAAAAATATTTGTACATCATTATGAAGATTGTGAAAATAAAAAAAAAAGTCAACAACGCAAAAGAATATACGTAAAAAAGACAAATATAAAGAAAAAGAAAAGGAAAGTAGAAAAAGAAAATTTCAGGATATTGAATATAAAGAAGTATGTATTATATTAATATATCCCATAGATTTTGCAAATATATGTGAGAATTATTTTTCGTTTTATGTGTACAACCAGGTAAAATATCTGGCGAGAGGTTATGTGCTGGCCACATCAGATTTTTTCTTTTTAAATTGTGAAGAAACTAGAAACATAATAAAAAATGTGAAACACTCTACAGGTTTTATTGTAAAATGAACAGGAGAGCAGGAAATTTCAAAAAACTAAAATCCCATGTTAAATCCATATATTTGCACATTAACATCAACACCCTGTATGTACCTACTAGTAATTTAGACTTTCTTCGAACGCGCGTTGAGTTGAATGAATGATTTAAGAACAATTGCAAATAATAGCCAGGAATGATTTTAATCCTACGATTTGAACTAAACGGTAATTTTTATGTAGTTTGACACGATATTAAACATTATTTAATTTAATGAAAAGTAATGACTGTTCTTATAGACATGTTCGCACTGAGTACTACGTCAGGAATATCAAATTGTACACTAATGATAGAGTATTACAAAGAACTAGATACTGTATTAGACATTTAACGTCAAATATAGAAATTACCTTATTAATTAACAATACAATACATGTAGTAAGAGTCATTACTAAATTATACCCTGCATATAAAGAGTACGTGTATAGTACATGTTTTACAATTTCAAATACTGATGCGTTCTTTATACAACTATATTGAAATAATTTTATTTTAATACTACGAGTATTTCATAAATAGAAAGAAAATAATTAACAATATAACATTTGACATATGGTAATTTTCAAACTTTAAATTACACATATTTTTATGTAAAGTTGATGAATTAATGAACCTGTTTCACATTTTTCAAAAAGTATTTTAAATTAAAGTTTATGCAATATTTTTCTTAGTAATAATTTTTATTTTAATAATTTGTTGTTATTTTCATAAATAATTAAATAAAAATATTGGCGCCAAAAATAATTGATGTGGCCAGCACATTACCTTCCGTCAGATCTATGTATTTTATACAAATTCCATACAGACAGTTTCTTGCGAAGGATTCTATATTTCGAGTGCATTACCTTCCCTCAGTTCTATGTATTTTATACAAATTCCATACAGACTTGATTCTATATTTGCAGTAAAATTATAACACAAACATACTATGTCAATCGCACTTGACATTGATTTTTACCTTCCGTCACCTTTAGGTAAGGAAGGTATTTTCTTTGGTCAAAAAATTCGGTGATGAGTTTTTAATGAATAAGCACGTTTTAGTGTGTTAGCTAGCTATGCTAGAAACAGCTACCATATTAAGAAAATTCTGTTTGGAAGATGTCAGTGTTAATTGACATATTCCTAGTATATTTGTGTTCTAATTTTACTCGAAATATAGGATATTTTTCCTCGAAACTTTCTGTATGGAATTTGTATAAAATACATACAACTGTCGAAAGGTAATGTACATACAAGAAATTTAGAATCTTTAGCAAGGAACTTTCTGTATGGATTTTATAGAAAATACATAGGCATTTACGAAAATTCTACCGGTAGATACCGCATCTACCGACTGTGTTCGAAAACACGAGTGGTAAA
Organism: Harpalus rubripes; assembly: GCA_963082715.1. Taxonomy (NCBI): domain Eukaryota; kingdom Metazoa; phylum Arthropoda; class Insecta; order Coleoptera; family Carabidae; genus Harpalus; species Harpalus rubripes. The sequence continues at coordinate 84,369,627 of OY720448.1, forward strand.
AAGGTACCGTGTTCGAAAATTGTACAATATGTACCAGATCCATCTACCAGATTCATAAAGAATCTAATCTCAAAAAAAAGGTAGTGATGCAAAGCGAAGCGCGCGCCTTATAAGTTTGTTTTCAATTTTTTTTATAGGTTATGGTAGAATGTTCGTAAATGATTCATAACTGACGGAAGGTAATGTGCTGGCCACATCAGAATTTTTTTAATTACATTAGTTGTTTTCAGTGTTATTACATAGCTGGCTGCTTTATGAAATTTAATTTTTACCTCCCGCTACCCTTGGTAAGGGAGTTATAGGGATCATGCTAAAAATTGCATATCGAAATTTTGGTAAATGACCAGATTTTAAGGTCCCTAGAATCCAATTTTAACATTTTCACGATGATGTCTATGTGTACTATGTGTGTATGTGTGTGTGGATCCTCCACTCTAACACAAATACTATTATTCAGAAAATTTTGAAATCTTTTTTGTAATGGAAAGAGCCCATTAGATTTTGGTGATGATCGGATAACCGGCAATGGCACCTTACAAGAAGCTCAAAATAGTTTTTCTTCGAAAAATACCTTTAAATGTTATTTTTTCGAGATTAATGTTATTATAAAAATTAAAGATTATTAAATGTTCTATAAATTTGCAATAATACTTTTTCTATACAATTTATGGATAAATTTATAAAATTATCTATATTTTAAATCCCGGGGCTTACGCTTTAAACAAACAAAACGCAGTTATTCAAATGTATGTAACTGACAGATAAATGTCACTATCAAAGAACTAATCATTTCAAAATAATATTAGTAACGTTTTAAAAAGAAAAAAGTAAGTAGAACAATAGAAAAGGAATTCAATACAGTTTTCAGCATATATATATATATATATATATATATATATATATATATATATATATATATATATATATATATATACATATATATACATATATATATATATATATATATATATATATATATATATATATATATATATATATATATATATATATATATATATATATGTAGGTATGTACTTAGATTAATAAAAAAAATAACGATTCACAAAAATGTTTAAGCTAATCCTCATTTTTGAATTACTGAATTCTATTCTGTCCCGGTATTTAAAATTTAATCTTCATTTTATTATATCTCCGGTGGCCCAATGTTAACTTAATCTTTTTTGTTACTCAGGTTGTAAATAGCGGGAGGTATTGTGTTGGCCACACCAGATTTTTTTATAATTTTTTAACTCAATATCATAGAATATGAAGTATAATATGTACCTAATCAAATCGTATAGAAATAAAATATTCTTTCAACTGGTGACTTGGGGTCTCTCACGCTCCCTTTGATTTCACCTTTAAAAATATAATTAATTTTTTTTTTGTGATTGAGTGAAAATTTGAAACTTACTTTAGTGTACGTATATTTAACTGTGTGGTACAGTAATTAGCTTCTAAAAAGAATATGAAGTGATAATATTTAAATAAAATATTACTACGTTTACATGCAGTTTTGAAAATGGTTTCAGTTTTCAGTCAAAATTATGCAAAACTGTTTACATGCAGTTTTCAAAACAAGTTTAAAAATTGATTTGAAATCAGTTTCGGCGCATGCGCATTTAGCTGATGTAAATGATAGATCCTCTTCACTCCAAATACTTCGTTTTGCTATTATTCCAATTATTTTTTATACTTCGTACCACTACACACTAAAACTACACAACTGTCAGTATATTTGAAGATTAGTAACACAAAGCGACAGAAACGTTATATTCTGTACGCATGCGCAGTATCGAAACTGAATTTTAAGTGTTTACATGAGTAGTTTTGAAACTAGTTTTCAAGTCCAACCCATGAATTTTAGTTTTGGTTTGAGATAATTCAAAACCGTTTTGACACTGTATACATGACGTTTTCAAAACTAAAAACGTTTTAAAAACGGTTTCAAAACTGCATGTAAACTCAGTATATGATTGGTGTTAAAAAAACAAGTGACATGGCAATCGAAAGTTTAATATGGTAAAGTCAGGAATAGCACCATATCGCCAGTTACGTTACTGCTCAGATTATCAACATTGTTACACCCAATAATTATACAGTACTTTTACATATACGAAAATAAATATAGCATATAATTTTTTCTAGACTTGTTTTATGAATATGTAATAGTTTTATTCTTAGACTAATTAACATGTAGGTAAATTATGCTCGTACAAGTATGTAAGTGTAAAAATATTTTCTTTTCTTCCTGAAATTCCTTGTGTAAGAAAAGTAGTTAGGTTAGATGTGGTATTTGATTTTCGCCGACGCATACGCCCATAACTCCGCCAACGGAACAACGCTGTTCGCTTTCGTATTTGTCTCACGTAAATCATGGATTGAGACATGCTTTGAATAATATATTCATAAATCAGATGTGCCGTTTCGCACACCGAATATTTCACCAAAAATATTCATGCGACAGATCATCAATTCATTATCAGCTACAATTTCTTACGTGGCCTTTTATTCAATAAGAAATTTGTCCTGACAAATATAAATATTTAAGGTTCAAAATTTTTCAGTTTTTCTTCATTAAATCGTGAAAATAATAATTATAACATTATGAATTTATATGTTCAAGGTTTTATAAAGACGTGAATTTATTGGCAATAAAACACTTGCGAGTAAATATCATTTTAAATTCTAGGAAGAACATAAAAAGTGATACACACACGTTAAAAAATTAACAATAAAAACTTATTTATATGGAACTAGGCTAAAAATGTAAAATATCTGAAATTTAGTTTTGGCATTTTAAATATGTCACTGTTATATTGTTATGTTTTTAATTAATTGGTCATTTTTACCTCTCGCTTTTATTATTTTGTAGTGAGACATGAATATATGTATGTATTTGTATTTAAAAATATTTTTCGTTTTATGCGTACAACCAGGTAAAATATCTGGCGAGAGGTTATGTGTTGGCCACATCAGATTTTTTTATACGGGAAACTAAGCGATCTTTTATAATATTATACTGAAAGACCAAGTATTACAATGATCCTTATTGTAATACGAGTACAGTTTGCGTAATCGAGTTACAGAATAGGCCCAAGAGTGTAGTTTACCATATAATTGAAAGTATAGGGCATCTAGCCACTCAAAGGGTTTACGTCATAAATATAATATGACTAGAAACAATGACGCCATTTGTTAATAAGTTTAAATAAGCATGTAAAACGGATTAAAATATGATCTGTGAGTTCCCTCCATACATACAAATCATTACGGAGAGAAATAAGTTATTATACATCGATTAAGATCACTTAAGCTTCACGCCATTGATTTCAGAACCGCAAAATAACAAGTAATTGTATATTTATCTCTGTCTTACTTACAGGGCCGCGTCGTGCGGATGGGCAGGTTGTGCCCCGCACAAAGGCGCCTGACTTTGAGGGGCGCTGTTTCAAGACAGTAAAGTAAATAATAGTAAATTTTTATAAAATGCTCTTATTCGTAAAGACAAAATTACTATAAAACATACAAATTATCGTGATAGAAGTGAACAATATATTTTTTAATTTGTTTGCATTAAAGCTCTAGTTATAAGTAAAATAATTACGTATCAATCGGTTCGTTATTATTCTAGCATTGTTATATTGAAATAATAACTATGAAAATGTTGATTACAAAAATGAATATATTGATTATAACTCAAGAATATTGATTACAAGAATAAATCCCACAATGAATCCAATATTTAAATACCTATTATCATTTTGCAAAGAATCAAATGCATATACAATCCTGAAATCTGTTGTAAAATTGTTGATTACAACAAACGATTTTGATTATAACCTATTGATTACAAGAATGAATCTAGGAAAATTTCATCAATATAATAAATCTAGCATTTTTGAAGAACAAAAGTATAGTTTAAACTTTAATTTGAAAATTTTACATCATGACAGGAAGGAGCTCTAAAATGTAACATAGCACAAAGGCGTCTAATATCCACGGAGCGGCACTGTTACTTATGGTTTCCTTCTTTCTTTCTTTGATAGGTATGTCTAATAGTTTCATCTGTGTCTTACTAACACATTTAATGCCCTTATGTCTGTCGCGAAATTTCATTTTGGACAAAAAATGTGAAATATCTGAATTTTAGTTGACATTTTAATTGTGTCACTGTCATTGTAATGTTTATAATGGACCTTTTCAATTTAAAGAGATAGAAGATATGGGCAATGGGGATCTGCGCATAGTAAGAACAAATGAAATCTATGACGTTTGTTTCTAAAAAAATTACACGTAAAATTTGAGAAAAATCTTTGACAACTTTAAAAAACATCCCGAAAAAAGTTACAAAAGCTTTTATTGGAGTTAAAATGTCTAACGATATAAATTTTCACCGAGAATACAGGTATTTTAATCATTGCAATATTTTGACAGGCCAACTGGCAGTTGTTCGCGCCATTTTCTTACTATTTGTAGCGATAATAATAATAATAATAATAATAATAATAATAAATTTATTGCCCAACAGTTTACAAGAAAACCAATTACAGGACAAAGAACAAATATAAGTAATTAAATATATGAATTACATAAATAAATAAATATATAAATATGAATATAGAGCCATCCATGAACAATACGAAACTGAATATATATAGCAAAATTTATAATAGAATACATTCTTTCGGCAGTGTTACACGTGAAAAATGTCTTCATAGTATACTTCAGCATTACGGCACATGATATGTACTGGTGAGCGCTGAAGAATATTCGTACGGGTTTTGGCCAGGTAGAATGTCCTCGAATATCTGGAAGCAAACCTAGGAATCTGGAAGGGGATGCAGGAAAGTAAATATGGTGCATCAATTTTATTGTGTATTAGCATCCACAAAAACCTAGAACTGGATGCTTCTCTTCTGTCCAATAAAGATGGTATACAATGACGTTCAATTAAGCTACTTTGATCAACTCCTCTTTCCGGATACACACCATCTAGCTTGAATGACATAAATTTTAAAAATTTTCGATGTACACGATCAAGAGCCATTGACTGATAGGCATAAAAAGGATACCAAATTAAACTAGCGTAATCAAATTTACTCATTACGAAAGCAAAGTAGAGTGGTTTGAGTACCGAAGGATTATTAAACATTTTTGCTAAGCGCATTAAGAAGCCAAGAGTTCTGCATGCAGAGCTACATACATCAAGTATATGCTCAAGAAAACTAAAATTATGACTAAAAGTAATACCAAGATCTTTGACAGTAGTCCTTTTTTCAATGAGAGTTCCAAGTATTGAATAATTAAAATTAATAACATTGATCTTCAAGGTAAAAGTAACCGAGCAACATTTATTTATATTTAATTCAAGTTTATTTCTTTCGCACCACTGAACAAATATATCAATGTTAGCTTGTAGATGTAAGGTATCGTCGGGAGTACAAATACGATTATATAGTTTGATATCATCCGCATATGCCAAGACAGGACAGGAGAATGATTGAATTAGATCATTTATGAAGATAATAAATAGCAATGGGCCAAGGTTGGAGCCTTGTGGTACACCAGAAATGGCTGGAAATTCAAAAGAACTATATCCATTGTAATAAACGTAGCAAATACGTTCCTGTAGATAGGAACTAATTAGTTTGATTACTGATGAACCTGCTCCGAAAGAATCTAATTTATTCAAAAGAATTTCATGATCAATAGAATCAAAAGCCCGGGACATATCAGTGTATATGGCATCAACTTGGCCACGATCATCCATTACCTCCGAAACGAATTGAGAAAATGAGGCAAGGTTTGTAGTGGTGGACCTGCCTGCCATAAAACCATGTTGGTGATTTGATATTACAGACCTAGTGTTACTATAAATTAATTTAAATAGTATCATTTCAAAAACTTTGCTAAAGTTGTTTAAAATGGATATGGGCCGATAGTTTTTTATATGTGACTTGTCTCCTTTTTTGAACACAGGTGTTATACGAGTCTTCTTCCATTTATGAGGAAAAGTTCCGGTTTTTATAGCAAGATTTATTATAAATGTAAGTGGTACAGCAAGGGCGCATCTAACATCTTTGACTATAAAACTCGGGATTTGATCCTCACCAGACGTAAATTTATTTGATAAGGTGGACATAATGGCAAGTAGTTTATCTTCAGTAACTAACTGAAGGTTGAAGGTAGAGTTATTTGTATATGTCTTGTTTGGGGGTAATGTAGGAGTATTATTTGAGTAGAAGTCAGAGAAGTGAGCAGCAAGCGCATTGACTATATCTTGGGAAGATTCATATTCATTTTGATCATCATGCAATTTGCCAGGAATACGAGAATTTCCTTTTTTTAGTTGAACAAATTTCCACAAGTCCGAAGGGTTAGCTTTGATGTTTTCTTCAACAGAGTGAACATATTTATCATAAGCATTTTTGATTTGATTTTTTATCATTAATCTAAGACGTTTAAATTCTAAATAAAAATTATGGTTTTTAGATTTTATCCATTTTTTTCTATAGTACTCTTTGGTAGCGATATTATATTTTATCTCGGAAGTAAACCAAGGTGGATAATTGGAATTGATATTTTTATGTTTAGGTACGTGTTTATCAAAAGTAGCATACAATAAAGAGTAGAAGTTAGCTAAAGCTTCATTAACGTTACCATAAGAATATATGGAAGACCAGTCAAGTGTAGAAATTGTATTATATAAATTAATATAATCTGCTTTACGAAAATTATAAAAAAGTGCATTTGACGGGGAGAACTTTGGTTGAGAATAAGGTGTTGATTCAATTGTTAATGACAGAGCTGGGTGGTAATCATCTTCAGGAACTAAAATAAATTCTGCTTTACATACATTAATTGAATTATTTAGATTTGATAAAACAAGGTCTAACTTGTTACCGTACTTATTATTTACTATATTGTACTGTGTGAGATCTAGAACACTACACATTTGCTGGAGATTTGAGGATTTTGTACAATTATTAATTGAATTACTATAATTTGGTGTGTTGAAATCACCAATAAATATAACAGATTTATTTAAAAACAAAAGTTCTAGTTCATCCATATAATTAACATAATCAGTTATAGTTACATCCGGTGGAATATAGATCGCACATACTATAAAAGTATTGTTTCCAATTTTACAATTGCAGGCAATAATATCTATCAATGGATTTGATTTTGTTAGAGCTGATACATCATAAGAATTATAAGATATATGATTGGCCAATGCCATGAGAACACCACCTCCTCTAGTTCGACCTACAATGTTATACTCTCTATCATTTCTTAATATATTATAATTGGAAGGAAATAATTCCGCATTATAAACCGAATCCGTAAGCCAGGTTTCAGACAAAACAATAATATCGAACGAGACAGAACAACAATTAATATAGAACATACTACACTTAGAATTAAGACCCCTAACATTTTGATAATAACATGTAATATTAAATGAACTGTTGGGCAGAATTAGTTTTCCGAATGAACAATTTTGGGCAATCCATTAATATATTTAATGGTTAGATTTAATTCACCATTAGCTGTACGTTGTTCAAGTTCAGCTTTAATTGTTTTATAGTATTTAATTTGCATAGATGTCCGGTCCCGAGAAATAGATAAATTTTTCAACTTGTCAAGTGATTTGATTTTATGAATGTTTTTCATAATTTTAATAACTTCATCAGATGATGAAAGTTGAATTCTGAGTGGTCGACAACGTGCGGAAGTAGAGTCAAATCGACCGATACGAGAAATTTTGACAGGTTGCAAATCTGTGCCAATACCGGAGAGAAGCTCTTTAGATAATGTAATGTCTCGATCGAGTTGTTGCTGTTTAGGGAGGGTCATGTCTTCATTAAAGTTAAATACTATTATATTGCGCGAGCGTTTTTCGCGCTCAGCTATTTCACTTATTATGTTTTCCGATAAAGATGCTAGTTGCTGATCAGAGTGGTTTATATGTGATTTTATATTCTTTAGTTCAGCTACCTCATTTTGTAATTGTAAAATAATTGATTTCAAGCTAGATAGAAAGAGATAGCCGTTAAATTGAAAAGGTCCATTAATTGATGATATTTACCTTTTCTTACAATGATTTTCGTTCCTAGGCTAGGCAAGTATAATCTTAGAATTAATCATAAAATCAAGTAGTATTTTAGTTTAAGAATGGAATACAGATTGAGAAGTATATTGCAGACATATAATATTTAGTAATATGATTGTTCAGAATTACCAATAATAAAAAAATAATCAAACGTCATTTTACAAAAATTAACAAAATTTTACTTCATAATATTTCCAAATATAATTATTTCAAATACATAATAACAGAAAAACCAATAAAATGCCGTTAATAAAATATATTTAAAAATATATAGAAAATTTCGAAAATCCCTAAACGATGACGTAATCCCATTGAATGGCTGGATGTCCTATACCTATTTTATTTTGGAACTTGTTATTTTGTACTTAATGCTTTAATTCTACTACATTTTAGATTTTCCGTAGCAGATGTTTTCATGCAGTCATCGGATAGTAATTATAATTGGTCGATCGGTTTTTAAGGTAGTCATTTCACATGAATATTATAGCATTACGAGTTAATTCTACAATGTCCTGTTTTGCTTCTTTAAGTAATGAGGATACTTTTATTACTGTAATGGCATTAATGACCTATGTTTTGCATATGAGTTGGGTTTCCCACTGTTCATTATATCCATGTTTAGATAAATTACAAGAATATGCACATTTCAATATTCTGTAATTTCTGTAATAACACTTCTCCTGAATAACATTTATTTTATATACCTAAACATTTATGTAGCAAGTTATTTGTATACTTTTTATCTGTTTTGTTGTATTTTTTTTTTTTTCTATAGAGGATATTTTACAACTTATGCATCAAATATTAACGGGTAATCTATATAATTCAATATACTGAGTTTTCAAAATTCGCAAAAAATTGTCATATTTGCAGTGAACATTGTTTGTACCACGTTTCTAAAGCCTGTTCCACAATTGAGTCGGCTGTCATATAAGAAACACAATTTTAAAGTGTCCGCGATTATTGACAATAAAGCGGAAATCTTACGAGATGTATTTTCTATAGTCTATAATCCAGCGTTTCTTAACCTTTGGGTTTACGTGGGTCGCATAAACTGTTCAAAAATTTATAATTTTTATTACTAAATGCCAATCATTTCTAAAATTTATGTAAAATTTCACTAAAATGTTACTAATGTTATATCAATGCATTGTTGTTGCTATAAATAAAAAAGAAAATCAATCTTGGGAATATATATATATATATATATATATATATATATATATATATATATATATATATATATATATATATATATATATATATATATATATACATATATATATATATACAGGGTGTTAATTATAAAGCGGGCCATAGGCGTTTAACATGAGAAATCAGTTTTTCCTTGCGTAAAAGTTCCCATTTAATTTTAAGCAATAAAGTTTCAAATAAAAGTTGTAGCTAATTAAATTTGTACGCCTAAATCACTAAATAGATTTAATTTTACACGTTTGGCAACGTGTAATATCGAATTTTAAATTGTAGAAAAATTGCTCATTTGTAGTGATAGCCATGGAATTTTAACAAAATTACAAAGATATACATATCGTCCGAATTGTCAAAATTTCAATTTTTCAGGTTACAAAATAAAATCTCTGCAGTGATTTTATAAAAACAAAATATGTTCAGTGGATTAGGTGTAGAATATAATTACATGTAATTTTTATTTAAAAATTGAATTTCTGACAGTTCAAAATAAATTCATTTCTTCATAACATTGTTTTTATTCCATGGCTATCGCCACAAATAAGCAATATTTATAGAATTTCAAATTCAATTTTACATGATACCAAACGTGCAAAATTAAATATGTTTCGTGATTAAGGCGTACAATTTAATTATCTACAACTTGTATGTGAAACATTTTTGTCTAAAATTAATTGGGAACTCTTGCCCATGGAAAAACTGATATCCCATGTTAAACACCTATGGCCCGCTTTTTAATTAACACCCTGTATATATATGTATATATATATATATATATATATAGAGGCTGTCCTTAAATTACGTAACGCAAAATTAGGCAATTGTTGATACCCCCTCCCCCCCTTGTAACGCACCCTTACCGCAAACATGAACCCCCCATATATTACGTAACGCAGTACTTGACCCCCCTATTTTTATTATACTTTTGAATGAGGTGTTTTCGATCAATAAATACACAATTATAATTGGTTTCTATAAAGTTTTACTCTTATATATATATATATATATATATATATATATATATATATATATATATATATATATATATATATATATATATATACAGAGAATTTATTTTAACGTGCAACATATGGTAAATCACTTCCATGGTTACATACTCCGGTCAAAAAATGACAGCAATGTAATATTTGTCCATTTTAAAATGCAACATACGAAAATTTGTAGTTATGTATTATCAACACTAATTTCCAATAAATTAGCCTACATACTATTAACATAAAATCAAAACTTTAATGTAGCACATCTTAACAAAATTGGCTTACAAAAATTCATAATTTTAATGTAATAAATGTTCAAAAATACCTCCATTCACACTGAGGCAATATCCTAGTCGCTCGTAGAAAGAATTGACACCATTTGTGATGTGTTCTGGAGATATCTCCTATGCTGCAATACTATTTATAATGTTGCATTTTAAAATGGACAAATATTACATTGCTGTCATTTTTTGACAGTGTGTGTAACCATGGAAGTGATAAACCATATGTTGCATTTTAAAATAAATTCTCTGTATATATATATATATATATATATATATATATATATATATATATATATATATATATATATATATATATATATATATATATATATATACAGGGTGGTGGCGGTTAGGGGTGAACATAGGGATTTAACATGGAATTTTAGTTTTTGCAATTTCCTGCTCTCCTGTTCATTTTACGGCAAAAACTGTAGAGTACAAAATTGTTCAGAATTAAAAATTGCATACACAAATGTATTTACATTTATTATGTTTTTGGTTTCTTCACAATTTTAAAAAGAACTTTCAAAATTTCTGTTATTTTGTAGCAATAGCCATGGAATTTATTTTTTTCTGGTTGTCAAAAATTATTTATAAACGTCAACCATGCGTTAATCTAATTTAAAAATTAAATAAAAACAAACAACTTTTAATATTAATACGCATTTTTATTAGGTATACCATTTAATAATAAACCAATTCCAAATGTATCAACTACGTAGAATTTTGATTTATCATAGCCAATACCATTTCTTCATTCACTTCGTTATGACGTCTTCTATTATTATTATTATTATTATTATTATTATTATTATTATTATTATTATTATTATTATTATTATTATTATTATTATTATTATTTCCTTCATTACCTTCGTTCACAGCTGCACTAGCTGTGTTCTCAAATTTTTTAACAGGTTTAGAAATTGTTGCTATAATAGGAATTGGTGTATTTTCGTACTTTATGGAAAACAAATCACGTATTCTTCTAAAACTATTTCCACTATAATAATTTTTTATAACGAAAACTCGTTCCTTATTCGAATAAATATTCATTATTAAATTAACTTTTTATTAGAGAAAATTTCGAAAATTTGACAGAAATTGAATATTATTATGTTTAAACATTTGAGTTATAAGTCATGGCTATTGCTACAAATAAACAGAAATTTTGAAATTTCTTTTTAAAATTGTGAAGAAACCAAAAACATAATAATAAATGTAAATACATTTTTGTATGCAATTTTTAATTCTGAACAATTTTGTACTCTGCAGTTTTTGCCGTAAAATGAACAGGAGAGCAGGAAATTGCAAAAAACTAAAATCCCATGTTAAATCCCTATGTTCACCCCTAACCGCCACCACCCTGTATATATATATATATATATATATATATATATATATATATATATATATATATATATATATATATAATGCTTATAATTTTTCTGGATATGCATTTGCATATGCTTTTAACAAACTATTGAAAAGTTTTTCCTTATCAACACTTGAATTCATGATTTAATATGAATTGCATTGCACGAATGAAAGACCACTGGCCCGAATTTGAACTGTGCCCGACATCTGTTGACTGTTATTGAAAACAAACGAATGTCTGCATATACGAATTAGCACTGCGAAATTTGAATGTTTCAAAACTATTAAAGCAAGTTTAGCAATATTTTTTATATTTTATCGTTACGTAACGCACACATTAACCCTCCCCCACCCCCTCGTAACGCTGCGTAACGCTACTCTTGACCCCCCCCTTGAAGCGTTACGTAATTTAAAGACAGCACCATATATATAGGGTGTAACAACTAAACGACTAACGAGATACCTCAAATAATTTCTATATTATTAAAGATACAATAAAATACTACAAGACAATCTTACAGAAGCCCACGGGGGGCATTCGAATATGTATAAAAATATTTTTTTTAAACCAGTCGTTCTCAAGTTACAACACACAGTTATATTATATATATATATATATATATATATATATATATATATATATATATATATATATATATATATATATATATATATATATATATATATATATAGAAACTTTCTATCTGGAATTTGTATAAAATACAACTGCCTTAAGGTAATGTATAAGAACTAGACTCTTTTGCAAGGAACTTTCTGTATGACATTTATACAAAATACATAGAACTTACAGAAGGTAATGTGCTGGCCACATCAGATTTTTTTAAAAATAATTTTCTTTATTGGCGATTCAAATTAACTTTTTCCGCCATGACGTTTCTCAGTTGTGACGTCACAGTATAAGTAAACAGTATTGCTTACCTATACTGTGGTGACGTCACAACTGGAATGTATGAGCTCTCAATCTGTCAGTGATATTGCATTTTACGCGTTTTAGAGAAATTTAAAAACATGAAACTTGTGTTAAAGAATATTTTAAATTATTTAAATGGCCTACAAACTCCAGAAAAGTTCTTTGAAAGGAAATAAATAATATATTCTGAGCAAATTTTTAGTTCAAAATTTAGCCACTTGGTGCGCATCGCTTACTTGAATCGCGAAACCAATACAATAGATAAATTTGGGTCGCGCCTGGAAAAGGTTAACAAATGTTGCTATAATCAGTTGTATTGTAGATTATCAGCGTTAAAATCACGTCGTTTATGATTTTAGTATCATCTAAACAGGAGGCCGTCTGGAGGTAGTCCTGTGTAATTGTTCCCCCATTAGATACAGCTCGGACAAAAGCGGACATAGTTTCCAAGGTTTTTATCTGGTTGGAACACCTCTTTATGGATCTCATTTGCGGCGGTCAGTCTGCCTAGTGACTAGTGACATGTGTCAGCGGCAAGCGGGGGGCCTTTGTCTGGACTGCCTTTAGTTACACTTTAAATTTAATTCTTGAAAGGCGCCAACTAGCCGCGGCCCCTTTGACGGCGAATTTCTTCCTCTGTTGCCTCTCTTTTCATTTGGGATAAGTTACTTCCTTTTAAAATGATAAACGACTCAACACTCCCACGTACCACCAAGAGATTTCATCATTTGAAATGAGAATGGTTAGTGATTTCTAACCTCTATGCAGTGGTTTTGTTTGTGAGGCGCGCGGCGGTGTTGGTTTTGAGATATAAGCGAGTCGGACGTTAGGGTGAATTCGATTCGGTGTTTAAATTATTTTTTCTTTCGATTAGTGAACTGGCGCCTCCTGGCTACTACATCTTGTTCGTGGTCATTAGCTGTTGTAGATAGAATTAGTTACTTTGTCGTAGCGGCTTTGTTTCTAAGATTAAAATGAGAATTATGAAACAAAATTACGTAGTTATGTTTCTTTCTCTTTTCTTGAGATTGCTTTGTCTCAAACGCCGGCGTTTAACGCATTCTTTAAATTGTAATGTCTCGTTTAAGATAAATTAACATATATTTTATTAAGATATTTACTTAAGTGTGTATTATTATTTGTATAACGGCCAGTTTCTTAATAATTCGTAAAAGTGAACTTTATTTTAAAGTGACTTTAAATACACTTTAAAATATGTACGTTTCATAATAAAAAATTCTTTATTTTAAGTAAAGTAGTTCTAAAAATGATTTTAGAACAAACTGTTGAGTTAAAAATTGTGTGCTGTGGTAAGATTGACTGTCAGAATAATACATTGTAATTATGTCTACAAGAAATAGAGGTGGAAATTTCACATTTGATGAATAATACACATTGATTTACTTAATATATTATATATAATATATATAAAAATTGAACAGGCTGTCATGGCTAAATTGAAAATACAATAACTTGAAAATAACTAGAAATTATGGTTTGGAAAACAGAACAGTGTCAAGAAAACTACTGGTGGCCCGCCAATAATAAAAGATAATGCTTTATTGGATTTTTAAAAATGTTATTAAATATAACTTTTGAATTATTTATGTTGCTAATTTTATTATTTCTTCTATCTGTTCCAAAACAAATAAAATTGTATTCTTTTTCGTTCCATATTTAATTATTTATTCCTGGCTAATATACTTTTCGTTGTTTAATATTAACATCTTCTTCGGAACTTGATGAAGAAATTAAAGAAAACATTTTTATTAAAAATGTGGAATCGGAACTGATCAGTTAAATTTCCTCGTAAAGGAACTCTCACATGACTTTATTATAAAGGACTTTAAACTAACAACTTTAACTTAAAGTTGAATTATGAAACGCTTTTTCCACTTTTAGGCCAAACTTTAAAATTAAAGTAACTTTATATTTATTATGAAACCGGCCGTAAGAAACACAATTTTAACGTGTGCCTGGGTGTCTCGTCGCGAATCTGGGAAATCGGGTTCGATCCTGACCGACGCCAAAATTCTTTTCAATTTAGATAGCGGTAAAGTGACTCCTATAATGCATTTTCTACGTCAGAAATGAGTAACCGAGTGGTGACGCTTGGTATAAATATGTCATCATTATGGAGTCTCGTGGCCGCGTGCCTGAGTGTCTGGTCGCGAATCTGGGGAACCGGGTTCGATCCCTACCGACGCCAAATATTTCCAATTTTAAATGGCACAAAATTGACCCCTGTTGTGCACTCTCCACGCCAGCAGTGAGTGCCCGTGAGGTGACGCCTGCTAAACGCCCGCACGGTACAAATATGTCATCATCATTACCGAAATCTGCATACAAAGCAGATTGGCACACCCAGCAATGGGTAATATGCCATGATGATATATATTTATATATTATATTTTATATCATCATTACCAATATCTGTATACAAAAACAGAAATTGGCACACCCAGCAATGGGTAATGTACCGGGAAAATATATTTTTTATACATTTGTGTTTGAGAATTTGCATCGACTTCACTTAAATTATTCTTTAACTATAGCAACCTCTACCATTAAAATCGAGTTTATATTTTTAATTTTGTAGCACAGTTCAATTTTAAGTGGGTATTGCTTTAGAAACAATTGGACAATTTAAATTGTTCGAGATAATCAAAAACAAATTATACTCCAGCTAAACCTCAAAATATTTCCCCAAATAAAGACACAAGTAAGAAATGTCATGGAAAACTGAAAAGGCATTAAAGTTTCATAATTTGAAACATTCATCCTATAGTACGAGTATTGTCGACAGTACCTGTAATAGTATATTATTCAATGAGCATGTAATATATCCTATTACTCAAGAGAATCAAGTTTGCATCTCAATTTTTTTTTGTAATATTGGATTGCGAAGTAATATAAAATATAACGCAATAAAATGTTTTTTTGCAGTATGTACTTTCTGTCTTTATGTACAACTATAGGCCTACCCTTTCTGGTATCGAAAAACCCCAATACTCAGATCTGGGTACAAATTTTTTTTTTTTCTTTCATAATATGCTAAAGTTTGGTCTAATATACTCGAGTCAATGAAGCGGACATAAACAATAAATCTTCTAAACCCTCAAAAACAAATACGATTTTAATGATTAACTTTTTAAATGTTTGTTATATTCAATTATTCAAAATCAGAAACATTTCAATGGGGCACTCAATTATTTATACAGTAAGTACTTAGCAATGCAATATTACAAAAAAAAAAAAATCTGAAAAATTTAAGGTTTGATGGGTGAAACATATTAAAAATACAATAACCTTTATACCAATCGAAAGAAATAAAAAATAAGTACTTTCTTAAAGTAATAATCAAATATGGCTTCCATTTAAAAAAAATATAATTTTGTGATATACCTCGAAAATTTGCCAATAGAAAAATTATTTTCGTACGTCACTGGATAGACAATGAAATTATCTAACTCTTCTATTTAAAACATTTTTCTCTATTACTGATAGCTTAGAAATAATTTTCAAATGAAAAAAATCGACCAACTTCAGTACTCCCCCATTATCAAGTAACCTATGGGAATATTTGGCAAAACAAAAGCACATCTAAGATGGCCTGCCAAAGGCGCACTACATGTCCCATATATCGGAAGTCGTATCTCTTATAGTCGCCGAGATCCCAATGGTAACTTTCGAAATCCTGACAGCCTGTAAAAATAATTGAGCGCCCCAGCTGAAATGTTTCTGATTTTGAATAATTGAATATAACAAACATTTAAAAAAATAAATTATTAAAATCGGATCTGTTTTAGTAGGTTTAGAAGTAAAAACCTTTATTGACTCGGCTATATTCATGCAGCTACAGTTTAAGCTTAAGAAGAAAATAAAAGTATGAAAAATGACAAAACTAGAGTAATTTTGATTTTTTAAGTGGAAATAATTAATTATTAAAAGTAATTTTGTTTGTACTTTTTGATACGTAGGATTTGAAATTGACTCAACGATTGAATTATATTATACCATCGAACTGTCAATATTATTCAATTAGCAACAGTAACGAAGGTCAATAATTAATAAAAATCGGTTGAATTATGAGTATATTATTTGACAGTTGTGGATAAAAGCTATAAGTTTTATAATTTTTATTTGTTGTAAATAATATGCTTTCACAATTTTATATTTATTTTTTATAGATCGGATCCATGGGAAAAACAATAAAATTACGATTTTTTTCAAATTTGAGCTTGAAAATGCAATCTGATGATTTGTTAGGAGAAGTCTCAACGAGCGGACAACCATTGAAAGTACCTAGATTTCGAAGGTAAAAGATATGGCATACCAGGGAAGAAGTATCGAAGTCAGTGTTAAAAATGAACAGTAGTTTATTAATAAAGATTTTTGTTAAATTTGCAAATTTTTGGGAAGTTTTTTTGATTGTAGAGAAGAATTATCAAATTCCCATGAATTTTTTTAATAAAATAGTTTTTTATTTATAGCTATTTTAGTAGGTAATTCTTTTTTTAATAACTTCTTAAAGTGAATTTTATTGAAGATACAGTTGTAATTTTTATTAATCTTTTCCTAAACACACATTTTTTAGCAGACTTGAAACTTTCTTCTTATTCTCCTATGAAACAAGTCAATATGAATTTTTATTGTTTTCCCCTCTCTTCAACTAAATCATTTTCAATACATGGAATGAAAAATACAAACTAAAACTAATCTAGAAATCACTGCAGTTAAATCATTTTTAACACTACATAAATTGATAATTATTAAAATCTGATTTTATCTCCCTAAATATCACGCCTATACATTCATCCTTAGATTAGATCAAGGGCCAAAAACCCAGCGCTAGAGTTCCATCCCTTGGCTGACCCTACCGATTCTAATTTTCATGCTAATCGAATCAGCCTAGGGCAGTCCTGATTTCGAACGGCTGGACTAGGGAATGACAGTTTGTTTTAGATATTAAATCCGTTTCATTTCATCCGGCGATCACAAAATAATTAAAAAATAATTACTTCTCGGACATGGTTTAAAGCAAATGCGTGGGTGCAATAAAGAAATTTATATAAAGTGTCAGATTTGACAGAATAGATACATGATTTAATGAACTTGTACCTTGTAACTTTGTGTATCAAAATTTGACTGATTTTAATTAATATAGATATTTAAATAAAATAAATATATCATCACGACATATTACCCATTGCTGGGTGTGCCAATCTGCTTTGTACACAGATTTCGGTAATTATGATGACATATTTGTACCGTGCGAGCGTTTACCAGGCGTCACCTCACGGACATTCATTGCTGGCATGGAGAGTGAACCACAGGGGTCAATTTTGTGCTATTTAAATCAATCAGAAATTTTTTACAGATTCTCATACTCGATTTTTTAAGGTTTTCTTGGGTAATATTAATGATAAAGCAAAACCGTTTGCATATTCCAAGATCAATTTTTGAGACAAACTTAATACTTACCACAATATTTTTCTATCGTCTTTTTTATGAAAGATAAAAAAAAATAGATAATTTATATACGTTTTTACTTCCTTGTACGAAGTAAAGGAAGTATTGTAATCGCGAAAAATTTCGGTTTTGAGATTTCAACGGAAATATCCATTTTGACCATCCCATCGTCGTGACGTCTGTACGTATGTACGAACGTACGTTCGTATGTATCTCGCATAACTCAAAAAAATGGTACTTTATTTGAAGCCTATAATAGATTTTAATGAAAAACTATTTTAAAATATAATCTTAAACTTTTCAAATTTGGTGTATAAAACTTTTATGTCAATTGGAATAACATAGTAGATTTTGGTTAAAACAGGCTAACCGGAAGTGACATATTACCTGAAGTTGTTAACAGTTTTTCTTCAATAAAATGGTTTCATTTTGATTTTAGAAATAAATGCTTCAAATAAAACTTTAGAGAATTAAATTCTGCGTCTAGCACAGCAAGTATTATTAAATTAGCTTTTTGTATAAGCGAGATATGTATATTTAAAACTTATATACTTTTTGGTTTTTGTAATGAAGCTTGCTATGGATTAGGACAAAAATAACAAAAAAATAAAAAATAGATGCGAATGTCAAATTACGTCAAATACGTGCAATTTTATACTTGGGTCTATACTTCATATTGGTCTTGTGTAAAAGGAAGTTGTGTGGTGCCCACATCAGATTTTTTACATAGAATAACGTAGAATATTTAAATAGATAAATATAAATATATCATCACAACTTATTACCCATTGATGGTTGTGCCAATCTGCTTTGTACACAGATATCGGTAATGATGAAATATTTCCACCGTGCAGGCGCTTACCAGGCGTCACCTCACGGGCACTCATTGCTGGCGTGAAGAGTGATGGAATATTTAGATTTTTTAAAATTTATTTATTAATTTAATTATTCTCGAATTATTATTCTTGGGTTAGTTAAATTATTTTTATTTTATCTTGACCGTTTATTAATAGGTTATGTTAATGTATAAGAAAGCAGAATTAAAAGATATGATTTTGACTCTTGCTAGCTAGGTACATTCACATAACATACCTTGAAAAAGAATTTGAAACAATAATATTCTTCAAATAACATATAAAACCACTTGTTCTACAGTGTGTTCAAAAAAATTCCTAACTCAGAGTAGGCTATGAACAGAGAAACGTGTCTGATCATTATTCAATTTAAAAGTCAAGTTGTCAAAATTGATCTTGAAACGTAATTTTAAGGAGAAAAAACAATAAAGAAGGATACAGTAAATTCACATTCGCCGTTTTCTAATTAGTTTCCATTTCTAAAACAAGGTTCAAAAAGTAAAGCTTTGATTTATTTAGATAACATTTTTGACAATGTATCATGTTAAATTGACATTTAATTAAATATTTTTAAATTGACATACGTTTCTTTGTTCTTAGCCTACTTCGAGTTACGAATTTTTTTGAACACGCTGTGTATAGTGTTACGTAAACTGAACGCACTCATTGAAAACAATATTTGTCAAAACATATTGATTTTATGACGTAAAATTTTACTAACCTAAAATCAAAATCATTTGTAATTTGTCAGCAATGAGGTGTTGCACGGAAGTGATACTTTACTTGAACCTCTGAACAGATATTCGTGAAAAAAATATTATGATATATTCAAAAACTTTTTAAATTTTCTATTTAAGACTTTTATATGAAAGGGAACAACATATTACATTTTGGCTAAAATTGATAAACCGGGAGTGATACTTTACTTGAAGCTCTGAACAGATTTTCGTGAAAAATATGATATATTGCAAAACTTGTCAAATTTGATATTTAAGACTTTTAGATTAATGAGAACGACATATTAGATTTTTTCTAAAATTGATAAACCAGAAATGATATTTTACTTGAAGCTCTGAATAGATTTTCGTGAAAAATATATTATGATATGTTCCCAAAACTTGTCAAATTCGGTATTTAAGACTTTTATATGAAAGGGGGCAACATATTATATTTTGGCTAAAATTGATAAACCGGAAGTGATACTTTATTTGAAGTTCTGAACATATTTTGGTGAAAAATATATTGATACAATCCAAAACTTTTCAAATTTGGTATTTAAGACTTTTATATTAATGAGAACGACGTATTAGATTTTCTCAAATTCAAATTCAAAAACCGGAAGTAGTACTTTACAGAGAGCTATAAACAGATTTTCTTGAAAAAATATATTAAAACATGGTCCAAAACTTATCAAATTTGGTATTCAAAACTCGATTTTGACTATACTTACATGATAAACCGGAAGTGGTAGGTACTTAATTTGGAGCTCTTAACAGATTTTTGAGGAAAAACATAATAGAATATAATACAAAATTCCGTATTACAGACTTTTCTATTTATTGAAACGAGAAATTAGATTTTGTTTACAAACGATCATTCGGAAGCTCATTGCTATTTTAAACATGGAATTGACGGCAGGTTATGTGCTGGCCACATCAGATTTTTACCTTTCGCTAAGAGAGGTATTGAATTCATGCTAAAAATCGCATATCCAGATTTTAGTGAATAAGCACGTTTTAAGGTCCCTAGAATCCGATTATAACATTTTTACGATGATGTCCGTATGTGTGTGTGGATGTGTGAATGTTGGATTCACGATTTCTCAAATACTATAAGACTTAAGTCATTTTTAACTACGGATTCCTCAATCTAACAATAATGGGAAGAGTTGATTAAGTTTTGGTAACAATTGGACAACCGAAAATAGTAGTTACAAGATAAAAATCATCTAAATATTATTTATCGAAAATTTATGCAAATACTTATATTAAAAAACGTTAAATTCTTTATTCGATAAATATAAATTCATTATTATATCTTCTATAGATTTAGAGATAAAGAAATGCATATAAAATAATTTGATGTAAAAATTCTCAGATCAAACTACTTCAAGGCAAGAAATTCAAATGTTTGTAATTGACACATAAATGTCACTGTCAAAAATATTTGTATGGCAATGTGAAAAATATTTGTACATTATTATGAAGATTATGAAAATAAAAAAAGTCAACAACGTAAAAGAATATACGTAAAAAAGAATATAAAAGGATTTTGCGAAAAAATGACGAATATAAAGAAAAAGAAAAGGAAAGTAGAAAAAGACAATTTCAGGATATTGAATATAAAGAAAATGTATGTATTGCACATAATTTATATTAAAATATCCCATAGATTTTGCAAATATATGTGAGAATTATTTTGTAGTGAGACATGAATATATGTATTTGTATTTAAAAATATTTTTGGTTTTATGCGTACAACCAGGTAAAATATCTGGCGAGAGGTTTTGTGCTGGCCACATCAGATTTTTATAATCTGCTATAGAAAAAAATAATACACGACGATAAACTTTAATTAGAACTATTAATTTACTTTCGCTGTTACGGTTACTGTTCCACCAGCTCTTGAAAATTATTGTGATATCTTTTGCAGCTTCATTCTTTCATACACATTTCCTATTTTTGCAACAATCGATGAAAACAACCGTTTCACCCATTGTCAATTCAGTTCAGTACATATCTTGTTGCTTCTCATGCAAACAAAACAATATTTTTTGCACTTACAATACAAAGAGTCCTTCTTCCTTCCGGTTCGCACATGTTCCACCCTACTGCCCCACCCACATGCACGCACATGGACTGCTATAAGGTTTCCATCCAGCTGCAGTTACACCTACTCGTTATGCGACTGTCGCAGTCCGCAGATTCTTTGACGGGGGCACGCGCGCCCCTGTTTGTCCCCAAACAACCCTGCAAAGAGAGAAACGCCTTACATGTGCCCCAGATAAAAGAAATCTCGGGAAATATGTAATTATGACTAATTTTTCTGTCAATAAAACATAATGAAATAAGCGTGAGATGTTAATGAGTGTTGCTCTTGACAGATGGCAGGGATTGTCACACCCTGCTTGTTATGATTTTTGTTTTCTATAGATTTGATACGCATTAGGCATAAGGGAAGAGATTTTTACTATATTTGTACCTCGTTTTGTATTTGTACATGGTCCTTCTTATTATGGAAAATGGTATTGTCATTTATGTGTATAGGTATAATTAATTTTTGATTAGAAATGTTACCCATTGTTGTAAATATATTAACATAAGTAACATATGTTTGTAAATAATTCTCTAGGCGTTTAGGTAAGTTTTTCTACCTCCCGCTACCCTTGGTAAGGGAGGTATAGGGATCGTGCTAAAAATCGCATATCGAGATTTAGGTAAATGACCACGTTTTAAGTTCTCTAGAATCCAATTTTAACATTTTCACGATGATGTCTGTGTGTATGTGGGTGTGGATCCTTTCCTCTAACTCAAATACTATCATTCAGAACATTTTGAAACCTTGTATTTCGAACTGTTTCTGAAATGGAAAGAGCCTACTAGATTTTGGTGTAAATTGGATAACCGGAAATGGCACTTTACTAGAAGCTCAAAATAGTTTTTCTTCGAAAAAAAAAAACCTTTTTCTACAGTCTATATACAAAGTAACCATTTGCGCTCTCTTTTGTCAACGCAAAATGTCACTTTGCCGCTCTCGAGCGACAAAGTAGAAAAACGCTCGCTCCTCAAATTTCTAACTATACAATGTTGAGAAATGTTACTTGGCTACATTCTTAATGGAAACGTTTAGTCAGGAATTAATGACACTGTAGTTATACATTCCCCACTTAGCAAGTCAATCTGACATATAACTGCTTTGTCGGTATGTTACATAACCAAACAAAATGCCGCACTGCTGTGAAAATAAAATAGGGCATTCATTTACAAAAACGAAAGTATAAAATGCTTAGATTAGATTGAAGCAATAGCTCAAGAAGATTGGAAAATACCGATAAGTAAAAATAAATAAAAAATAAATTTTTGTTATGGTGGAGGACCCCATTGTGGCGACTGTAGAAAAAATCTTGTGTGTGTTTCGAGCGCAAATGGACATTGTCGATTTCGAGAGAATGCCTCGCTCCTGCGTCGCGCGGCAACAACCTCTCAATCGACAATGTCCCATTTTGCGCTCTTAATACACAAATAGCTATTAAATGTTATTTTTTCGAGATTAATGTTATAAAAATTAAAGATTATTAAATTTTCTACAGATTTGCATTAATACTTTTTCTATATATTTTATGGATAAATTTATAAAATTATCTATAAATTTAATCCCGGAGCCTACGCTTTACACAAGCAAAACTCCTTGGTTACACAGTTCATAAATTAAATGTATGTAACTGACAGATAAATGTCACTGTCAAAGAACTAATCATTTCAAATTAATAACAGTAACGTTTTAAAAAGAAAATAGTAAATAGAACCCTAGTTATATGGAATGGATCTTAATACAGTTTCCGCAATAACTAAATATGTAAGTGTATATATATATATATATATATATATATATATATATATATATATATATATATATATATATATATATATATATATTTCAATTAATAAAAAATAATTAGCGGGAGGTTTGGTGTTGGCCACATCAGATATTTTATTCATAGATATTTATAATGCCCACAAGTATACACCGATTTTTCTCACTTGACCTTCACGTCGTTGATTTATGAACCACAAAAGTGTAACGTGGAACGCCCGCCGTCGCCACCGCTGTAAGCGAGTGTCTATTTATAGCGGTGACGTAATCGCGCTAGCAGCCGGGCGACGTAAACAGACGAGTCGCGACATATTAATTACTTCCACTCGCCTGAACCTTTGTGTTCATTGTTATTATGCGGTCGAATATTCTAGAGCTTTTCTAGAAGGTAATGACAACTGTATAAAAGGGACGCAGCTATGCTTGGGAGTTTGTTCAGTTGAGTCCCTGATTACACAACATTGGTTATGTGATCGGGGGTTGACTTACATAGTCAACTGAGTTAATTACATAGTTCAGTTCTATTAGTGATGATAGACATACACTTACATTAGTGCAGTTAGTTACGTAGGGAGATCCATAGAGACATTCACATGGAGTAAAGTGTTAGTGAGAGACACAGCAGTATCGTAGTGAGCGTATGCAGTAGTGTCGACTGTCGAGTGGAGTTACTGGTAAACTGGGATAGCTGTGGATGTGAATATTCGGTAGTGTTGACGAGTATTGGGAAACTATAGTGTACGGGACAGTAACGGCGAGTCTGGAAGTTACTGGTATATTAAGATAGCTGTGGAAGTGAATACTCGGAAGGGTTGACGAATATTGTGAAGCTAGGTATACAAGGACAGTAACAGCGATTTGGAGTGGATACTCGGCATTGGTATTGAAGTATTAGTATTGTGTTATACGGATAGTTGTTGATACTGAGTCTGCGGAAGGAGAAAGTTAGTTACATAAATAGGCAGACAATGAGGTGAAAGGTGTGACTTCTGTCCGTGCAGTTGAATATACAGACGCTGTTGAGTCAGTTGAGTATAAAGACGCTGTGGAGGTCGGTAGGCGGATAGTTGAACGGGATATAAGTATATAGTGACATAAATATAGTGATATAAATATCGCGTAAACAGTCTACAAGTCTGCAACAGACCGGCAGTCTAAGATTGGAACGCGTAGTGGAAATAAATAATTAGTACTATCATGGAAATAAATGGTAGTGTTAATTGGTTAAATAAATAAATAATGTTAATAGTAATAAAAAACAATGTCATTATAACACATGGGCGCTTTTATTATTTACATCTCTCCGTGAATTATGTTTTTTTATACGATAATATAATCCAGAAATTCACAATGCAGATACAAATGTGTATACTGTTTCAAGATTTATGATTTTGTTGAAACGCTTGAAAAATCTTTCTTCTGCAATTTTTCTCTCGTATCTCTTCACATGTGATTATGTGACACACTCGAGGACCACACGTGTGACTGTCAGCGTGTCAGAGGAGACCAATTAGACACTTTATCTCCGTCCATTGATAGCGAATTCTAAGAATGTGACGTTGTCCAGAAACTGAGCTTCTCGTAAAATGCTTCGCTCTTTGACGGCACCGAAATGGGGCAGTAAAAGTTAAAACCATTGTCTTTAAACATAAACAATGAAACATTGATTGCAATATTCTATGTAGAAATAATAATATACTATAAAAAACAAATTTCAAATGAATTGGATATCCTGTAATAAATACAAACAAAACTAAAATAAAATATAGGTATTAGGCTTGCTATTAACTTAAACTTATGCAATAAAACTTTAATTTTTATGCACATCCGCCATAAACAGAACCTACTACTTATTTCAATCATTTCAGTCAATAAAAAAATAAAATTGAAAAATAAAACCATTAAGCGTCTTGTTTCATTATTTTACCATCATGATTGCGAATCATTCTAATAACCTTCTTACCTTCAATATCGATGAATTGTAATTTTAAATCGTAGAATTCAAAATTATACTTAAGTTTTTATTTATATACCTATGTAGAGGTGGGCGCGGGCCGTGATTTTGTCGGGTCACGATGGGTCACGACGTGACCCGCGTGATCGTGAGTATAATTTAAATTTTGCGTCGTGATTGGACGTGAGCGTGAGGCACTAAAAAATTATCGTGCGTGATCAGGCGTGATTGAAATTTAATCGGGCGTGAGTACAAGTTTTCTTCTATTTTTTATTTAAAAAATTTACAATTTCCATCTTTTACTTTACATTTTTTTCATTATTATGTCCAAATATGTCATCAACAGTATTTTTGTTGCATAAAAATAGTGTTATTGTTGTACCCAAAATTGTATACACAGTTGCTCCGATTTCACTAAAGATATACAAATCTTTAATTTTGTTAACAAATTTGTTACCAAATTTATAATGATATTTGTGAAGGAATAGAACAACCTATTTATACATAAACATTCGTTTCCAATGAAACAAATCTGTTACCTAACTTATTACCAATTTGTTAACAAATTTGATAACAACTTATGACTGTGTTAAGCAGGCTTAAATGTACATAGAAACAATTACGTGACACGAACGTGACCCGCCGGGCGTGATCGGGCGTGAGTGCCAAAATAAAATCGTGAGCGTGAGTGATCGTGAATCAAACATAAAAAGTCGTGCGTGATTGGTCGTGATTACATTTTTCGTTCCGTGAGCGTGCGTGATCGTGAACAAAAAGTTACTCACGCGCCCACCTAGTAGTATTTACGTAGGTACATGTAATATGTATTTATAACTCCAATGTCGTCTAATGTATGAAATAGAAGTCTATTTTTGGCATAATTCGTCTATTTATTATAGATTTTGTACATGTAATGTTAATGTTAAAGGTAGAAATTTATATGGTTCGTATTTTTCGTGTATTTACTTTTCCGAGCTTGTGCAACTGATTCCACGTAGAGTCTGCTATATTTTCAATGAAGAATCTTCTTCATTTATTGCGAATATAAAAGAAATATGCTAACATCATCCACTGATATCGTGATATGTAGAAATTTTCTTCTTTCCAATCATTCAAGTTTTCCAACTTTTTAATCTCAACTTGCATGTATTGTGCACCTTGTAACATTTAACTAATATTTTAAATTATAATATAAATTTAAATATGATAAAATGGTTTACAGAAATCACACATATTATGAGAAAAATATATTTTCTGCCACAGTACCTTCGCTAGTATTTTGACTTTTTTGAATTAATCACATCACATATATAGTATTTTAAATATTTTCTTTATTCATTTCAATATACTATGATGTATAATATTCATATACAATAGCAACAACTCAAAATAAAATTGTAAATTGTATTACGTTCTCGAAATGTCAAAATTGATTCAGTAACCAAAAATGCCAATGTAGCTGTTAGAGGCACTGACGCTCAAAAGGTGCACATCGCCTATAACTCTAATGTATATTTTTATCAAATGTTTTTTACCTCCCGCTACCCTTAGTAAGGGAGGTAGGGATTGTGCTAAAAATCGCATATGGAGATTTTGGTAAATGACCACGTTTTAAGGTCCCTAGAATCCAATTTTAACATTTTCACGATGTATGTAACTGACAGATAAAAGTCACTGTCAAAGAACTACTCATTTCAAATTAATAATAGTAACGTTTTAAACAGTAAATAGAACTATAGTTATATGGAACGGCGGAACGGCACTTAATACAGTTTTCAGCATAAGTAAATATGTAAGTATGTATATTTGAATTAATGAAAATTAAATAGCGGGAGGTATTGTGTTGGCCACATCAGATTTTTACCTCCCGCTACCATTTGTAAGGGAGGTACAGGAATCGTGCTAAAAATAGCATATCGACATTTTGGTAAATGAACACGTTTTAAGGTCCCTAGAATCCAAATTTAACATTTTCACGATGATGTCTGTGTGTGTGAATCCTCCACTCTAACTCAAATACTATCATTCAGAAAATTTTGAAACCTTGTATTTCGATCTTTTCTTGTAATGGAAACTCATTAGATTTTGGAATCAGATAACCGGAAATTGCACTTTACTAGACGCTCAAAATAGTTTTTCTTCGAAAAATACCTTTAAATGTTATTTTTTCGAGATTAATGTTATTATAAAAATTAAAGATTATTAAATTTTCTATAGATTTGCATTAATACTTCTTCTATATATTTTATGGATAAATTTATAAAATTATCTATAATTTAAATCCCAGAATCTACGCTTTAAACAAACAAAACGTAGTTATTCAAATGTATGTAACTGACATATAAATGTCACTATCAAAGAACTAATCATTTCAAAACAATATTAGTAACGTTTTAAAAAGAAAAAAGTAAATAGAACAATAGAAAAGGAATTCAATACAGTTTCCAGCATAAGTAAATATATAAGTATGTATTAAATTAATAATAATTAACGATTTCCAAAAATGTTTAAGCTAATCCTCATTTTTGGATTAGTGAATTCTATTCTATCCCGGTATTTAAAATTTAATCTTCATTTTGTTATAGCTCCGGTGGCTCAATGGTTAGAGCAACTCCTCATGTCATGTGTGCCCTCGGGGCTCTGGGTTCGAATCCCACTAAGGCATGGATGTGTGTGAATGTGAACCCACTCTGTAATTGGGATTTAATCCTGTTGAGGGGTTTAAAAAAAGGCATTTATTTGGATTAGATTAGACTATATTTTAAGAAATAAACTGTCAAAATTAGAGTAAAATTCGCTAATCCAAAAAACTTAATCTTTTTTGTGACTCGGGCTGTAAAGGGCGGGAGGTATTGTGTTGGCCACATCAGATTTTTATTCTGGACACTATGTAAAATAAAATAAATTTTACTAATGCATGTTATACATACATTGATTGATGTTCATTCAAATAACCGTCTTTTCTGATATTTGACAGATAACTAACCTATCTTCGCTACATCTCACTTCCACAATACTCATGCAATTCGCTACAAATACAAAACCTACCAATTCTAGTAACATGTTATTTAACCTCCATCTTTTCGAATGTGTAACAAATACATTTGTCATCGTCCACTTCCTGTCGGCTCGCCGATGTTGCAAAGAACCCGAGCCCATTATGGCAGATCGCAACATGTTCTTGCACAATGTACGGCGAGGCGAGGGTGCGTTCTGCGACCGGATGTGAACAATGTCGCGTGTTACACCGGACAAAAACGTTCTTACAATCGGTTGCGGTTTTGGCGGTAGTGAACTGACATGTCAATCCAAGAAGAAGCAGGATGGTAACCTGAAGACCCGAAGAGAGAGATTCATAAAAGGATACGGAATTTATCAGATTCTGATTGTTAAGGAATTTTATAGTTTTCTTTTAAAATGAACAATAGAGTACAATGTGTTATTTTTATGGGATTTTGCAAATAAAATTTCTAGGATATAAATATTCGTTTTGTATAAAACTTTTACGAATAATACAATTTAATTATAAATTTTTCTTTTTCTACGATTTTGCAATAGGTTGAGTAAACAACTAGATTTTCAGGAGAACATGTTCAACTCGGTAATCTCGAGCACACGAGAACTATAAGAGTTGCGAAGTGGGAAGACAAGTCTAAAGTTAACTCATTAGTAGGCCATTTTAGTGGGATATTGTTTACCTGAAGGAAACACATAGGTCACTAGATACAGGAAAATATAAATTTTGCAGTTTTTTTTTACAAATAACTTCCAAGTATTAAATAATACTAACTATGGTTTGCATTTCTTAAGGACCTTTTTTAATCTCTTTCGTATGGCGGTGTTCATTTCTTAATGACGATTTGATTAAAATATTATTTTTTTATTAAATGTAGAAGGCATTTTTTGAATAAAAAATTTCTAATGACATGAAATAACAGATATAATAATTAAATATCATATTAAAGTAATTGTACCTGAATTTGAATATTTAATTAATTGGTATTCTTTATATTTCAAAGGTGTAATATAAAATAAATGAAATACAAAGCAAATTAATTAAGTATAAAAATTTAATCATTCGCCATTCTATTTTTTAATAATACAACATACGATTGTTTTCATACAGTTGGATAGCAAATTTGACGTACTTTTCAAATTTGAAAAAATATATAGGATGTTACATTTGAAAATTAAAAGTTGCTACCAATTTCTCCAAAACCGGAAGTAATAATATTGATCTACATCTGAAATTTTATAGAGGAGTTAACATACTATAATATACGAGGTGCTACCCAAAAGTTACCGAACTTATTTTTTAAAAAAAGCTGTATTTATTAAAACTTAAAACCAACAAATTATCTCCTTCAAAATAATCCCCACCTACAGTTATACACTTGTCCCATTTTTTTTCCACTGTTCAAAACACTTTTTGTAGTCATTTTTTGCAATAGCATTTAGGACCTCCTGCGATATAGTTTAAATCTCCTCAAAAGCAATGTGATGTCCATGTTGATTGTGTTTTTCGACTGCAAGGGGGTTGTGCACCGCGAATTTGTGCCAAGGGGTATCGCAGTAACGGGTAACTTATAAGTGGACGTTTTGAGGCGTTTAAGGGAAAATGTAAGGCGAAAACGTCCTGAACTTTGGGCAAGCAAAAATTGGCATTTCCACCACGACAATGCACCGGCCCACACATTTTTGACATCCACTCAAAGAAATGTTCTTCCCCATCCCCCTTACTCACCAGACTTTCCTCCTTGCGCCTTTTTCATCTTCCCAAAAATGAAAACCAAGCTAAAAGGCCAGAGATTTGAGGCTGTTGAGGAGATTCAAACTATATCGCAGGAGGTCCTAAATGCTTTTGAAAAAAAAGGCTACAAAAAGTGTTTTGAACAGTGGAAAAAAGATGGGACAAGTGTATAACTGTAGGTGGGGATTATTTTGATGGAGATAATTTGTTGGATTGAAGTTTTAATAAATGCAGCTTTTAAAAAAAAATAAGTTCGGGAACTTTTGGGTAGCACGTCGTATATATATATATATATATATATATATATATATATATATATATATATATATATATATATATATATATATATATATATATTATAGTATGTTATATATACGAGTACTTACATATTTACTTATACTGGAAACAATTAAGTTCCATTCCATATAACTATGGTTCTATTTACTATTTTCTTATTAAAAGGTTACTATTTTTAATTTGAAATGATGAGTTTTCTGACAGTGACATTTATCTATCAGTTACATACATTTGAGATATGAACTGTGTAACCAAGGAGTCGTGTTTGTTTAAAGCGCAGACTCCGGAATTTAAATTGTATTTTTTGATTTATAAATTTATCCATAAAATAACATAAATCTTGAAAAAATAACATTTAAAGGTATTTTTCGAAGAAAAACTATTTTGAGCTTCAAGTAAAGTGCCATTTTCGGTTATCTGATTTACACCACACCAAAATCTAATGGCTTCTTCCTATATTAGAATAAGGTAGAAATACAAGGTTTTAAAATTTTCTGAATGATAGTATTTGAGTTAGAGCGGAGGATCCACACATACATACACATACAAATATCATCGTGAAAATGTTAAAATTGAATTTTAAGGGCCTTAAAACGTGGTCATTTACCAAAATCTCGATGTGATTTTTAGCACGATCTCTTTACCTCCCTTACCAAGGGTAGAGGGAGGTAAAAATTAATAAGATAAACTTAAAAATAAACATTAGGTAATACTTAACTGATGATTTCATTTGTCCATTTGCGGTTTTCTATCCTAATGTTAATGTTAAAAAATGAGCGTGAATAGACCTTTTCAATTTAAAGAGATAGAATATATGCAAAATGCGGATCTGCGCATAGTAACAACAATAGAAATCTATGGCATTTATTTTCAAAAATATTGACGTAAAATATGAGAAAAATCTTTGACAACTTTAAAAAACTTCTCGGAAGAAGTTAGAAAAACTTTTATTGGAGCTAAAATGTCTAACGATGAAAATTTTCACCGAGAATACAGCTATTTTAATAACTGCAATATTTTTGACAGAGATAGCCGTTAAATAGACCTTTTCAATTTAACGGCTATCTCTTTCTATCGCTGCAAATAGTAAGTAAAATTGCGCGAATAACTGCCAGTTGGGCTGTCAAACGAAACCTCAAAAATATTTCAGTCATTAAAATACCTGTATTCTCGCTAAAATTTACATTTTTAGACATTTTAGCTTCAATAAAAGCTTTTGTAACTTTTTTCAATAAGTTTTTTAAAGTTGTCTCAGACATTTTTCACATTTTACGTCTAAACTTTTTAGAAACAGACGCCATAGATCTCAGTTGCTCTTACTATGCTTACTCTTTAAATTGAAAAGATCTATTGAAACGGTTTATTGTGTTATATTAGGTTATTTTTATTACCTAGGTATTTATTTTTATTTCATATCAAGAAAGTTTATATAAAAAATAGTAAAATATAATAAATTAGTGTAAACCAATAAAATTGTTTACATTTTTATTTTTCAATGTATAAAATTTAATAATTTATGGACATTAGCATTGTTTTTTATGTAAAGCAATAATTTCCAAGAAGAGCTGATTATTAGAAATAATAAATAGTTCTGTTCTCTGAAATAATAAACTTTTTCGAAAAAGAAATAAACTTAATGAGCACTCAAACAAATGTGCAAAAAACGAACGAGCTAAATCAGTCGCTCAACTCAACAAACTAAGTGTTGGAATTGTCTGTCTACTAAGTATTTAAATTCAAGTGTTATTATTATTACTGTCAGACATATCTATTTGTGAATCACAAGGAATGTATGGAATATTAGATGGACAAATTATACCATCATTATAATATCTAAGATCAATTTGTACTGGCCGACTATGTTATTTTCGGCTATATAAATGATCGTACATGCCAATTTCGTCTTTCTGTTTGCTAGTAACGTTTACTTCTTGTAAAACACGCGTCAATAATATGTCCAAACCCATAATTTATTAATTTAAATATTTCGTTGCCGTCATCAGAATATACGTTATTGGTAATGGCCTGAATTATGTTTGTACGTCGAAAATTTGTGTACGCCCGCTATGTAATAAAAGTCATTATTGATATTAACTTAATTATTTAAAGTACAGCGATTTGAACTTTAATGCCTTTTTAAATTTTTAAAAGAATTCCTAAAATTCCTAAACCCACACAAAAAATGAGAACATTAACATTATGACAAAATATTTTATAATTTGTTATTTAAACAATATTTTTTTATTAATATTGGAACCGAACAGGGTCCAGGTCCAGAATAAATGTTCAACATGGGGATCTCGAGAACTATAAGAGATACGAAGTCGGTTAAATTAGACAAAAGATGCCCCATTAGGAGACCATTTTAATAGTATTTCGTTATTTGCGAAAAATGTATAGGTCATTAGTTACAGGTGAAAATGTAAATTTGTTTTTTTTAGTTTTGCAAATAGCTTTTAAGTGTGAAGTAATACTAGATTTTAACTTGCACATCTTTAAGGTACTTTTTATGTTCTTTCTAAATGTTTTTCATCTATAAATTTAATAATTGTTGCATTTTTTCAGCTTAAAACAAATGATCATAGGCATGTTACATCGCTGGAAAGCTGAAAATTATCTTTTCGTACTCATGCATTGAAATGTGTTGTTTCACGTCGCTTGAGCAACGTCCGAAACGTCAATTGCCCAGGTCTCCACCAGATAAGCGACCGGGAAATTTTGGAAAAAACACTCTTCTATTTCTAAAGCATTTCTTAAAGAAATATATTTATAATGAAAAGTATAGTTTGTCAAACATTCTTCAGCTTAATAATAACAAAAGAAAATGGTGGAATATTGACTGAAATTTAATTTTAAAAGAATGAAGTTAGTGCCTTTGGTTCACAATATTGGCAACAATTTCTGCTTGGCGGGAGCCGCAAACCAGAGCACTCGGGAAGTCGGTAAAACATAACCAACAAACGTAATGTAAATTGTAACAAAACAATAAGAAATTTAACAAGTTTATTAAGTTTAAATATAATCTATACTACAACACTACAAGTGATATACTTGGTAAGTAATAGTTAAATACCATGATTAACACTACATTACATAAAAAACCTTAAAATAATTTGAATATAAATTTGAACATCACTCTGAAATTAGCTACACATCAGTGTTATGTAATAAAGTTTTAATAAATAAAATTATTTGTACACAAATTACTAATAATTATTAGTTTTATATTATTCGTACAAAAAATATTGTACAAACCACGTGCGTGAACTTGGTTCCTGGAATCGTTCTATATGGCAACGCTCGCAAGCTCACGCCGCCAAACACTCATCCGGGAACTAATTGTTCAGGCACATGTAAATAACTATTTCAATGGTGTATCTTCCCAATACGGTGTCCATATAGAAGTTAAAACATTGATATCGTAACACGAAAACAGTGATAAAAACATCTGATGTGGCCAGCACATTACCTTCCGTCAGTTCTATGTATTTTGTACAAATTTCATACCGAAAGTTCCTTGCTAAATATTCTATTTCTTGTACATTACCTTCCGGCAGTTGCATGTATTTTATGCAAATTTCGTACAGAATATTATGTCTTAATTATTATTTTGTGACGTTTTCTATATACAGCGTAATGTACCTGCAGAAATAAAAGATTTATTATTATTATTTCTTGTACATTACCTTAAGGCAGTTGTATGTATTTTATATAAATTCCATACAGAAAGCACAAGATCCTATATTTCCAGTAAAAGTATAAGACAAACACACTATGTCAATTTCACTTGACACTGACATCTTTCAATCAGAATTTTCTTAATATAGTAGCTGTTTTCACAGCTATAGCTATTTTATGAAATGAAAACTCAACATTTTAAAATTTAGTACAAATAAAAATATTTGTGCATGTACGCACATAAAGAGATAAATTATTGGTACCTATTATTTTGTCATTTAGCTGGCGCCGGCAGCCATATAACTGCTTTACTATTCATTCTTCATTCATCCAGTATTTTTATTAGTTACCAATAGACCTTTTCAATTTAAAGAGATAGAAGATATGCGCAATAGGGATCTGCGCATAGTAAGAACAATTGAGATCCATGGCGTTTGTTTCAAAAAAATTAGACTTAAAATGTGAGAAAAGTTTCTATCAAATATAAAAAGCTTTTTATTAAAAGTTACAAAAGCTTTTGTTGAGCTAAAATGTCTAACGCTGCAAATTTTCACCGAGAATACAGGTATTTTAATGACTGCAATATTTTGATAGGTCAACTGGAAATTGTTGGTGCGATTTTACTTATTATTTGCAGCGATAGAAAGAGATAGTCGTTAAATTGAAAAGGTCTGTTCTAAACTTATAGTTAATGTTAAAATATTGTTCAATAATACATGCACATATTGTGCAATATAGTTTTTATTGATACACTATATTGCACAATTATTCAACATATCCCTAAAACGATCAATAATACTGTACAATCTTACATATTGTGCAATATTATTAAACATTTATACGAGTATATATAGATTCATTTGTTCAGTTGTTCATTTCCATTGTAGAAAATTTTAGCCTGTGCTTGCAAGCGTAATTAATAACATTTACTGTACACATTGTGTAATATAATAAGCAGTATAAGGTTATATATTAATAGAAAATAAGGGAATACAATTTTTGCTCCTTTTTGTGGACAACGATTACGCCTTGTTTGATGCAACCGATTCGACTTTGCCGGGTCTTCTCACCAGCTGTGTCGGTGTGTGGTGAAACTCCACGAGTTTAAGTGAATGTGTTATTTGTGTTTTACAGACTTGTAATCATAAAATAAATAAAGTAAGTGTTACTTATTGTTCAATATATTAGTGCTTTCTTAATATGACACATTACTTTCCATGATAATGGCGTAAATATGTAGAAATATGGGTACGAAAACATGTATAGGTTATGTTTTAAATTTACTTATTTTATATCTATACATTAATGCACAATTATTTGGAAGAAGTGTTTTATATTAGACATTGTTAGGGCTGTAATGTGTGAAAATATTTAATTATTTAAGTAAAAAGTTTTAAAATTACACATTTTATTGACGTTCTACGTTTGTGCAGCAGACAACTAGTGACATCTGTTGGTGAATTCAGTATTGATTATTCCGGCGCATAAATTCAAACGTATAAATAAACAGATTGTGGAATGAATGTGGAACAGAGGTTTAAAGAGAAACGTTAAGATGGCTGCTGAAAGTAGTAATTTGATTAGATTGGAGATATTTGCATATTAAAGAGGTTGCGCGATTCGCGTTCGAGTTTGAAACTGTGCGTTGAATGTTTGAGCGGCGAGGCTTGCCGGAGTCCGTCTTGAAATTACCGCTGTTGTGTTCGGTTGACCTGGGGCAGTTGCATCGATAATTACATTAATACCGATTCCTGTGTCAGTGGTTAATTTGAAATTGCAGTGTGCGAGACGCTCTAGTCCGTCATTAGGGCCGCGCTTGGCTCTGAATATCGAGACAGTTCGATTAAAACTAACCACATTTGATATCAGACCGAAGAATTGTTATTGCAGGGTAGAGCCGGCTTGAA
The DNA here is from genome assembly GCA_963082715.1 of Harpalus rubripes. Classification (NCBI taxonomy): domain Eukaryota; kingdom Metazoa; phylum Arthropoda; class Insecta; order Coleoptera; family Carabidae; genus Harpalus; species Harpalus rubripes. Next base: position 84,406,050 of record OY720448.1, read on the forward strand.
ACACCGGTATAATCTTCATGAAATTGTTGCCGGATGCCCTGTGGGCCGAGCAGCTCCTCCTATAACTGTTATATTTACCATAAAAACACTCAAATTTCGAAAATATGCACATTCGTGCGCAATTAAAGCCCATCATAAATTTTATACACAAAGATTTAACATTTCCCCAGCGTGTGGTTATATGCAAAATAAGGCCGTGATGGCGCAGTTTTGCAAATGATACGTTTTAGTGGAGATAGCTCATAGCTCAGGGAGATGATGATGATGATGCTGAGCGAGAGGCCGTCTGTTCTGTTGCAGAATGCCCCCGAAGAAGGTGGAGGAGCCCGAGAGGAAGCCGCTGATCGGACGCGTGGGCACCAACCTGCGCGTCGGCATCGTGGGCGTCCCCAACGTCGGCAAGTCAACGTTCTTCAACGTGCTCACCAAGTCGCAGGCCGCTGCGGAGAACTTCCCTTTCTGTACCATCAACCCCAATGAAAATAAGTATCCCAATTTACATAAGCTTTTAAAAATTAAAAAAAAAAAACTGGCGAAATAACATATGTAACATATTTTGTCGCTTCTTATCTTATCAGTTCAAAAACTTTTATTTATATTTGATATCTATTATTTAACTATTTGTCAAATATATCCGTAAGTAATAAATAAAATACCTATATTAAAATAAAGACTAAAAATACGAGGGTCACGTTAGAATGGGCCGGTTTCACATTTTTAAAAGTATTTTAAATGAAAGTTTATGCAATATTTTTCATAGTAATATAAAAAATCTGTTGTGGATACCACAAGACTTCTTTGTACGCAAGACCAATTTGAAGTATAGACCCAATTATAAAATTGCACGCTTGATTGCACGTATTTGACGTAATTTGACATTAACATCTATTTTTTTATTTTTTTGTTATTTTTTGTCCTAATCCATAGCAAGCTTCATTACAAAAACCAAAAAGTATATAAGTTTTAAATTTACATATCTCGCTTATACAAAGGGCTAATTTAATAATACTTGATGTGCTAGACGCAGAATTTAATTCTCTAAAACTCTTAATTGAAGCATTTATTTCTAAAATCAAAATGAAAGTATTTTAAATGAAAATTTATGCAATATTTTTCATAGTAATATAAAAAATCTGGTGTGGACACCACAAGACTTCTTTATACGCAAGACCAATATGAAGTATAGGCCCAATTATAAAATTGAACGTATTTGACGTAATTTGACATTAACATCTATTTTTTATTTTTTTGTTATTTTTTGTCCTAATCCATAGCAAGCTTCATTACAAAAACCAAAAAGTATATAAGTTTTAAATTTACATATCTCCCTTATACAAAGGACTAATTTAATAATACTTGATGTGCTAGACGCAGAATTTAATTTTCTAAAACTCTTATTTGAAGCATTTATTTCTAAAATCAAAATGAAACCATTTTATTCAAGAAAAATTCAGGTAATATATCACTTCCGGTTAGCCTATTTTAACCAAAATCTACTATGTTATTCCAATTGACATAAAAGTCTTACATACTAAATTTGAAAAGTTTTGGATTATATTTTAAAATAGTTTTTCATGAAAATCTATAGGCTTCAAATAAAGTACCATTTCTAGAAATTATGTAATGACCAAAAAGGAAGGTGCACAACTAGATGTTATAGCAGTCCTAAATACAAAATTTCAACTTTCTACGGCTTACCGTTTTTGAGTTATGTGAGATACGTACGTACGTACGTACGTACAGACGTCACGACGAAATTAGTCAAAATGGATTCAGGGATGGTCAAAATAGATATTTCCGTCGAAATCTGAAAACCGAAATTTTTTGCGATTACAATACCTTCTTTACTTCGTACAAGGAAGTAAAAACAATAATAATTTATTGTTATTGTCGTATATAATTAAATAAAAAGATTGGCGCCAGAAATAGTCATGAAAAACAACCCCCCACTCCTGTGACGTCGGAGCACGTACAGTACGTCATTCATAGCCAATAGGAAAACAGTTCACGTTATTTATATAAATGTGTTAAATGTGCTCTGGCTCTGACGTCACATTCTGTTTCTGATCACGTGCCTTTTTGAAAATATTACACAAATTTCAATAATTAATTGTAAAAAAAATTGAAGCTCTTTGAAGAATAACATCCTTAAGTCATAAAAATTCTTGTAATAGCCCTCGTCTTGGAATCAAAATTTGCACATTTTAAACAGTTATTTATCTTTGATTTAAAATTAAGTTCCTTAAAATCTACTTAACCAGTATATCGTTATGAGTGAAAATATAGAATTAACCATGAGCAATTTCTTCAGTTTCTTAGCAAAATAAATAAAAATAATAAAAAAAACAATTATTGTCATACTCTCTTGATTTGGTAATGCGCGATTTTGACTATTTTTTGGACTTGGAAAAAAGTATGGGGTAGAAGGTTTTCTTCTGAAGAGGAAGAGAATTTATGATTATTTTATTTTGAAAGTATTCCAAAAGAACATTATTTGGGAGATTTTAAGAAGAGGAAGAAAAGAATGGTGAAGTGTATTAATGTTGAAGGGAACTACTTTCAACATTTTTAGCATTTAAATTCTAATACATCGTATTCTTAATAATTCTAGCGTGACCCTTTTACGAGCCCTTTTATAAATTAAATTATGAAAATTATGTTCGATAATTCACTAAAAATAATTATTTCGCTTGTTTTTTTTTATGAATTTGAACTACCTAAGCTTTGCTTGTTATTTGTATGTTTTAATGTGTGAACAAATGAAAGTTGAACTCATAAAAATTAAACATTTGAACAACTTGTAATATAGGTACATTAAATAAATCGATATAGATTTAATAAAAAATTAATGCAACAAATAACACCAAATACATATAAATTATGTGATATCTTAGGCCCATAATTAATAAATATCTGATGTGGTCAGCACATTACCTTCCATTAGTTCTATGTATTTTGTACAAATTTCATACAGAAAGTTCCTTGCAAAAGATTCTATTTCTTGTACATTACTTTCCGGCAGTTGTATGTATTTTATACAAATTCCATACAGAAAATTTCTAGCAAAAGATCCTATATTTACAATAAAATTATAAGATAAACACACTTATGTCAATTGCACTTGACACTGACATCTTTCAATCGGAATTTTCTTAATATAGTAGCCGTTACCTTAGCTGTCTACTGTATGAAATTTAATTTCGTTTTATTTTTGGGATCTTGCTAAAAATCGCATATCGAGATTTTGATAAATGACCACGTTTTAAGGTCGTATTGTTCTAGATTTCTATGACAAAAATTTATTCGTATGAATTTTTCGCAAGAAGAACTATCAGTACCTAATCGCACAAATATTAATAATAAACAGTTTTATTTATTGGCTAATGCAAACTACTGTCCATTATTGCAATTGTTTCTTAATAAAAACACAATTTCCATAGTATACTAAATTTAATTTAAATAATTTAGACAAAAATAGTGAATAACTCCAAAATTATTGGTTTTAGGCATAGGATACTCTTAATAACATGTAAAGACAACATAAAAAGAAACCCAACTAAATAATAAAATATAGAGTGTTCCATTTGAAAATGACGAAAAATAGTCATTTGAAATTGCGTAAATTTGATTCACTTTATTGATCATTCTGTATAATTATATTTTAAAAAAATATGAGAACATAGAGTATAGTTAGGTATAGTTGTACAGAATTTTTTTATTCTTATGTTTTACTATTAAAATAACTTTAGTACGCCCTTATAAAGCAATACGCGTATTAGGTTATTTTTAGAGAAAAAACAGAATAACTTGACAACGCCGAGGAAAATTAAAAAAAAAAATTACATGTGCGTATAGGTAAATAAAATACAATTCATAATATATGAAAATATATAGGGCGATCCATTTAAAAAAAGAGAAACAATTCTCGCTGAGCCGTAATGCAACACCCTGTATATGTGAAAATAATTTTATGTTATACTCCTTGCGTAGACGAATAAATTTTGTTAATAAATTTATGGTCTATTTCTAACGACAAGAGAGATATCAAAGACGGTCATTTCAAAGACCCATTCTGCATAATAACGAGAATTTAATTCATGAGTCACGTGACATGTTTTCCGCCAATCAACATTCAGAATCTCCCTAGTTACATGTCTATCACAGCGATGATAAAAAAAAACAAAGAAATTATCACCTTATTTATATTCGTTACTAAGGGATTTGTTAATTAAAAATGTGCGATAATCGTTGGGTTGATATCAACAACGATGAAAATAATAAGGCAATTGTCAAATTAACCATATTGTAATATAATATATTAAAAGTTAGGTTAGTAGCACACACAGTGTGTCACAAAAATTCATTATATTCTCCATTAAATACAGGCTGTCTCAGAACTCGCGCCCCAGAGCGAATGAGGAAACACGAGACTGCACTCGGATGTGTAATTTTGAAGAAAAAAAAATCTAGCTTAAAAGATATTCGAGAAAAGACGTCTTAAAATAGACCAATAAGAGTCCTACACCTTTAACGTGTGTTTGCCGTAATTTTACGTTACTATGGTTTTATACAAATCAAATCTTCTTTAAAATGTGTGGGCGACTGTAGTTTTCGAAAAATGTCAGTCTCAAATTAATTTGACAAGGTGAATAAAAAAAGGCAAATTCTTACCATGTATTCAGTCGCTGATTACGTAGAAATGATTATAATTTTCGGAGAATGTGGACGTAACGCCAGAGAGGCAGCACGAGTCTATTCGGAACGTTTTCCGGATAGAAATCTTGCTAAACTAAATTAGTGACAGTGAAAAGTCAACTCTAAAGTGTCAAAATTACAGTAAGTCAAACAAATTTTGTAACTCACTAGTAGTATTTTTAAAACCTAGCAACCAGTTTTATTTTGTAATAATATCATCACACCTCAAGATATTCTTCCGGGATTGGTGTATTAAAAAGTCTTGTAACTCCGTTATGCAAGCAGCCGCAAATTATTTTCTTCTATTTGTTGGCAACCTATTGTCGTCGGCAAGTGTCAGTTTCGTCTGGGGCGCGAGTTGTGAGACAGCCTGTATAAGCTCGTGATATATGATTAATAATTAAAGATATTGTTCGTGAAACCGAAGCAGCACATTTCACTCGAGAATATCTTTGATGATAATCATATCACTTGTTATATTACGTATGAAAATAATATTTAAAAAAAAAAACAGACAGCTATGTTTGAATATATTTTTGTCATGTCTGTCACATTTAACGTCATCTTATAAAAATGACAGAAATTACGGACCAAATTCCTCACGAAAATAAAGAATTGTTGCACATTCCCATAGACCAATGTATAATAAGTGATTATGATAATCTCCCACGCATATTTCGTGGGAATATTAATATCGATATACCAGAACCGAAGGAATTGCATAAAACTTTTGCCAAACCTTTTATCTATTACCACCATGCAGAAGATGAAGATCACTATAATAAAATTCAAGATCTGTTTGAACTTCAGCATGAACCAGACAATGAAAAAGTTGTTAATTGTTACACTGATGATGATGCGGAAACTCAGTATTTAACAAGAAATCCAGTTTCATTTTTAATTCTTGGAAAACCAGAAATTGGACAGACACACTTGGCACAATTATTGTCACAACATTGGAAGTGTATGTATATTTCACCGGAATCAGTTTTAAGAGAAGAAATTGAGAGTGATAGCCGACCAGGTAAAATATGAAGATCATTTATATGACATAATAATTATGTTGTATGTCGTTTGTATTTTTAATGTAATAACTTTTTTAAAGTTGTTTATATATTATTTATTTTTTTTACTCATTTCTAATTTGTTCTAATTTTTGTATTAAAATTTTGTTCAAATTTCAAAATATTGAACAAAAATAAATAAAAACAATATTGTAAATAAGTAAATACCCCTACGTCAAGCAAAATGACCACAATGTCTGCTATACTTCGTTCGCTGAAACGAGAGAATGTGGAACTAAGAGTAATTTGAACCAATTCTTGAACAGAGACAAGTCATTCTATTGGTCAAAAGAGGATAATTTTGGAGCCAAACCAATAGAATGACTTATTTTTGATCAAGAATTAGTTCCACATTCTCTTGTTTCAGCGAATGGAGTATACAGGATGTCCGGATTTAGAAGACCACTATTGGGATCTGGAAAACTATGAGATTATTGTCTATCTATAATTTTTCTATTGGTACATTTTCAAGATATAATACAAACTTACATTTTCTTAAATAAAAATAAATAAATATATCATCACGGCATATTTCCCATTGCTGGGTGTGCCAATCTGCTTTGTACGCAGACATCGGTAAGAATGGTGACATATTCGTACCGTGCGGATGTTTAACAGGCGTCACCTCACGGGCACTCGTTGCTGGCGTGGAGAGTGCACCGCAGGGGTCAATTTTGTGCCATTTAAAATTCGAGATATTTGGCGTCGGTCGGGATCGAATCCGGTTCCCCAGATTCACGACTAGACACTCAGGCATGCGGCCACGAGACACAATTTTCTTAAATGGAACCCATATTTGATTTTTGCTTTAAAAAATGCTCATTTTTCTCTTTGGATTTGTGTTTTAAATAATTTTTTGAATCATACATGCTACTTACGTGAATTTGAAAATTTAGAGTTAAAATTAAATTATAAAACATGGTAGTTATGAAATAAGTTACTTAAGTAAAATAAAATACTATTTTAAAAAACTAATTAAATTACTGACAAAAAATAAGAATTATGGAAAATAATGAAAAATCTATGTTTTTGAGAGTAAAGTAAATTTAAAACACAATAACCCTTATACCAGTCGAAAGAGAAAAAAATAAGTATTTTTTAGAGTACAAATCAAATATAGGTTCCATTTAAAAAAAAAAAAAAATTGTGTTATTTCTCGAAAATTTACCAATAGAAAAATTGTTTTTGTACGCCACTGCATAAATAATAAAAATATATAACTTTTTTATTGAAACATTTTTCTCGATTATTGATAGATTAGAAATAATTTCAAAATGAAAATATCGACCAAATTCAGTTTTCCGCCATTTTCTTGTAATCTATGAGAAATGAGAATGTTTGTCAAAACAAAAGTACATCTAAGATTGTCCCCCCAAGGCGCACCATACCCGTTTAACCGAAATCGTATCTCTTAAGGTGCATTCACAAATGAAAATTAGGTTTATGGTTTTTGTTTAAGTTTAAGTGTCATTCATAAATGTAAGTTTAAATTACCTGAAAATTAGTTTTGATATGTACAGACATCTGTGTAAATGCTTCAAAAACAAGATTAAAATATCGGTAGAGAACTAGAGCAGTACTCAACAAGACACCTGTGCGCCGTGAAAATGTCATTCGCTTGATATTATTGGTTATATTTCAGCAATTAAGTTATGACACTCTCCACGTTCTTCTCGCAATTGTTTAAAAAGCCGAATCCACCAAGTGGATACTAAATAAAGACGGGTGTATATATCTATAACATTTCAGACTCGTTCTCATTAGTGAAGTTTGCGACGTCAAACTAAATCATAAACCTAAAGTTTAGACCTTGCAATGTTTAGCTTTATGGTTTGGATTTAGAGACCCTAAATTCTGAAGTGTGAATGGAGTCATTACATAATATGCGGCCAAAGTCTTTAAATCTAAAGTATAAACCATAAATCTAAACCTAATTTTCATTTGTGAATGTACCTTTATAGTTTCCGAGATCCCAATGGTGGCCTTCGAAATCCGGACACCCTGTAGAATGTGTGACCGCCTGCAGACTGTGTCATTACTATTATAATAATATATGCTGTACCGTTGTATAATCACAAAAAAAAATATATATATATATTGTATTCAATATTGTGTTCTTCCCAGGTAAATGTATTAAATATAATTTGGAAAATGGAAGAAGCGTCGGCCCAGAAATAATATTACGATTAGTAGAAAAACGAGTCAGAAGTCAATCTGCTCAACATAGAGGCTACGTAATAAGCGGTTTCCCTCTTCTAAAAAACGAATTCTTCAAAGAAGATCCCATCAGCTCAGAATCAGCTGTCTTCAACGTCCAAGAAATCTTCGAAGACCTCATTCCTTCAAAACCAATGCCAGCTAAACCTGGATCTGTGTCTTTGGTGCGTGATGGTGCATCTTCCGTTGTTTCAACCAGAGAAGGAACTCGAGAAGAAACTAAAGAAGCAACTAAATCAAAAGTAGAATTCGATGACGATACCAAATCGATTCAGAAAAAGTCTGAGATTCACCTCAGTAAAGATATGGATATAGGTCCAAGTGATATGACTATTGTTGCTCATACGGAATCGTTTCATTGTTTGTCAGATTCTCAAGAACAACTAAAATTTATTAAAAGCTTATTGGGACAACCTTTGATTATAATTTATGTTATGTGTGGGACCATAGATGTTCGCAATAAAAGAGAAAAGTATAGATATAATATAGAATTAGAACAAGAAGTTTTAAATCCTCCTGAATGTTATGACGAAACTGAAAGTAACCCTGATGATTTTTTGTTCCCGTGGTCGAGATATCAAATAGATGGCAATACGGCAAAAGTGATGATCAAACTTCCGATGCATTTTAGGTCTTGTATTTCCACTCAGCTTTGGCAATACAAATGCCACGTTCATTCTATGTTAAAAGGTATTATTTTAGAACACAATCCAGAATATTTCATAAAACTGGACGGCAGATTAAGTCCCGAAAAAATGTTTGATTGTATTGTCAACCGACTGCAGATGTTGTCATTTCATCCAGTTTTGTTACCGCGAAAACTATCCGATGAAGATGAGACATACGGAGAATTTGGTGGCCTTACCGAAGGTCCCAAATTTCCCACTGATTTTGGAAGCCTTTTACCTGAAGAAGCATTTCCTCTGTTAAGACAGAAGATGATTGTTGGTCCAATGTACAAATTCCAACTGTCAAACTGGGCTTACAAATGTCCTGTTTCCTTAAAAGATGGCAGATGTGTAATTGGAAAAACAGATCTTGCTGTACAGTACATGAACAAAATATTCTTCTTATCTTCAGAAGATGCTCTTCTAAAATTCTATCGAAATCCAAGACCATATCTTCTTCCTGTTTTACCTAGCCCAACTTGTAGAATATGGGTTATGGGCCCAAAATGTAGTGGAAAATCAGTTGTTGCTAGATGTTTAGCAATATTACTTAACTGTAAAATATTGAATCCATTTGATTTAGAGTTAGGATACATGAAAAGAAAAGAAGCAGATTTTATAGATAAATTAAAAATAGCAGCAATTACAAAACGACTTTCAGAGTTAGACGAACTACGAAAAAAAGAAAGAGAAGACAAAATAAACTCATGGAAAGAGGAATCAAAATTAATATTGGAAAAAGCTATTGCTTTAATGAAAAGTGGTGTTAGAATATGCTCAATCAGAAGTAGTATGAAAATAGGATCAGCTAAAAGTGTTAAAATTGGCTCAACGTTACCTCAGAGAGGAGAAGGGAGTGCTAGAATTGGCACAGTATCATCTCAGAGAGGAGAAGGGAGTGCTAGAATTGGCACAGTTTCATCTTCGAGAGAAGGGAGTGCTAGAATTGGCACAGAATCAACTCAGAGAGGAGAAGGGAGTGCTAGAATAGGCACAGAATCAACTCAGAGAGGAGAAGGGAGTGCTAGAATTGGCACAATATCACCTCCGAGAGGAGAAGGGAGTGCTAGAATTGGTACAGAATCAACTCAGACAGGAGAAGGGAGTGCTAGAATTGGTACAGAATCAACTCAGAGAGGAAAAGGGAGTGCTAGAATTGGCACAGTATCATCTCCAAAAGGAGAAGAGAGTGCTAGAATTGGCACAGTATCAGCTCAGAAAGGAGAAGGGAGTGCTAAAATTGGCACAGTATCACCTCAGAGAGGAGAAGGGGGTGCTAGAATTGGCACAGTTTCATCTCCAAAAGGAAAAGAGAGTGCTAGAACTGGCACAGTATCAGCTCAGAGAGGAGAAGGGAGTGCTAAAATTGGCACAGTATCACCTCAGAGAGGAGAAGGGAGTGCTAGAATTGGCACAGTATCATCTCCAAAAGGAGAAGAGAGTGCTAGAATTGGCACAGTATCAGCTCAGAGAGGAGAAGGGAGTGCTAAAATTGGTACAGTATCCCCTCAGAGAGGAGAAGGGAGTGCTAGAATTGGCACAGTATCATCTCAGAGACGAGAAGGGAGTGTTAGAATGGGCACAGTATCATCTCAGAGAGGAGAAGGGGATCATCATCAACAACAAGAAGGAACACAACAAGAAATGGATGAAACAGAGCAACTTTTAGAAGAAGAAGAAGAAGATACAGAAGCTGATTCAGTAAAACTCCAATTATTAAGCTTTAATCTTCCATGTTTGACAGACGTAGATCAAATGGAAATTTTATGCACCAACAGCGAACAACTTTTACAACACCTTCCTGAAGAACTAAAAGTTCCTATTGAACCTGCTACAGTTTTCGATTCCTTCGTTTACGATTACGTAGAACAAGTCGGCCAAACTGCCAGTATTCCAGATATGTCGTTGTCGATTGAAGAAAAAGTAGAAATGTTCAAAACAGAAATAGATCAAGCTGAAGAAGAATACAGATTTTTATACAAACGTTTAGGAGGCTGGGTAATAGATGGCATGACAACTGATATGGAGATTTTAGAAAAACTTGCTCCTCATTACCTTGCTGATGATGTCATCTATCTTCAAGATGAAAGTATCGAGCATATATTTTTACGAGAAAAATTTACTAATAAAGAATTTGATTCTTGGATAGACGTTAATGAAGTTTTTATGCGTTTAAAAAAAGATTCCATAATGCAACCACAATATAGAATGAGATCATATTCTTCTGCAGCTAATTTCATCAAATCATTAGTTGATGACATACAAGACAGAGTAATAGTAACAGTAGATGAAGATGTTACAGAAGAAGAACTTCAAGATGAAAGAAATAAAGACTACGAAGATTCTATCGAAGAATTTTTAGTAAGTTGGTCATCAGTTAAGAATTTTTTACAAGATTTCAGCATATCTCCAATGGAAGTAAGCATAGATAGAACATCAACAATGGATATGTTAGTACAAATCATAACTAATCTAGAAAACAGGTACAGGAAAACTGCGTCTTTCTTCACGGAAGCAGAACGGATGCAAGAAATGAAAGATTTCGCTGAACCATATGAAATGGGAGAAGGAATGGGTGGTGAAGGAGCCACTGATGATTCTGCTCTTGAATTTTTCAGAAGAAATCGTCGTCTCGGACGCACCAACATGTACTGTCCTGTCGTTTTCGATCGTTATTTTGTTCTTTGGAAAGGAAAAGATGAATTTGCAGTAAAGTTCGAACAGCAAATATATTTTCTATCATCTGAATCAGCCATGAATGAATTTGTAGAAAATCCAAGATTATTTTTGACAGATATCCCACCTAGAGAAATACCTCCTGCTAGAATATGTTTGACAGGTACTCAGAGAGGTGGTAAATCTAGTCTTGGCCAGAAATTGGCAGAAAATTTTGGTTTGTGCTATATACATTACGATACACTGATATTAAGCATTTTAAATCTTCCTAGCCATAATGATTTCGAAGATATATTTCGTTTAGATCCATCATTGAATAGTTCTCTATCTACAAATTTGGAAGAAGTACAACAAGTCAAAAGATATATTGATAACGGTGAACAATTTGAAAATAACATAACCAAAAAATTGCTAGTTCCTTTGTGGTTTGAAGAACCATACCAAACAGTTGGTTTTGTTCTAGATGGTTTTCCAAGACGAGTTAGTGACGTTGAAATAATGATAGAGAATTTCTTAATCCCAGATGTTGTCATTGAAATTAATGTAAATCAAGATGATTACATCACTAGATTATTACCTCAAAAAATGGAATTATATCGCGGCGAAATTATGGAAAAAAAACGTATCAAAGACTTGGAGAACGAAAAAATTTACAACGCCTGGTTTGAATCGAGATTGGAGCGACAAAACATTCTATTAGAAGAAAAACGTGAGGCCAGGCGTCTTCAATTCATAGAAGAAAAACTTGCTAATAAAAAATTACTTCCTACTCCTGTTCATAGTGGAATGGCAATGGGAGATCTGCCAGAAGAAGAAGCAGCAGTTGAAGATACAAGTTGGTTCGTGTACGACGAACTCATGGAAAGTGAAGATACGGCAGAAGTAAACAAACTACTTGATGAAGAAATACCAGAACCGAAGTTCAACGATGTTTGGGAAGCTGAAGACGAGACACAAATTCGAGTAATGGGTTATCTTAACGCAGACTATCCCAAAGATCTTGAAAATTTGGATAGCGTAAGGACCGATTTACGCAAAGAAAATATTGAATGCACTTTGATTCAATCAGATCTTTTTGTACCAAATGAAGAACTCACTTTAAACGATAAATATTTGTATGAAATGATACGAATGGTGGATCCGTTAAAATTCAGAAATTTATCTGTATTTGAAAGAGTGTACGAAATAAACTTGGATGTTGCTGAAAAACTAATAGAACAAGGATATTATTTTTTAAGCAAATTTGGAAGAACATGTCCTGTTCAAGTATATGAAAAATATAACCCTATTCAAATGTATTTTCCAGGTATGGCAGCAAATGCTTTATACCCAGTTATTCACAAATCGTATATTTATTTTATCCATGGCGAAGAAAGTTTGAAAAAATTCATAGACGATCCTCTTACTTACGTTTTAAACAAAGACTACAAATTTCCTTTAATGCCATTTAGAATTGCTGTCATAGGTCCACCAAAAAGCGGAAAAACTACGCTAGTAAATAGATTTTCTAAAGAATTTGACATGAAAATAATATCGAGAGGTGCAGCAATCCGAAGTATGCAGAAAACATTACCTGACGCTGAGTTAACAAAAAATATAAATCAAATTTTAAATGCTGGATGGTCTGTAACTCTTGACCAAACAGCAAGAGCAGTAGAAGCAATGACAATGCATTCCCAAAGCCTTTCTCAAGGTTATGTCATGGACGGATTCCCAAATACACAGCAAGAACTGACGCATTTTAAATACATAGGAATTGTGCCTCATATAATACTAGACGTTCAAACTACTATGATTAAAATTAAGGAATATTGCGAGATTCCCGTAAAACGAGATCCATTCCCAAATTATTCGTTTGAAATGATAACACATTTATGCGACCAGTGGCAAAAGAATGCTGCATATTTTCGTTCTGTTATGTCCGACGAATATTCTGACATATACCCTATCGAAAATTTGGATAGTAAATGGAGATTATGGGACCAGGCAAAGAAAATATGTTTCACAGTTTTGAAAGAGTTTCAAATCTATTTAATTAATAAAGAATATGACAATGTTTTAAGCGTTAGATACTTGTCTGTAACACCAAAAGAATTCTTTGCTCTTCAAAGTGTATTTATGAATTATTGTCCTTTGTGTTATTATTATGACGATTATTTAATACAATCTAGCAATTACCCGGAAAGAAATTGTGTTTTTCAATATTTAGGAGAATATTTTTATATTTGTGAAAGACATCATGATCAATTCATTAAAAATGCTGCTATGTATCTGCCACCAATAAACGAAAAACTTTTGCCATTAGATTTACCAAAAAGAATTACAGGACAGTTGAGTGATAAATCTTACCAAAATGGATTATGCATCGTTTGTTTTTGGGACAACCAACCAAAATATGTTTTACGACTAGGCGACCCACAATTCGCTGTTTTGTACAAAGGTGTACAATACTTATTTTGCAGTGAAGAATGTTTGAGAAAATTCATGTGCACTCCTGTACCATACTACGACAAAATAATTCATTTCCAAAACCCAAAACCGATCGAAATTGGCGAACTAAACAAACTGCCAACTCTTGGCTACTTCGAACAACTAGCCGCCCGTATACTCATCGATGCCGTCATGCATGTAGAAATCTACAGACCCTACTTCGTCGGATTGGACATTTCGAAATCTGCGGCTATTCAAATCGCGCTGTTTTTGAAACGTCACAACCCCAAAACAAATACACTGACCCTAGAGTTGTACAATGAAGCACAAGAGAAACTCGATGAGCGACGGCAGAAGTTTACGAGATGTTTAGCGTATTTCAAAGGAAGATTGAATCCATTTATAGACTGGAAACCGAGACATATACTACCTACTCGAGCAGGATCTGAATTGGTTTTGGATTTAATAGATATTTACAAGTGGATGGAAGGAAGAATGGGCGAAAGTAAAAGCGACATGAGAAATGGATAATTAATTTTTATTTATTATGTTATAATATATTTTATTTATTATGTTCAATTTACTTATAAACTGAATCTGAATAAATGAATTAATGGATAATTGTAGACTTTTCACTGCTGTCGAAGTTATAATTGAACCGGTGAGATGTACAGGGTGTCTCATTTTCGTTGTTTTTTTAAGGTATCTCGGGTAATATTAACGATAGAGCAAAACAATTTGCACATTGCTGCGTCAACTTTTCGAGAAAGGTTTAACGCTGGATTTATACAGCGTAAGCCGTAACGTAACGTACCGTGCCGTAACGTAATGTAAAGAATAAATCAATGTATACATATGTGATAATTTATACAGACGTAAGCTGTAACGTGACGTACCGTGCCGTAACGTGTCAAAAACCCAAAGATCGCCAACTTTTATCTTTCTACGTTACGGTACGTTGCCTTATTACGAAAATTATTATTGCCCTGCGCTATAGTCTGTTTTTGTGTGGCTAATTATGTCAAAGTTGGAATTAATAAATTAAATGGATATAAATATAAAAAATACCACATTACGAATAGTTTGTCTTGTGTGACTTTGACTGACATAAGTGACATGTGTCAAAGTTTAGATTAATATATTAAATGGAAATATACAGGATGTAAATGAAATAAGTGCATTAAATTTAACCAGTAATGTAACTCGATGAGAGCAACAATATTTCTTAATAACATTTTTTTCTAAGTCTTTTAGATTTTGAGTTAAAATTCTTTAAAGATTATGGAGAACAAATGGCTGCTGCCGTATTCAAGTGGGATACAAACAGCTCAAAAATTATCGGTTATCTGTTACCCTTACAGTCATGAGTACCAATAATTAGTCGTCCATTTATTGTTCCCGCGCAAACATTTTTTAATGTAAATTTTTACAGCATTTTCATCTGTTGAAATGTGTATTGTGCATAATAAATACACCTTCCCAAGTAAATTCAGTCTCATTAATGAACATTATGAACCATTCCCAAAATCGAAGTCTGCTGGAAACATTGATCTTTTTGCACATGATATGGATACAACTGTTGCTTTATTTAAAATTGTCACATGTGAAACTTCGTATTGTGATAAAGATGTACAAGATTAACAAATGTGCGAATATTAGGACCAGTATGATTTGGAAACGCTCCGTCTAATAGTATGTTCCGTAACGCAACCGGTTCGACCAGATTTACGGTTTTGTGTTCCGTAACTCCTGAAATTATTTACCGGTTTCCATTTGAAACGCGGTTCCTGAAAAAGGTTGGTAAAAAGTCGGACCACGGCAACCACGAAATAATCTTGGTTCATAACAAAATCAAACGATATCCATCAGTGGGTAGTATTCTGTAACTCGTCCGTTATCAAATGGTTCCGTTATCACTATGGTTACATAGAAAATGACATTTTATTTGACATCTATGACGTAAGTACGCCAATCATCTTATAAAAAATAAGTTGCTATAGTGATAACAGTACCGTTTGATAACGGACGAGTTACAGAATCCCACCCAGTGTCAAATTTCTAAACCGCAGTTTTAGTGGTATTACTAATAATTATTATAGATGTAAGTATGAAAACATTATTTATATTTGAGATATTGGTGATTGTGTTATTTTTATTGGCATTATTCAAAGGTATCATTCACTTAGTTAATTTATATTTTTGTTAGGTTGTGTCAATTTTAAATGTCATATCAATTAATGGCAATCTGTCCCGAAATAGACGGAAATATTCAGGAACCATGGTGTACCCGGAATCAAGATACTGGTTTTTTTGGTTAACTTACGGAACGTAGTATAGTAAATGCGTTGGCAACTCTATAACACTGTCTTTATATCAACCACAAATTAAAATGTAGTAAAGATACGAATAAACAAATAAACCATAGGTAAGTAATTACAATGTCTGTGTACTCGCTATTTGTAAACGTAAGCATTTTGACAGAATTTTACCTGATAAACAAGTTTATTACTAATGTCAAAATTTAATTGCAACAACTGACAGGACTGTCAATTGCTAAAACAAAAATTTTCATAGCTATTGCTACTGCATTCAATTATTAGAAAAATACGTGGAACGACTCGTCAATTTACGGGGTTGTAAAAATGCTAAAAAAAATGCGATTTCGAGAAAAAGTTATTAAGAAATATTGTTGCTCTCGTCGAGTTACATTAATGGTTAAATTTAATGCACTTTTTTCAATTTACATCCTGTATATGAAATATACTGCATTGCGAATAAACTAACTAACCTGACAAATACAAATCTGATGTACACTACACTTGTATAGACAGAGCATTAGTATACTTTTTTACGAAAACGTACCGTAAAAGTTACAACGCTATTTTCGTGAAACGAAGTATAGATAATTATAGAAAACATCTAACTAGGTCAAGATCGGATATGCTCATTGGAATTCGGGGGAAAATTATTAATCATCGTATCGTTACGTTTTTACCTTCCGTCACCTTTAGGTAAGGAAGGTATTGTCTTTGGTCAAAAAATTCGGCGGTGAGTTTTTGATGAATGAGCACGTTTTAGGGTCCCTAGAATACGATTTTACTATTTTTACGATGATGTCTGTATGTGTGTGTGTGTGTATGTATGTGTGTGTGTGTGTGTCTGTGTGTGACAAAATTTTCTAATGCGATAACTCTAATACTACAATTCCAAAAATTATAATTCTTTCGTATTCCTCTTCGTTACAGCCATGTGAAGAGCTGATTAGATTTTGGTTATAATTGGTCAACCGGAAGTACCCTCATTTGAAGATTTTAACAGTTTTTCTTGAAAAAACGATGTTAAATATCATTTTTTCACATTTAATGTTATTATAAATATTAAAGAATTATTTATTCTCTATACAATTTGAATGCATTTTATACTTCATATTAAATGGACATAGAGTTAAAAAATTATAAAGACATTAAATATCATGTATATTAGTCAGCTTTGCTATAACTCTGGAAACAGTTGCTACATTAAGAAAATAGAAAATTCTGATTGAAAGGTGTCAGTGTCAAGTGCAGTTGACAGTATGTTTATGTTATAATTTTACTGGAAATATAGGATCTTTTGTTAGAAACTTTCTGTTTGGAATTTGTTTAAAATACATACAACTGCTTTAAGGTAATGTATAAGAAATATAATCTTTTTCAAGGAACTTTCTGTATGACATCTATACAAAATACATAAAACTGACGGAAGGTAATGTGCTGGCCACATCAGATTTTTTATAAAATTATTTAAGACCCAAAAATCACCAGGTTATTAAGAAATATAATAAGAAATAATCACCATTCACCAAACAACCTGTAAAATCACCAGACCTGGCAACACTGCATTCTGTTCTGTATACATTTGGCTTGGTTATAGACATTTGCCTTGTAAGAATGTTACTAAAAGTGGCGGAATATTTAAAATTAAATTAAAATTCTACTCTTGTATAAATATCCGTAAAAAGCCGTTTACCAGACTTCAACATCAACATACTGTTACAGTATACATGTTGCATTTTCTTGCCACACCAACCTATCACCTTTTCGTTGAACCATCACATTGCCATTTCAAAATTATCGGTTAAAAATTACCAGTTGAAATTTCCCCGAAAATGCCTCCACCATTTCTTCCTCTATAAACATACATCTCCATCTTAGTATGATTATACACATTCACATTCGTTCGTGTGTGATTGGGCTCGTTGTAGCACTCCTACTGTGTACCCTGTGTTTACGTACACAACTCACATGTACGCTAGTGTGTAGTGTGGTCAGTAGCATATGTGAAGTGGTGCTTGTCAGTGCGGAGTGGTTGTGTGTGGGTGGTGTGGTGACAGCGACTGGTTCCGGTTGTGATCATGTGACTTGTTTCAGGCACGTAGGGTTCCGGTACCTGACACTAGGTTTGACTACCTCTGTGACTACTACAAGCCTCTTAGGTAAGTGAAGGATTTATTCATAATTTTGAAGTAAAACATTAATGAGCCGGTTTCACAATTATTTTTAAAAAGTATTTTAAATGAAAGTTATGCAATATTTTTCATAATAATAATAAAATGTTATTTTCGGAAATGATTAATTAAAAAAATTGGCGCGAAAAATAGTCATGAAAAACAAACCCCCACTCCTGATATGTCAAAGTACATACAGCACACCATTCATAGCCAATACAAAACCAGTTTGTCCAACGTACGTCTACGTTATTTATATAAATAAAAGTAGTCGATAGATTGTCACATGTTAAGCTGTATATATACTTTGATGTCACATTCTGTTTCAGATCATGTGACTTTTTCATAATATAGGCGGTGTGCACAAAAGCAGTCAGCGCCGACAGCTGACAAAAATGACAAAATAATTACTCATTGAAACATAGCAAGGTTATGTTTTGTCAGAATAATTTTGCTATTTCTATTTTATAAAATATTAGCAATAAATGCGAAAGAGATGTCAAATATTATGTGATGCATTGGGGGGATGTAATAATTCTCACAAATTACCGATTGAAGTATCGAATTTTATAAATTGCCTAGAAGATTATATGAGAAACAGATGTTTAAGAAAATAACATTTTCTTCTACTATTTTAGGTATTCTTTGTAAAAGAAACTTATCGCATGAATAAAATTTCAACAATGGTCGTCTGATTGCAATAATGAATTATATAAAATGTGTTTCTTAAGTTTATATTTGAACAAAATATAATACAAGAAGCAAAAAATTGCCTTAAAATTGCATAATACTTGCAGTTGTATGAAATAGAAGTCTATTTTTGACATAATTCGTCTATTATAGATTTTGTACATATGTTAATGTTAAAGATAGAAATTCACATGGTTCGTATTTTTCGTGTATTTTCTTTTCCAAGCTTGTGCAATTGATTCCACTTAGAGCCTGGTGTATTTTCAATGAAGAATCTTCTTCATTTATTGCGAATATAAAAGAAAGATGCTAACATCATACACAGATATCGTGATATGTAGAAATTTAATTCTTTCCAATCATTTAAGTTTTCCAACTTTTTAATCTTAATTTCCATGTATTGTGCATCTTGTAACATTTAACTTATATTATAAATTATAATATAAATTTAAATATGATAAAGTGGTTTACAGAAAACACACATATTATGAGAAAAATTATATTTTCTGCCACAGTACCTTCGCTGGTATTTTGACTTTTTTGATTGTCACAACACATATATAACATTTTAAATATTTTCTTTATTCATTTCAATATACTATGATGTATAATATTCATACACAATAGCAACAACTCAAAATAAAATTGTAAATTCTATCACTTTCTCGAAATGTCAAAATTGATTCGATAATCAAAAATGCCAATGTAGCCGTTAGAGGCGCTGACGTTCAAAATGTGCACATCGCCTATTACACAAATTTCAATGATTAATTGTAAAATATCTAATGGATATTTTGTGATATTTTCAAAGAAAATGGCCTGTATTACAATCGCACTTTTATAATAAAAGTGCTTTTATGGAGTACACTCTTTACAATATATAATGTAAAATTGCGCTGCATAAAAGTGCTTTTATTATAATAATGCACTGGGAATACGGCCCACTATTTCTTAAAATTTAATACTTAGAAGGCATATTAAATTTTTTGCAGTAGTCGAATTAAAATTATAACCCGTGCGGTAAATTTGATTTGTTTTAACCCACCTGAAGTCATGATACACCTACCTATCTCTCAGATATATCCTATTAAAACTTATGTACACAATAGGGTCCCAGACTATTTTTTTTCTTATGAAATTTCATTGGAAAGCGTTCTGTTAGTTTTCGAAAATCTATCGTTGTTCCTTAAGTCGTATATTTTTTCTGAATACTGCATTGGTAGCAATTCCTCTATCAGCTTAACAACGCGTCCGGTAGGTACGTCTTTATGGCCTAGGCCGCTAGCTCATCAGAATGGGCTACTTGCGTGCCGTGCCATTTTTACCTTCCGTCACCTTTAGGTAAGGAAGGTATTGTCTTTGGTCAAAAAATTCGATGATGAGTTTTTAATCAATAAGCACGTTTTAGGGTCCCTAGAATATGAATTTACTATTTTTACGATGATGTCTGTATGTGTGTGTGTGTGGATGTGTGTGTGTGTGGATGTGTGTGTGTGTGTGTAACAAAATTTTCGTCTGCTATAACTCTAATACTACAGTTTCAAAAATTATAATTTTTTCGTATACTTCTTCGTTACATCCATATGAAGAGCTGATTAGATTTTGGTTACAATTGGTCAACCGGAAGTACCATCATTTGAAGATTTTAACAGTTTTTCTTGAAAAAACTATGTTAAATATCATTTTTTCACATTTAATGTTATTATAAATATTAAAGAATATTTTATTCTCTATACGATTTGACTTCATTTTATACTTAATATTAAATGGATATAGAGTTAAAAAATTATAAAAAAATTAAATTTCATAAAGTAGCTATAGCTATGAAAACAGCTACTATTTTAAGAAAATTCTGATTGAAAGATGTCAGTGTCAAGTGAAATTGACATAGTGTGTTTGTCTTATAATAATTTTATTGGAAATATAGGATCTCTTGCTTTCTGTATCAAATTTGTATAAAATACATACAACTGCTTTAAGGTAATGTACAAGAAATAATAATAATAAATCTTTTATATCTGCAGATACATTACACTGTATATAGAAAACGTCACAAAATAATAATTTAAGACATAAATTTTCTGTATGAAATTTGCATAAAATACATGCAGCTGCCGGAAGGTAATGTACAAGAAATAGAATATTTAGCAAGAAACTTTCCGTATGAAATTTGTACAAAATACATAGAACTGACAGAAGGTAATGTGCTGGTCACATCAGATTTTTTTATTTAATATTTTTGAAGAGACGATAAAAACTTGCTACCCTTAATTTTTTTTGCAAAATTTTCATTAATTGGCCAGAAAAAAATTAATGAAATTTTAATATTTAAATTACCGCCGTGTATGAAGTAGAATTACGCCGAACCAATGAATGGCCGTAAAGCAATAACATCGGTACGTTGTGGGTACGTCAAATTGCAACGGCATGTGCGGGTAATTTAAATATGACAGATCATCTGTTTGACGTTTGAATAATAGTTTGGAGGTTAATATTTTCGTTTGTCATTTTAATCTTGTACGAACATAAGCTAAGTTAAAATCTTTTAAAATCTTGCTTGACAAATCGAAGTACGTAATAAAAGTAACAGAAACCACGCAAATTGTAAATAATAAAGAAGAGAGACAGTGACAGAAAAATTAGCTAATGTCAAAATAAAATTAAAACTCGCACTCGCTAGCCATCTACAGGTTACATTCTTATAGCGTTTTCAGCTTACACAGTGCAAGTGCGCACTGAGTGCAAGATATCACGGTGGCAGTGCTAGTTTAGCCGCCATATTTGCACTGACACTATTGCACTTGCCTAGGGAGTCAGTGCACAAAAGTCGCACTGAGCCAGTGCACGGTGCAATATTTTCTTAAGCTGAAAACACATCAGCTGACTAAATTTTGCACTCAATGACAAGCTGAAAACGCTCAGTGCAAAAAAAGTGCGCACTCAAGCTGAAAACGCTATTAAATATGCATCCCTTTCACCAGTTCGAAATAATGACCTCAAAGGAAATCTTTCTTAATTTATTAAAAAAACATTTTTTTCTACTCCCATGCGTGAAGTGGGTACTTCACGTATTAATTTTCATGTGTGAAGTTTGATTTTTTGAACACTGTGCGTGAAGTAACACTTCACGCACACTATGCGTGAAGTAAATAATTCAGTTTAAACACACACAATGAATATTAGTATATATACGTAAACCATGTGATGGTAAATGATCCGAAGAAATAACAACTTCATGAGAAATGTGTAATTAATTTATATAAATAAAATAAATTTTGTAATTCTAAATTTACAACTTTGTGTTAAATATAAATCTAAGTCCAATAAGCATTCAAAAGCAATAAATAAAAAAATTCTAAGCAATCTAATACAAATTTTATATTACGGGTTATAGCAATTACAAAATATAAAATTATTATATTTCCTTTTCATTATTTTAAATATTACAAAATGACTTGTGTTTTAATAAAACAAAGCTGTTAAACCCCCGTACCGTTGGTAAACATGGTTACACAAGTCGATAATGCAGAGGCTTTACGTTAAAAGAATGACAATGTGAAGAAAAAATTATATTTTATTGCAAGGTCGTAGAAAAAGTATAGTATGTAACACGTGTGTGAAGCCTATTTTACATTCGGGTGGTTTGCAACACTCGCCTTCGGCTCGTGTCGCAATCTCCACCCTCATGTAAAAACTTCAGCTTCACACACTTGCCACATAATATACTATTTTACAATCAAATTTATATTTTTACATACGTTTTCAACTTTACTTTAGGTATTTGGAGATAGATATCAGATTTTCAGTACCATGCAAGTAGCCTAGTATTGTTTTCAAGCGTTTCGTTCGCGTTAGAGAGAGACAAAATAAAAGTTGTAATTTTTAGCTATTTTCCCGAAACCGCCAAGAAAAGAATAATGTATTTTCTTTAATTTTGGTGTCTATAAACGTATTGAAAACACGTCGTTAAGATCTTGAACATACTGTTTTTGGCGCTTGTCGTTTTTTAGAGGTGGCATGATTGCTTTCAAAACTGATAGATGAATGACATATAACCTCAAATTGTAATCAGTCAACAATGAATTCACATCTCTGAAGTTAAAAATTTTACCGAGAAGCGTTACCAACATATCTGATAAAAAATCTATTAAAATAAAATTACCTCAATAAAATGAAGTGTACAACAAACTCCGTGCCTTATGAAACTTGTTTTTTTAATGTATAAAATACTATTGCAGAATCATATATTTTAATTGATGCTTTACTGCACTTGTTGCATCAGATATTATTGTGTGTTATTTTATTTAATGATATGTAATATGGAATAGTACATTATATTTTATGTACACATAATTTAACATTATTTGTACATATTAGTTTATGAATTTTGTTATGAACTTCGTTTATGATATAAAATATGGAATATTATATTTATTTTATGTTATGATTGTTCCAATTTTAATATTGATCTGTTAGTTGATAATTTATTATTTATAAAATATATATATCCACGTCAGTATGTATTTGCATGATTACTTGGAAAAAGTTACTCCATGAAAGTGAACTGTATTATAAATTTGACATGCAGTTAAATTCGAAACATTAATAATTAACTTTAAAACATCAATCAGGTTTAACATAAGTTCATAAAGAATGCATGAATAGTAATATCATTGGAACACAGTCAAATGTTAAATGTATTAAAACCAAGTGGTTAAAATCGAGATACATGAATCATATTTTCTTCACCATGCTCTTTCAAAATAATTATGATTTGCAGTCCGAACAATTACCTATTCCAGATTGTCAAATCAGGTTAGAGTGGCAGGTGTTTTTGTTTTCCAAAAACTGAAATGATGAAGCTGCCCTATGGAAAGACGCATTATACTAAGTACTAAGCACTTCAAACATTTTTCAGTGTACGATTTAGCTGTGACTGTCTTCTGTCCGACCAACATCTAACTTAATTGCACTCTAAAGCAGAGGTGCGGAAACTTTTTATGCCACGCCCCCTTTTTCTTCAAGATCTGACTTGGCCCCTCCTTTTATGGCTTTATCAACACTTGATTGTGGAGGGGGGGGGGAGGGGGACGATAGTAATTGTCGATGATAATTTTACTCCTTTTTATTGGTGGTTAAAATTAAAATGATAGTGCAAATTTTGTTTTCCACGGCCTACCTAATTTTCTAATTTCCAATAATTATTCTGTGACCAGTGATCCTCGTAAAATCATATTGATTCTATATGATTACGGTTCTAAGACGTCGTCTTATGCTGGATTTATACAGCGTAAACCGTAACGTAACGTACCGTGCCCTAACGTAACGTAAAGAATAAAACAATGCAAACATATGTGATAATATAAGCTGTGTTCCTTCGGGCTGTGATTTGCAATCTGAATGATAAAAGTGATCATGATTAAGAAGAATAATGTTTTTACGTTCCTCATTTTGTGATCACTAGACAACCTTCCCCTTTCTCTTCTGAATCAACCATTTTGTGTGATTCACACGGATTCAGTTCAGAGCAAATTTAAAAATGGCTTTTCGAGCGTAGAAATTTATGAATGTAGGGTTTGTGGCATCATGGGAAATGTGATTTTCCTACAAAAGAATGTAATGACAGTAGATTATTTATAAAATAAAATAGGTTAGTTTGCATTTGTCTGCATATGACATTTGACGTCTAAGCATTTGACGCTAGATGGTGTTCTATTGTTTTCTTGATATAATTTTTAGATCATGAATCAAAATGATCACGATTAGACCAATCAGGATTCACAAAATCACAATCACTGCCCAAAGGAACACGGCTTTAGACAGACGTAAGCCGTAACGTGTCAAAATCCCAAAGATCGCCAACTTTTATCTTTCTGCGTTACGGCATATCACAGTACGTTGCGATAATACGAAATTTATTAGTGCCCTGTGCTGTAGTCTGTTTTTGTGTGGCTAATATATGTCAAAGTTTAGCTTAATATATTAAATGTAAACAAATATAAAAAATACTACATTACGAATAGTCTGTCTTGTGTGACTAGATTAATATATTAAATGGAAATATATATGAAATAATGAAATATAGTGTATTACGAATAAACTAACCTGTTAAGTATAAATCTGACGTACACTTGTATCTACAGACCATGAGCGTACTTTTTATGAAAAGGTACCGTAACGGTTTTGTATAAAATACGCTGTATAAATCCAGCATTAGTTTTCGTTAAAACTGATTTGAGCCAAGTTTTAGAACTAGTGATGCACGCGAGGCGAGACGAGATGAGAAATATAAAATATCGATCTTGTCTCGTTTTCGGATCTGTAATCTCGCTCTCGTTCTCGCACATTTTTTTGGGTCTCATCTCGTTCTCGCACGAGAGTCTTGCTATAAAAATAAGCGCTTGCCCACTACGTATTTACGTAACTATTTAACTACAAGAGACAAGTTCGCACCAATAGCACCGTCTTACATGTATTTGCAGTCGTATAACTATAATAAAGAGACGATACACTAAATTATTTCAATACGAAAATAATGTTTATTCATTTACGGTCACCACAAAATGTGATAAGTTAGTAAATAATTTAATTTACCTCCAAAATATCCAATTTATCATCAAATTGTAATCTCTAAACTATTTCAATAAGAACACATTATGTCATCAGTAAAACGAATTAAACATTAAAAAAATATTTTTTGTAACTAAAAGTACCTACACTTTTTCATTAAATATATGCCACTATTTAAGTAAAATTTATGCCCGGTTGCAGAAACGTTTATCAACGCATTGTTCGGTTAGCGGTTCATCAAAACGAATAAATTCGAATCATAGTTTCCTTGGTCTTATGACATTTAAATCATTGCTGTAAAAAAATCGCGTTACATTTGTTCGTTTTGATGAACCGCTAATCGAACAATCCGTTGAAGAACGTTTCTGCAACCGGGCATGTCATAAAAAACCGCTACGCTGGTAACCCGCTATCAACCAATCACTCCGCTTCTCTCCCTGTTGGCTCCCATCGACGCTTAATATAACATCCTTTACTTTTCATGGGCGACAAGAGTTTTTTATTTTATAAAACTAGTTCTATTGGCTGCAATACCGATTTTGTTTTATTTTTGCATTTTCTCGCTCAGAGACCATACGAATCGACTCAAATAGACTCAAAAAATATTGTGAATTCATATAATTTTCACATTTACGTGTTCTATGCATGAATTAGCGTTGATTCTACTCCTTCTACGGTGCATTTTTCATTGACTTTATGAATCAAAGCTTTAAAATTACAGAATCTCGCGAGATATCTCGCTTCTGTAATAAGACGAGGGTAAGCGCAATAACATATAAATAACTTTTTATAAACTTTTCTAAATTATAGTTTCAGTAATCATATTTTAACTCTGTTTATCTGTTTAAGTTATAAATATCAAAATTCATTTTAGAAATTCTTTTCGTATTATGATAGTCACGACATTTATTTGTTGATAATTAAGTCTGGAAATTATTATGTATACGTGCGTGACTTTGAATGCCCTATGCACCCCGTACCCCTAAGATAATCCTGTCCTGAAGATAGCGTTTTGTTTTTAAAGATAGTCGGTTTTAGTTAGCCATGGGATAAACATGGAAGAGTCGAAATTAGATTGTCGCGTCGGGCAGACGTGTCTTGTTTTTGGACATGTAGTGTCTTTTAGTTTTGGGGCGACGCCCGCCCGCTGGGTTACAGAATGTAACTTATTACTTGTGTTAGTTATAGTTGTATTAGTTTAAATGTAAATAAAGTTTAGTTATTTAAATCATCAAGTAGTGTCCATGTCCGTAGTGTTCATAAAGTAAAAAGTGAAGTGTATGTGTGTTCTTCCTTATCAGGAACTCCTTCTCACGAAGTCGTGGACGCCACCCATCCAAGCGTCCACCAGTCATCAGAGTAGTATCATCATCTTCACCCCCCCCCCCCCCCCCTCGTGTTACACTTCTCGCAGTTGTTATATCGATCTCGCCTCGAATTTTAAACTGAAATCTCGCTCTCGTTCTCGTCTCGCATAATGCATTGAGACGAGACGAGATGCGAGAGTACTCTCGCCTCGTCGTGCATCACTATTTAGAACCAAGCTCGTACTGCCGCCCATTATGAAATTGATTTAAAATTGCTACATTTATGTGATAAATAGATAATAGAAAAATAAGTTTTTCCGACATGTGTGTAAATAATTAGTATTAATGATTGTTCAATCAATAGATATTTGCACTTCATCACTTATCTGTCAATATCTGCATAATAACAGCGCATTAATTTCCCGGCAACAATTATTGAATTGCATTTGTCATGATAACAATTCCTAACCTCACAAATCTCATTAATTATTGGTGTGTTGTAAACGTAACAGATCTCTAATTCATCATAGCGTATGCGGGCAAATAAAGATATAGACCGCAGCGTCCTCTACTATTACGCTATTTGTAATTTTCTTTGGTGCGTTTATTTGTGGACGATGTAATAAGAGCCTTGTCTTTTATTTACGCTGTTGTTTTTCATTTGTGGGCGTCGGGTCTTTCATTGCCTCAACTGTAATAGAATTGTTGACAGCGAAGAGCTCGTGAACGTGAATGCAAACTCAACTCGTGATTACGAAAGAATTGGGATTATAGACATTTGATTAATTTTCATACCACTCGGCTTTTATATATCCATTAAAATAATGCTTTTTAAAGTATACAAATTATGGGCAAAAGTCAAAGGTCTTTAGATCGCAGATCATTTTACATGCGGAGTAATTTTGCTTTCTTTGATGTCTTATTTTCATTTGAGAGAATTTTGATTTGATTGCGGGAAAATAATAGTTGCTCTAATCATTAAAAATCACCAATAATTGATCCGCAAATCATCTTTTCACAATTTGTGAAAGATCTTTCCATGATTTGCGAATCCTACTAAACTTTAAGCAACTTATTTTTTATAAGTATCTATTCTTTTATTCCTTACACTATTTTCTAGAAGATTATTAAAATTTGGTACTTCAGTCGGTATTTTTGTAAGAATTATTACACCACACAATATTTGACGCCCAAACATTCACATTAATTGCAAAATAAAATAAAATGCAAAACTATTCTAACGTCATACATAACTTTATTACTATTGCCAAATTATCATTTTGTAGGCTGGGTCACCGCTGACCTTATGTACGCCAAATCGTTGATTTTTATGAAAGTTAAAAAAGCGTCAAATTATAATAAAAATATGTTCTGTATATCATAATATCTAAAAAATAAATATTTTATTTTAATTTTTATATAAGACATGCGCGCGAGCGTGGACGCGTTATGTATGTATAAGCTCGTACCAAATGTCATGAGCTGTTGCGCAAAAAGCAAAACTCTTTCTTTCTCTTTCTCTCTCTCCTATTGTCTGGCTTTTCTCTAGCTATCTCTCTTCTTGATCTGCGCATGACATAGCACCACCTCTACTACGTATAAGAAAACAAATTAAATGCATTCTTCGGGTTTTATTAAAGATTTATGAAATAAAATATTTACATTGCTTTTAAACAATTAAAAAAGAGCAAAAACACCAACAGATTTTGAAAAATAAAAAATCAAATATATCATGAAGAAATAAAAATACTTTTATGAATGGATTTACAATTATTTCTAAGTTAATCCTTATTTCTTTTACGGAATATACAACTACTTGACATTATAGAGGATTACAACTCAATCGAATTAAGAGAAATTAGTAAAAAATAATGAAAGTATATGCTTAATAATGAATATCTATTAATAAAGAAATAAAGTGATAATAATTTAAATACAGCTCGTCACTCATATGAAATTCATATATATTATTTTGATTGGCGACTCAAAGACCACCTATAAATATATAACGAATACCGAGTTAGGGGCGGAGCCTATTACCAATGGAAGTAGAGAAATTCAAATAGCGGAGGCGTGGCTATCAGTCCCGTAGTGCAATTCTCAAACAGTTTTTATCTGAATATAAATATTTTGGACTAAACTTAAATCATGTCGACTTGTACAGTATAATAATATGCATTTATTTTTTATAAATATAATTTAGAAATAACATCTATTTTTTCAAATTTCGGAGGACTATAACTCGCTTATTAATAGGAATTTTTACACCGGATTTTCACCGACAGTCTTACTTATACTTATATGCTCAGATGAAATTATAAAAAAAAAAATGGTGGAAACCCCTATTGTAGTTGTTTTTCGTACCATATGTTGGCACTTCTAAAATTGACTATGTTATGTCAAATAATTTTATATTCTGTAAAAGGAATAAGGATTGACTTAGATATAATTTTAAATTCATTAATATCAACGTTTCTTAATACTAGTAGGTACTGTTTTAAAATTATATTTTATTTTATAATGTTTTTTGCAGGTTGATGAAGTGCGGTTTGTGCTTAATTATTTTGAGTATATCGATATACTCTTGCTCTATCCAGAGTAGTTATTTGAAATTTTATGTAAATTTAAAAAGTATGTAGAATATTTAAAAATTACAATTTCCGTGAAATTCCACATATTAATTATATAGGCAATTTCTAATACCGTTCGAGAATATTTTTGTAAATAGAGAAAATGTAGACTGTGAAGAGCTTTCGAAGTAATGAATTTCTGAAGATTTAAAAATATTAAACTAGGTTTATTTATGTGTATAGAAAATTATAATGATTAATTTAGATAATTTGATAGATGTACAAGAAACTAAACTATTAATATGGTTTGGACATAATGATGTAATAACGTGATCCGTCGGTAAGTATGTTGACTGTAATGATTGGGACACGTCGTGATAGCCATAGCATGATGATGGTAGCAAGATTTTCCAGGGGCGTAGATACACTTTTTTCGAATTAAATCTATGGAAGATATTAGTTGATCTATATTATTACGTAAATTGTTTTACGTTGAGTAAAATTATAGTAAAAAAAACTTTACTGCTAATAAATACGTTGACAGTTAACATGTAGATTATTATTTTAAAACAAAACGTCTTCTACCTATTTAAAGTATATAGTATGTATCTCCAATATAAAAACAAAAATAAGTTTAAATAAGTAATGACAAAAAAGGTAAAAAATTAATTAGTGGTTTTAAACTAACAGTGGCTCCACAATGTATTTGTTGAACAAGGCAAGAAAGTAGTAGATTCACTGCCGCGACAGTGTTTCATGGACGAAGTGAAACCGAGTCTTTGAATTAGTCTACGCAATGAATCTGCATTTTTGCCGTGTTGAAATCATTTTTTTTTTCGCCAAAGGTATTGAATTAATATTGATTTAAAATTATATTAAAGATTATTTCTATTGTCCTTGTTATATTTGGAATTGATTGCAATGTAAAAACAAATTTTAAAGATTATATTGATAGTTATCAGGCAATGGACTTTTAATGTTTTAATACTAATTATAAGCACCCAAAGAATCCGTTGGCGGCATTGTAAGCCTATCTGTCAATAGGGTATCTTTATAACCAGGGTATGACCATGGTGTGGCTCACGTTTCGTCCGCCATTACCGGGCCATCTGTTATATGTGTTGTTCTTGCGTAAATTATTATGTATTTTCGTGGCTATTTGTTTTATTTTAATGAAAAACACATTTAATTATCATTTTAATATGTATTTAAAGTGTAAGTAATATTTTTATTTTATTTACTTGTGTAGTTTGTTAAGATACCCACCACGATTACTGACATATTGAAAGAAACTATAAACTACCAATATTAAGCACAATCATTTAAATTTTTAAAAGGTAAGTTTAGAATATATAATTATTATGTAATTAAGAACTAGTGATATTAAATTAGATGTGATAATAACAACACATAACATATATTCTACATAACCTATAAATGTATGTCTTAATTATAATTGTATATATCTTAAATAAATTCATTTTTATTACCTTTATAAATTCACAGTGTGATTATTTAATAATTATTAAATAAATAGGAAAATCAATTACCGACAATGACGGCGATCTTGGCCCATGGCCATACCCTGGTTATAAAGGTACCCTAATCTGTCAAGTGATCATAGCGCCTAGTAGGGCCTGTCAGATTTGTTGAAAAAATGACAGTGCTTTCTGAGATTCTGAAACAAAAATATGTTAACAGTTCAACCCAGCAGGATTTTTAAGTTTGTTCAGTCGAAACCTTCATGAAGATATTCAGAAATGTCATAAAAGAACTGTTTCTATGATCTTCTAAGGCTAGGACGACATTATGCGTTTTAGCGGAGCCGATTCACAGGGAAGATAATAACTTATTGGATAATACCGTACTTACCGCAACGTGTAGTAGTTTCACAGGACGGTCAATTTGCTGTATGAAAATTACTACTAAAGATAATGCAAGCGTTGACAATTATCCGGCGGTTTAGTCGCACAATTATGCGTATTTTGGAGTAAAATAGTAGTATGTTCAACAAGAGTGGATATATTGTCCACATCACATGAGGATGAAGTTCCTAAGGCGATATGGACATTCCACACGAGTATACTTTTTCTACGACTAACGAAGAGAAGGAAAATACATTTTATGTACTTGTTTTCCTAGGCTTCTTAATGATATTTGTTATTATAATTATATTTCATTTTATAAATATACAATGTTTTTACATACTACTTACGATTTTTCTAATTTATTTAGCTTACAATTATACTTCATTTAAATACAGTGGACCCCCGGTAATCCGACAAACGTTTTGCAGGGCAGTGTCGGATTATAGAGTACTGCCTAAGACACCCTATAGTCCGGAATTTTTTACAAACGAGTACCTTGTAATCCGACAAATTACAGATCCAGTGATAAGATTCTATATGTTATACTCTGAAGTACAAATCATACTTCATTATGTATGTCAAATTTAGTAAATTAAACAACACAATAGAGAGCTTACGTTTTATTATTAAATTAACGTCATTAATGCTATAGAACTTACAAACAATAATAACTGTACATACTAAAATAATCAAAAATTACGAATAAAAATCATACTATGAATCTATCATCATCAAATAAATACCTACGCGTCGAGCACATTAGTGGTGGGGTCATGTCGGATTACAGGGGGTGCCGGATTAGCCAGGGGCCGGATTACCGGGGGTCCACTGTAATAGGTTTGTTCCTACACGACTTTTTGGATGCGTTTATATACGCATTCATGAACCCTTTTGTGCGCATGTCTTGTTCATGTGCTCATTCAGTCATGTGTAAGAAACTTTTCATCATCATAATTAATTTCTGTTTCCTCGGCAGAAAAAATATCAGTCAATAAATTATCGAAAAACAAATATTAATTATTTATCGTATTATAAACCTAAATAATTATTGTTTTTTTATCCGAGGTTGGCAAAATATCAAATCCATTTCTTCATGAAGGCCTTATCACACTACAATCATATCTATGACTCTTTTTCGCTGACTTATTTTGTATGACCAACTCGATGTATCACACAGCAAGTTCGAACAACCGTTTTCTCTGACTTTTACTGGATTTTCATACTTGAAGTTGGTTATGGTATGGTTTCTTTAATGATAACATTTAAAATTTGTTTGACATCAAATTATTTCAAGTAAATGAATGAAAACGATGGAAAAATAATCCAAATGTGGACAAGCATAATAATTTTATGCGCATCAAATAAAAAAATGTCAACTTCTGACGTTTTCTGCAGTTATATTTTATTCCGTAGATATTTTCCTGTACTTCAGAGACAGTTGCGCAGTAGAGAAATCAGCGAAATACACAATATAATTACGTGAACTGTAAATTTATTTGTTACAAATAAATCCTAAGCTTGAATAGATCCAAATATATCTACAATTGAAGCAATGTAATTATTTATTTGAAGCATTTATTTGTTTCAAATAAATATATATTAAGATCAATTATATCTTCTATTTCATGAGAACTATGCATTTATTTACGTTAAAAATTATTTTAATTGCGCTAAATTTATTTCATTATTATTGGATATATAATAATTTATTTGAACCAAATTTAAATATCTACCTCTCATAACCTGTCCACTTTAAATAGATTAAAATTGAAGGAAAATAATTAAATAAAGACTAGTACATTTAATTTATTCGTACACCATATTTTTATTAACACACAAATTTAATCCTTAAGTATATTAATGTACATATAATAAAAAATAATAAAAGTATAAATACACAATCTGTACAGATACCCATGCATGTGCCTTGGTATAAAAGATACACTGAATGCAAAGCAAATATCCAAAACTCCACTCAAGTAGTATATTTTTCACTGTTTCGTCACCCATATTCACTACTTTTTAGCACACAAATCGCCAGAAATGAACACTGTCACAAATGAGCACTACAATAAACAAGATGCAACGTACAACAAATGAACAAGTCCATACAAGTCATTTAATTTAAAATCGTCATTTGACAAATAGAACATTTTTCACTCAATGGAAAAATTATTTTGCCACAAATAATATTTATTTGTGACAAATAAATATAGATTCATACAATAAAAACTATTTTTCATTGTAATTAAGATAAAGTTTACACAAATATATTATGAATTTAATTCTAAACAATTACATATTTGTAAGAAACAAATATTTCAGAAAATTATAAATTTATTTATTAAAAATCTCAATTTTAAAATTTAATTTAATTTAAATGAAATAAATGACGGTCAAATAAATAATATAACTGAATCAATAAAATACATTTCATATTAAAGATTAAATTGTATTTGTTCCAAAGTTGCAATAATTAAATGAATGAAGTACCCCGTAATTATGAATATTTATTTGCTAAAAACCAGTCATTTTTCTCAGTGTAGTCAGACGAAATGAAATCGATTTCATTTCATCTGACAACAGGATCTATGACTTCCTTGTAGCTATCACACTGAAGTAAGCCAGCGATATGAGCAGAAGTCATGGATAATGTGTGACAAGTCAGAGATACTACTTCTAGTGTGATAAGGCCATGAGATAAATTAGATAACAATGGCCCGTTCACACCTCTTGAAGTAGCGCTACTATCGAAAAATCGCTACTTCAAGTGTCAAATGTCAAATTTAATATTAAAAATCTGATGTGGCCAGCACATAACCTCTCGCCAGATATTTTACCTATACTCTATCCGTTTTAATTATAGAGCATTGGGTGAGATAGGGCCTACGATTCTACTCCTCTGATTGGTTCAAACGTGAACCGAGTTTACACAGTAAAATAATTGACGCGAAATTTAAATTTGCTTGACAACTGTATCAATTATTTTGACGTCTGACATAAAATAAATAAAAGTCAACAAAGTCAATAGTACACGATTTATTACATATTATTAATTTCTGTTCAGTTCTGTTTGTTAAGTATATTATTGTTCATTTTGTTTATATAATTTTCATAGTGTTGCGGCGTTATATTTCATATTACACAGTTTTCGTTGTTTTTTTAGTTAGTAGTTCGTTAGTTTTGTTATTGTTCTCTTCGTTAATATTATGGATAAAAATAGATAGATATGTACGTACAAGACAAAATTACTGAAAAAATGTCATAAAGAATTTTTTTAAATCCAGGAATGGCGCCAAAATTTGAATTCGTTATTTAATACATGTAAAAACGGCCGCGCTCGAAACGCCATCTAGTCTATAGTTAAAACGGATAGAGTATAGTTGTACGCATAAAACGAAAAATATTTTTAAATACAAATACATATGTTCATGTCTCACTACAAAATAATTCTCACATATATTTGCAAAATCTATGGGATATTTTGTATGTACAATACATACATTTTCTTTATAAGTATTCAATATCCTGAAATTTTCTTTTTCTACTTTCCTTTTCTTTTTCTTTATATTCGTAATTTTTTCGCAAATTCCTCTTATATTCTTTTTTACGTATATTCTTTTACGTTTTGACTTTTTTTTATTTTCATAATCTTCATAATAATGTACAAATATTTTTGACAGCGGCATACAAATATTTTTGACAGTGACATTTATGTGTCAATTACAAACATTTGAATTTCTTGCCTTGAAGTAGTTTGATTTGAGAATTTTTACATCAAATTATTTTATATGCATTTCGTTATCTCTAAATCTATAGAAGATATAATAATGAATTTATATTTATCGAATAAAGAATATAACATTCTTTAACATAAGTATTTACATAAATTTTCTATAAATAATATTTAGATGATTTTTTTCTTGTAACTACTACTTCCGGTTGTCCAATTGTTATCATTATTGTTAGATTGAGGAATCCGTAGTTAAAAATGTCGTTAAGTCTTATAGTATATGAGAAATTGTGAATCCAACATCCACACACACATACACACACACACACATCCACACACACACTCACACACACACACACACACACACACACACACACACACACACACACACACACACACACACACACACACACACACACACACACACACACACACACACACACACACACATACATACGGACATCATCGTACAAATGTTATAATCGGATTCTAGGGACCTTAAAACGTGCTTATTCACTAAAATCTGGATATGCGATTTTTAGCATGAATACAATAGGTAAAAATTAGAGAATTGAAAGTAAATTGAATTATAAATACCACTTATTTCAAATATTATAGTATTGTTATTAAATAAAACTGATTTTTGGACTTCCATTATCTTTATTTAAAAACACAATTTTTTTTAAATAAAGATAATGGAAGTCCAAAAATCAGTTTTATTTAATAACGATACATTATCTTATAAATTCAAAATTATAGTATTGCCTACATATTCATTCTGCGGATTGTGAAGAAATGATAAGTTTTTTAAGTGAGAGTAGAAAAAAAACTTCATATCTGATCCTTCAGTGTCCGACCGGGTTGCCATTGTTGCTATTCTGTTTAGCGGGATTTATGTGTTTGTCTTATGGTCCATTCCATTTAACCGGATGCAGTTTTACCGTTCTTGCTAAAAAGAATTGTGTGGTCCTAGCCCAAAATGTTATATTTTTGACGTTTGAAGAAAAATTCATATTTTTAATGTCAATCGGGAAATAATCTTTTTTCTGAAATATGTAAATATATTCGTAACTAAAGTACAGTCATTGTATTGTAAGATCTGTTTTATGATATCATGTTTTTCTTTTAATAAGCAATTACTTCTGTATCCTTTTTTCTCTGTAATATCCTTTTCCTCCGCCTCTGGTGTCGTTGGTCGGTGTACTTCATCTCTCCAGGTAGCTTATAATGAGGGTGGCGCCAATTTGTCAGTCATTATGGGCGCCCGTTAGACGCCATACAACATACACAACGTGTGAACGTTATCTCTGTCTCATTCTCATCATCCCTACAGCCTCTATCATCCCACTAATGTGGCCTCCATTCTGTATGCCATGCCATTCCTTCTCCATACATTCCTCTTCAGATTGAAACGCCAGGAGATTGTGAATGGCGAGACATTGGATGGCTTTTAAATTGGCCTAATCTTGTAATGTTTCTCCAAATTGGAGGGAATCATTTATAAAGCATTAGAACAAGTTTGCTAATATATAATCGATTATGTGTTATGTGTGGAATTTCGGTGAATTTTGTATTTCTAATCTTGTTGGGAATTTATAAGGTGACCACAAAATAGATAGATAATTATATACAGAGAACGGTTCTAAAGTTTGAACGATTTTAAATGGGTAAAAATATGAATGAATTTTATATTATTTTATTAGGTATTATTTTCAGAAAGTGGTTTACAAACTTTAAAATTTCGAGAATTGGGAACTGTCCAGCAATCATTTGAACAAATAATTTTTAAATCCTATGTACCAACACTAATCGTTGTTCCTAGGAAAATTTTTGCGTATCACCATTTAATAAATAATATTATTTATTAAATGGTATCCCGCAAATATAGCCTCCTTTCAGTGTACATTACATGTCTATGACTACGTTTATCTCGATAATGGGGACTTATACAATTCAAACTTTTTGGGCGTCATCTAGCGAGTAAAAAAGTACTTAATAAGTAGTTATGTATTGAGCAAGATTTAGCACTATAGTTTGACATTTATCATGTGATCCAGCACGTGATCACAACTGTTCTTTGAAAGGAAACGTAAACATTTTTATATAATTATTTAAGTATATGATCTACTCAGTGCATACCTTGCAATTAATTCATGTTTATTTCCACTTTTCTTCAAACCCCGGCATTTTAACCAACTGTAAGACTGAATGATTTCTGTGACTACGTTTACACCGTACGTACTATTCTGATACGCAGACCAAGTGCATACTAAAATTTATCTTAGTATGGTATGTTTACACCGGTATTTAAATAAACATACTAAATATTTTGGTACGTTACACGCGCTTGCGTAGATTTAACTGTCAGAATCACCCTAACCTAAAATTACTTAATAAGGAAAAATAGTTGTGAGTATATGTAATTTACAACGCCACACTATTAAAATTGTAAATATTACTAAACTTACACAATTTCCCTAAATGTTAATACACAATTTAATTGAATTAAAAGTAGTTGTAGATGGCAGAAAAATCGCATTGGTACGCTTGCCGTTTACACCGTGCATGAGTAAGGTCTGGTACATCCCCCTTTGTACGTACCAAAAATGTGTACCAATTGCGTACCAAAGGTTTGGTACATAGTGTTTACACCATTCGACGCCATCTTGTTACGTCACTTGGTATGCGGAGTAAATGTTTAGTACGCGTGGTGTAAACGTACTCAATGTTTTTAAACACAAATCGTGCCCCCGGTACATCATTTGTGTTAAACTCATTATTTATATGTGAACTTGTGTTTTTTTTAGAGATATTTTAAATTCCAAAGAACACTACACTTTAGTACAAGAGATAATTAATAACAGAAACTACACAAAATAACATAACCAAACTTTGCTGACTAAATAACAAACAAATCATTGGATTAACGAGGCGAAGTGCAGAAAGGGAGAGCATGCAATTGAGTCGGCCGTGGTATATCATCTCGCTTTTTCTAAAAATTTGTTGTCCTTTTCTAAATTGGGTGGAGGGAGACCCGCCGCCGATCCTCCGCGGGTGACGTCAAATTTATAAGTCCCCATTCAAACTGCTTCAAGAGTATTATGACTTGAAAATCCTATTGGTTTATCTCAGCGGATTGAAAATAGGATTGAGTTATTTTCAATCTTCTTTAAATTCGTATCGACTAAAAAAAGATAGTTAAATACTCGATTATGCAGACAGACAAGGAGAGGTGTATGATCTAATTTCATCCTGGATATATAACCCCAAAATCTAAAAATTGTCATGTTGTTATTTATCTTCTTTTTCAAAAACATTTATTTCTTCATCACTCCAAATATATCGCTTTTCGACAATTTTACAAAGTTTTATGTCGCGACTTTTATAAAATGAGGTAAAATGCAAACAACCAACAACTGATATGAATTTAGTAACACTGAAATGTATTGCGGATGTGCGCATGCATAGTTACATTATTTGAAGCTTCGCTGTTTATTTCGACAGAAGTCAAGCCGCTTCGTAAGTCCAAACCTGTTATTTTATAGGCTTGACTTGATATTTTCATGCGGCTTCAAATATTAATCTCGATCGTTTATTTCGAAGATTGAATAGGGATTTACTAAATTATGCGGCTTCAAACGTCGAGATAAACGTAGTCTATGAAAGTTGAAAATTGCTTCAAACTATTCAAATAGGGAAAAAGACCGTAGTTGGACAGTATAACTCTTATCCAAGATGTTATGCTTGCTTTAACAATAAACGCTCATTACTAAACTGAGCACCTGGCAACGACAAAATCATTTTTTATCCAACTATTTTTGACTACACTAGTTTTTCCTTAATCCTGCAATCGCAGTGGAGTATTGTAGTACTTTTTTTACTGGCAACAGTATTTATTAAATTTTTATATTCTTGTAACACGAGGGGGGTGCGCTACTGAATGCCTGCTACTACTGCTTCTTACTGTTTTTACTTCAACGATGATACACTGACTCTTACTGACTGGTGATAAGGACTTCGCGAAAAGGACTTCTTGAGAAGGACTCAAGAGAAGGAAGAACATACATACACTTTCTACACTTTACACTGATGAACACTACGGACATGAACAAATACTTGTGTTTTAATAACTAACTAAACTTTATTTACATGAGTAAACTAATACAACTATAACTAAGCCATTACTAATATGTTATATTCTGTAACCCGGCGGGCGGGCGTCGCCCCAAAACTAAAAGACACTACATGTCCAAAAAAAGACACGTCTTCACGACTCGACGAATTAATCTCCCCCCATGTTTATCCCATGACTAACTAAAACCGACACTCTTTAAAAACAAAACGCTATCTTCAGGACAGGATTATCTTAGGGGTACGGGGTGCATAGACTAGGCATTCAAAGTCACGCACGTATACATAATAATTTCCAGACTTAATTATCAACAAATAGATGTCGTGACTATCATAATACAAAAATAATTTCTAAACTGAATTTTGACTTAAATAGATAAGCAGAGTTAAAATATGAATATTGAAACTATAATTTAGAAAAGTTTATAAAAAGTTATTTATCTATTACTGCTCTTACCCTCGCCGTGTCACATCTTGTGGGCAAGGCCGCTCCGTGCGGGTGGGCAGGTTGTGCCCCGTACAAAGGCGGCTGGCTGTGAGGGGCGCCATTTCAAGATAGGGAAGTAAATAATAGTAAATTTTTATAAAATACTCTTATTCGTAAAGACAAAATTACTATACAACTAACAAATTAACGAAATAGAAGTGAAAAATATATTTTTTTAATTTGTCTGCCTTAGAAAAGATTTTATTGGAGCTAAAATGTTTAACGATGCAATATTTCTGACGTTTCATTTGACAGCCCAACTGGCAGTTGTTGGCGCCATTTTACTTACTATTTACAGCGATAGAAAGAGATAGCCGTTAAATTTAAAAGGTCTATTATCGTACCAATCGGTTAGTTATTTTTCTTTCATTGTTATATAGAAATAATAACTGTGAAAATATTGATTACAACAAAGAATATATTGATTATAGTTCAATAATATTGATTACAAGAATGAATCCTACAGTGAGTCCAATATTTAAATATCTACTAGCATTTTGTGAAGAATCAAATTCTTTATGATTTACATACAATTCTGAAATCTTAGTGAAATAATTTTATTTTCTACTGATATTAAATTTCCCTTATTTATTATTGAAAATTAAAAGTAAAAGAAATGTCCTGCGCAACGGATAATTTTCTCTCATTGTTATATTGCAAATTAACTGTAAAATTGTTGATTACAACAAAGGATTTTGCTTATATCCTATTGATTACAAGAATGAACCTGACAATTTCATCAATATCTAGCATTTTTGTAGAATAAAAAGTATGGTTTAAACTTTAAAGCGTGTGGTAATTTGCAAATTTTACATCATGGGGAGAGGGGGGCTTGAAATATAAATTTGCACAAAAGCGCCTTATACCCACGGAGCGGGCCTGCTTGTTCAAATTTAATTCTAGATGTCTCATTTTTAATTTCAGTCCATAATATCAATTTCATTACACCTCATCCAAATCATCCTTTAATATTCCCTTCAATATTATCTCCCATTATTTTTGAAACAATATTCGGTAATGCCTGAACTATTAGGTCATTATATGCACGAATCTGCATTACACCCATATCTAGACACATTAGCGATCCCGATGCCTCAGTATTTACCCTCTGAATCACAGAGGTCTTCATATAATCAAGGGGAGCCCAGCATTCAAGACAGAGGTTATGGCGGGATTCCACGCTACCATAAGCGACTTTTAACGAAATGAATACAGAGATAGGATAGTAATATCGCCTAGGATGATAGGTTAGATTGACTTGATTGAATTACAAACATAGGGTGGATAGATACAAGTGAAAGATAAATACTGTTTCAGCAGTATTAAAATTGTTTTTGGGTTAAATGTAAGATAGGAACGATCTTATCTTGCCCTTTTCTTAAAATAATCAATAGTAGGATCAAGGCATTCTATGAAATTTTCATAACATATGTAAATTAATTAAATAAATAAACTATTATTCACGAAAGATGACTATTCAAGGTCATTTGTGAGCCGTCTGATATAATATTACTTGCAGATAACTTTATTGCATTTCGTATGCATAGGCGTGCAATATGAAATATT
Source organism: Harpalus rubripes (assembly GCA_963082715.1). Classification (NCBI taxonomy): domain Eukaryota; kingdom Metazoa; phylum Arthropoda; class Insecta; order Coleoptera; family Carabidae; genus Harpalus; species Harpalus rubripes. Next base: position 84,447,208 of record OY720448.1, read on the forward strand.
TAACACATTTTAACTAAAAAAAAATCTGATGTGGCCAGCACATTACCTTCCGTTAGTTTTATGTATTTTGTATAAATGTCATACAGAAAGTTCCTTGCAAAATATTCTATTTCTTGTACATTACCTTAAGGCAGTTGTATGTTTTTTATATAAATTCCATACAGAAAGTTTCTAACAAAAGATCCTATATGTCCAGTAAAATTATAACACATACATACGGTCAACTGCACTTCACACTGACCTTTCAATTAAAATTTTCTTAATATAGCAGCTGTTTCCAGAGTTATAGCATAGCTAGCTAATATATGATATTTAATTTGTTTATAATTTTTTAACTCTATATCCATTTAATATGAAGTATAACAGGGATGGCGAACCTTTACGTATCAACGTGCCATTTTTCTAAAGAAATGTTTAATGAGGTCATAGACGTGCCATCAAATAATTTTGACTTTGTGATTATTGGGAAAATAATAATAATAATAATAAATACTATCAACTCAAAACTCTTTATTTACTACAAAAAATAGGAAAATTTTGCAATGTTTCAATTATACGCGTAATTTAAATTAAAGTAAAGTTAGTGTGACTTCTGTTGTTGCAGATTAGATGACAAATAACATATGTTAGGGTTGTAAGATGTTACTTTTAGCAGAATGCATGCTGAACTGGAGTCATCTGTCAAACAGTTTCAAACCGAGTCTTTAATGTTATTCATCTCTGAAAATAATGACTCGCAGGCATAGGTTGATAAAAATATTGTTAAAATAGCATGAGCCAGCTTTTTCAAACAATTAAATGTGTCTGGTAACGCATTCCATGTTTCCAAAATTTTGTTATTAGAATTTTCACTTATATTACTTGTCAATTTTTCTGTTTCAATTAATTCTAACTCTTTCTTTGTTTCAATAAATTTAGACTGGAAATCACTCAGCTGCATATCAAATTCTTCAATTTCCAACTAATCGAATTGGGACAAATTCAGTTTATCAAATGACGTCACATCAGGGTACATAATAAACTTGATTATATCCGATAATACTTTGAACTGAGAAAATCTCGCTGAAAATTCCTTGATTGAAGAATCAATCACAGAAATAAATTCTTCAGTAACTTGGTCTTCGACTGGTTTCTCATGTATTTCTAAATCGTTGATATATTTTTTAAAATTTGGAAAATACTTGTAGTTTCTTGTGATAATATCGTTCCTGAAAATGTGTAGCCTCAAAAGCGCGTATAAGATCTATCATGACGATAATTGTTTTATTTATGCCCTGAAGCTTCATGTTTAACTTATTTAAATGTTGGCATATGTCTGTAAAAACATCAATTTTGAAAGCCACATAACATCCAACAACTGTGGGTATTCTTCAACTTTTCCCTCATTTTGCAGAAACAGTCTGATTTCTTCCAAGCAATCAACAAATCTTTGAAGTATGTTCCCGCGACTCAACCAGCGAACATTATTGTACATCAGTAAGCCATTGTACACAGAGTTGACTTCATCTAACAAAGCATCGAACTTTCGCTTGTTTAAAACCTGCGACGAGATGAGGTTGACTATTTTTGTGGCTACCGCCATTACATTATCAAGAGATGTTAAACCACTCTTTGCACACAAGGCTTGTTGGTGAATGATGCAGTGGAATTGAAGAATCGAATGCCCTACGTCTGTTTGAAATAAACTTATGAAACCATTTCTAATAATGAATTTTGTGATCAGTGACGTGCCCAAAATATTGTGTCGCGTGCCATTAAAGGCACGCGTGCAATTGGTTCGCCATCCCTGAAGTATAAAATGCATTCAAATCATATAGCGAATAAAATATTCTTTAATTTTTATATTAACATAAAATGTGAAAAAAATATATTTAACATCGTTTTTTCAAGAAAAACTGTTAAAATCTTCAAATGGGGTTACTTTCGGTTGACCAATTATAACCATAATCTAATCAGCTCTTCACATGAATGTAACGAAGAGTAATACGAAAAAATTATAATTTTTGGAATTGTAGAATTAGAGATATCGCATTAGAAAATTTTATCATACACAGACACACACACACACACACACACACACACACACACACAC
>OY720448.1:84454299-84506799 GCA_963082715.1 Harpalus rubripes
GCCATTTTCAGACTTTACCTTCTGGAGATTGTAATAGTTGTTCAAAAATTATGAAAATTGGTATGCTTATGTAATTTTGCTCGTAGAATCTTATGGTGATATCGCCAGCGGTGTATAATTGACCATTTTTGGGTCATATCCCAAAAATGGGCATTTTTGAGCAAAGTTTTGAGGCCGAATATCTCGGACACGAAAAGAGATATCGACCTGCGGTTTTAAAATCTTAAATCTACACCCTTCAAACTACTTAAATACAAATTTTTAGAATTTTTAATTTTTTAAAAATTTCCACTTTTTTAAACCACACCATCCGCATACCCAAAAATGGGTGTGCGGTACACCTTCAACGACTTCACCAGTAAATTCCTCGTACCAAAAAACATAAGTATACCAATTTTCATCAAAATATTCCAACGCATACATTAATTATTAAACGTTCCTTGAAATTGTCAAAAACTGAAAAAATCGCAAGGGGTACACCTTAGATTTTTAGCGATTTTTGGACATTTTCAGACTACCTCCTGGAGATTGTAATAGTTGTTAAAAAATTATGAAAATTGGTATGCTTATGTAATTTTGCTCGTAGAATCTAATGGTGATATCGCCAGCGGTGTATAATTGACCATTTTTGGGATATGACCCAAAAATGGGCATTTTTGAGCAAAGTTTTGAGGCCGAATATCTCGAACACGAAAAGAGATATCAACCTGTGGTTTAAAAATCTTAAATCTACACCCTTCAAACTACTTAAATTCAAGCTTTCAGCAATTTTAATTTTTAAAAAATTTCCAACCTTTTTTAAACCACACCATCCTCATACCCAAAAATTGGTGTGCGGTACACCTTCAACGACCTCACCAGTAAATTCCTCGTACCAAAAAACATAAGTATACCAATTTTCATCAAAATATTCCAACGGATACATTAATTATTAAACATTCCTTAAAATTGTCTCTAAATAAAAAAAAATAATAATAATTTCGACATTATAGTATTAAAATGAATTGTCAACTAAAAATAAATGAAGTAAAAATGGGTTAAAGAAACGTCATCTAGTACCAATCGTCTAAAACAAAAAATTGCGTATCGAAATGAGGGTCATTGCGATACGCAATTGCGTATCGTAATGACTTCATTATGAACGCAAAATATAAAAAATACTATTAATGCAGTTTTTTTGATGCTGAGGAGATTTTTTCAGTTGATTCCTTGGATTACACTCGTTTACTCGTATTACTTTTTCAATATTACGACCACACGTGTCTTTATCTATTTTCGTATAAATTTAATACTACACATTATATTTACCACGTTTAAATTTCTTGCAAGTCCTTTCCATCCCAAACTTATTTACCTTCCTGGCTCGTTACCCTTATCCCAAGTTACCCTTTCGGGGTAGATCAAAGACCAACAAAGGCCAAGTTGTGCTCATTACCCTGTACATCGTCTAATATTCGAGATCCTGAATATTTAACAATTAATTGCGAACGGTTAATCACACTCATGCATATTCAGCGGGTTGTGCTGTGCTCTGTGCAGAGGCCTTTGCGATTGCCACGTACCGTACCTGCGCTTCCTTCACTTAAATTATTATCTTAGCAGAAGTTGGGGAGTTACTAAGGGTGTTTATTTAATTTGACAGCAAGGTGCCCGCCTTCCTCAACGTGGTGGACATCGCGGGGCTGGTGAAGGGGGCCTCTGAAGGACAGGGACTGGGGAATGCTTTCCTCTCGCATATCAGCGCCTGTGATGCCATCTTTCATCTTTGTAGTAAGTATTTTTCTTATTATAATTAAATAATGGAGTGTTTTATTGTTGTGGAATTCATGACAACACACATATTTTATATAAATTCAATATAGAAAGTTTTTTGAAAAAAATTACAAATTTCCAGTAAAATTATTTCATGTATACAGGATTGAAAGTAGATTTTTTAACTTTCCAACGATGTATAATTTATTGATGTTCATTTGTTTCAAACAGCAAAAATGTAACAATTAATTATATGGGGTAAAAACAATGATTTTGACAATGAAGCAAAAGAAATAATAAGTATTGTCATATTTTCATTTTTATGTATATGTTCTTCATTTTCACTAAGCCTGGGCTTCTGGCGCAAAATTATAGGGGGGCGCAAAAATCACATATTTAAAAAAATATAAACTAGCAGGCGCAGGCAGGAGTTGGATATTATAGTGAAAAATCTGGTATGGCCAACATAATACCTCCCGCCATTTACAGCCCGAGTCACAAAAAAGATTAAGTTTTTTGTATTACCGAATTTTACTATTATTTTGCCAGTTTATTTCTTAAAATATAGTCTAATCCAATCCAAGTAACTACCTTTTTTTTAAAACCGCTCAACAGGATTAAATCCCAATTACAGAGTGGGTTCACATTCAAACACATCCGTGCCTTAGTGTGATTCGAACCCAGAGCCCCGAGGGCACTCATGACATGAGGCGTTGCTCTAACCATTGAGCCACCGGAACTATAATAAAATGAAGATTAAATTTTAAATACCGGGATAGAATAGAATTCACTAATCCAAAAATGAGGATTAGCTTAAATATTTTTGCGAATCGTTAATTTTTATTAATCTAAATACATACCTACATATTTATTTATGCTGGAAACTGTATTGAATTCCTTTTCTATTGTTCTATTTACTTTTTCCATTTTAAAACGTTACTAATATTATTTTGAAATGATTAGTTCTTTGATAGTGACATTGATCTGTCAGTTACATACATTTGAATATCCGTAAAATATATAGAAAAGGTATTAATGCAAATCTATAGAAAATTTAATAATCTTTAATTTTTATAATAACATTAATCTCGAAAAAATAACATTTAAAGATATTTTTCGAAGAAAAACTATTTTGAGCTTCTAGTAAAGTGCCATTTCCGGTTATCCAATTTTCACCAAAATCTAATAGGCTCTTTCCAATAAAGAAAAAGTTCGAAATACAAGATTTAAAATTTTTCTGAATGATAGTATTTGAGTTAGAGTGGAGGATCCACACACACATACACACAGACATCATCGTAAAAATGTTAAAATTGGATTCTAGGGACTTTAAAACGTGCTCATTTACCAATATCTCCATATGCAATTTATAACACGATCCCTATACCTCCCTTACCAAGGCTAGCGGGAGGTAAAAAAGATGCAATGCCAGTGTCAAAGCAAGAAAAATGTCATTTTAATTTGTCATTATACCATATTAATTAAAATTAAAAGTTTAGTTTCAATGTTTGCTGAATTTTGCTTTTAAAAAAACCGCCCATGATTGTCATTTTTGGTATCATTGGTCTATGTTAGTTGTTAAAGTTCATTAAAGTTAAACAAAAACAGGGGGGGGGCTTGGGGGGCGCAAAAAATTCAAGGGCCTCTGGCGCCAAACTACCTTAATACGCCACTGGCTCTGAGACACTTTTCTAATTTCGTTTTCAATACGGCCCTAGCCTACTATGAGGTCCATATAAAAATATTAATATTAATTGAACTGAATAAAATTTCAGATCTAAATTAGAAAATTGGAAATGAAAATAAAAAAATCTGATATGGCCAGCACATTGCCTTCCGTCAGTTCTATGTATTTTGTATAAATTCCACACAGAAAGTTTTTTTGCAAATGATTCCATATTTCCAGTACATTACCTTCAGTCAGTTCTGTGTATTTTATACAAATTCCATACAGAAAGTTTCTTGTAAGATTCTATATATTTCCAATAAAATTATAACTCAAACATATTATGTAAATTGCACTTTGACACTGACATTTGTCAATCAGAATTTTCTTAATGTAGATATTTCCATGTTTATAGCACAGCTGGCTGCTTTGTGAAATTTAATTTCTATATAATTTTTTATCTCTATATCCAATGAATATGAAGTATAAAATGTAATCAAATCGGATGGAGAACAAAATATTCTTAAATATTTATAATAACATTAAATGTGAAAAAGTGACATTTAACAGCATTTTTCAAGAAAAACTGTTAAAATCTTCAAATTAGGGTACTTCCGGTCGACCAACTATAACCAAAATTTAATCAGCTCTTCATATGCATCTAAAGAAACTCCGCAAAAATTATAATTTTTGGAAAGGTTGTATTGGAGTTCCGAAAAAATCGTCACACACACAAACACACGCGCACACACACGCGCAAACACGCGCGCACACAAGCGCGCACACACGCGCCCACACACGCGCGCACACATGCACACACACGCGCGCACACATGCACACACACGCGCGCACACATGCACGCACGCACACACACGCACACATCGTAAAAATAGTAAAATCGTATTCTAGGGACCTTAAAACGTGCTTACTCATTAAAAACTCATCACCGAATTTTTTGACCAAAGACAATACCTTCATTACCTAAAGGTGACGGAAGGTAAAAATTGAGCATAGTCGGTCGAAAGAAAATAAAAAAGTGTCCTAAAGAAGTGCAAACCAAAATTGCATATTATTTCATATTTAGTGACTTTTGAATTTTTCGGTAAAAACAAATACATCTTTAAACTGGCCCACTAATGGGGCAACTTTGCCCCAATTTAACCGACTTCGTATCTCTTATAATTTTCGAGATCTCAATGGTGCGCCTCGGAAAATAGACACCCTGTATAACAAAAAAATATTTATTAGTAAAATATTTATTTGTAAATCAATATATTCCAATAAAAAACGGTAGCTCTTGAACAAACATTCCAACGTGTGAAACTTACAAAAAACTCTTGAAATAATTATCTCCAACACTAAATAATAGATCATCAGGAGCTTTTTAAACCGATGGTGCTCTCACCAAAAAAATTAATGAACAATCGGACCACACAGCCGAGGCCATAAAACCTCCGTAATATTATGCAAAATTTTAATTACAAACAACATAAATCTTGCCACGGACGAGCTACCTCACATTTCATCTAATTAGCCATCGTTAGCTTAATACGATCTGCTGCTGTCTACGTTTTTATTCCGACTTTAATTGCTAACAGAGAACGGATTTGTGATTTTGATTTTCTCTTCTCATTGCAGGAGCGTTTGATGACGATGACGTCACGCACGTAGAAGGAGACGTGAATCCAGTGAGGGATTTGGAAATCATCTTCGAGGAGTTGAGACTGAAGGATGAGGAGACGTTGGCGAAGAATTTGGATAAAGTGGAGAGGGTTGTGGCCAGAGGTGGTGACAAGAAAATGAAGCCTGAATATGTGAGTAGTTTTTTTAATTTTTTTTAAAAACAAACGCCTTTGGACAGGTTGTGTATCGAAAGACGCACCATAACAATTTCAATATTAATTTTGAAATGTTCTAAGATTGTCTCACCTAATTATTTTTAGCAAAACTGTTAAATAGTTTTTTTGTAAAGACCAAAATTCTGCATCTAATGATTTCTTACTTCATAATTTTCTATTATCCAAAATTAACTGATAAATTAATCAAATCAGTGGTGCCAATGCTAATGAATAATAAATAAATGCGCACAGTGACAGGTATTGTTTTAGGTTTTAGTTCTACTAATATAGGCGATGTGCACATTTTGAGCGCCAGCGCCTCTAACGGCTGCTTTGGCGTTTTTGGGTACCTAATAAATTTTGACATTTCGAGAAAGTGATACAATTTACAAACGAATAAAGAAATTATTTAAAATATTATATGTGAATCAAAAATATAAATACCAGCGAAGGTACTGTGACAGAAAATATATTTTTTCTCATAATATATGTGATTTCTGTAAACCATTTTATCATACTTAGTTTTATATTATAATTTATAATATTAGTTAAATATTATAAGATGCAGAATACATGGAAATTGCGATTAAAGAGTAGGAAAACTTGAATGATTGGAAAGAAGAAATTTCTGCATATCACGATATCAGTGGATGTTGTTAGCATATTTCTTTTATATTCGCAATAATTGACGACTATTCTTCATTAAAAATATACCAGGCTCAAAGTAGAATCAGTTGCACAAGCTCGGAATGGAGAATACACGAAAAATACGAACCATGTGAATTTTTATTTTTAACATTAACATTACATGTACAAAATATATAATAAATATACTAATTATATTAAAAATAGACCTTCTATATGATACAACTGCAAGTATTATACAATTTTAAGATAATTCTCTGCATCTTTTATAATATTATGTTCAAATTTTAACTTGAGAAACACATTTTTATATAATTCATTGTTTCAATCATACGACCATTGTTTGAATTTTATTCATACGATAAGTATCTCTTACAATGAAAAAATATGTAAACCTAAAAGAATATTTCATGTTAGTAGAAGATATCTGTTGAAATATTATTTTCTTACGCATATATTCCTCATATAATATTCTAAGAAATTTATAAAATTTGATACTTCCATCGGTAATTTTATTAGAATTATTACATCTCCCACTGCATGACATAATATTTGACGTCCTATCATTTGCATTCATTGCAAACATTTTCATAAAATAGATATTTTAAAATTATTCTGACATAAAACATAACCTTGTTATGTTTGAATGAGTAACCACTTTTGTCATTTTTGTCCGCTGTCGGCGCTGACTACTTTTGTGCACACCGCCTATACTAAAAATGAACAAGCAGAAGATGCACGTCATCAATAAATATTACTAGATAATAACGTCATTTATTACTACGTTTACATGGGGTATTAATTTATTCTAGAGAATGCAATGCGTAATCTTACTTATACAACTGTATACAATATATGCAGATGAATTATCGTGTAATACTTATTAAAACAAACCAATAATACTCTCTGGCCTGGTTTAGGTCGTCTTAGATCTAACCAAATCAAAGCACACAGACAATTATAATAAAATGAGAAAATTTTGCGTCCCCAAAATCTGTGCGCCCTAAGCTGCAACCTAGTCAGCCTATCCGGTAATTGGGCACTTCAGTAATTCTGTAGCACAAAACATAACTCATAAATACTTAATTTAGAAGAAACTGTTGTGATTAGTACAATAGGAAGATAAACTAGAACGATATATTATATTGATATATTTTATTAATAAAGGTAAATTTCATTAGTATATACGTTTCTTAATACTAGCATTTTTTATTTCTTCTTTTTTAAAAAATAAATAACACCTAGTAATTTCTACAAGTTATATTTCATTTTATAAGGTTTTTTCAGGTTGATGATGTGCGTATTTAAGATTTTTATATTAATAAGAATGACATGTTAGATTTTTTCTAAAATTGATAATTCGGAAGTGATATTCTACTTGAAGCTCTGTACAGATTTTAGTGAAAAATAGATTATGATATATTCCAAAACTTGTCAAATTTAATATTTAATACTTTTATATAACGGGAAGCAACATATTAGATTTTGGCTAAAATTGAAAAACCGGAAGTGATACTTTATTTGAAGCTCTGAACAGATTTTCGTGAAAAATAAATTGATACAATCCAAAACTTTTCAAATTTGGTATTTAAGACTTTTATATTAATGAGAACGACATATTAGGTGTTTTCTAAAATTGATTAACCGGAAGTACTACTTTACAGGAAGCTATGAACAGATTTTCTTGAAAAAATATATTTAAACATGATCAGGGCCGGATTGCGAAGATTCAGCGGCCCGGGAAAATTCTAGCACGATCAGCCTCATCTCCAGTTTTTTTAAAAATTTATAATTATATTGCCGCAAAGTAATAAATTAGTTTTGCTGTTGGATAATACGAATTTTTTGCCTACATAGAAATTGAACAGTTATAAAAGATGTTGAAATATTAAAAAACGCTCCTAAAAATAATATTTAAAATATAGAATATTCTGTGATCAAATCTAATCTTGAAAACGAAAAAAATAAAGCATTAAAAATAACACAAGCAAGATTCTACCCGCAGATAATGGAAGTGTTACAATAATATTGGATACCAGTTTATATGATCATAAAATAGAAGAGCTTTTGAATCAAGGAAATTATAAGAAACTTGGAAAACATTCTACTACGTCTATATAGAAAACAAAGTGTACCGTGCTCTTAAGAAATATAAAGAATTATATTCCGTTTAGAACAAGAACAGATCTCACTCCATATTTTAGCAAAGGTGTACGGGGGGCTTCCGAAAATCTATAAGAAATATTTAAGCATCTCAGAAACCCGTCAAAAGTTCCATAAATTCTCCTACTTACAAACTATCACAATTTCTATTACCAATCATTCAGCCACTTCATGGAAAAAGAACATCATGTGTGAAGAATTAAAAACATTTTGTAGAACTTTTGAACTAAATACAATTACAACCACAAAATCTTCTTGTCATAGTTCCAAGAAAAAGATAGATATTTTGTACAAGAAGATGGTTTGCTAATGGGTTCCAGTTATAGCCAATTTATATAAGGATTTTTTTTGAAGAATTAACACTAGATACAGTCAATATAAAACCTAAACTTTGGCTTAGATATGTCGATGATACTTTATATTAGGTTCACAATGGAGAAAAAATCGCATGGAGTCCTTCCGCTCTTGGATGTTTTAACAGAGAAAACGAACCATGGACTAGTAACATCAGTATACCCTACCGTAAACCAACACACCAACACCGGACAATACCTTAACTATAATTCCAATCATTAAAAATCTACAAAGTAGGAAATTATCATAAATAAGAACGGTTAACCGGTGAAGTTAATTAGATGATGTTACGTACTCAAATTTTAGTTTGTAATCACCGAGCGGCGGCCTCAAATAGCCGCGGCCTCTCGGGAAATTCCCGATTATCCCGACTGGCCAATCCGGCCCTGAACATGATCCAAAACTTCTCAATTTGGTATTTAAAACACGTGTATAATTTGAAACAACATTATATTTTGACTATTTCACTCATAAATATATAAACCAATCCAAATTCAGGATTTTACCTAGTTACCAAGTTTCATTTCGACAAAATACCGTCACAAAAGTTTTTTCGCACCCTTTAAGCCAATAAGATGTCGTTTTTTTACAAGTAAGTGAGTTTAGATAAGCGAAAAAATTTTGACATTTAGAAACATATTGTTTACATACCTGTCAAAGTCTGTATATTTTCAGTGTTATCAGTTTTTATTAAAAACGAGTCGATTTGGACAAGAGTATATTTAAAACGTTGAAAAAGCAAACTGAAACATAATACCTCGAAACACAATAAATGTTTACAAGATTTTTGTCAAGAAAAAAATTATATAAATGATTACCTGATTTTTATTTTGGAAATAGTCATCCGAATACCATTCGTGGTTAAATTTTATCCTGGAAAAATTTTCCGATTGCTTTACTCGAGCCTGTTGCCAATTTATTTCGTGACATTGATCAAAAATTACTCGTTTGACAACTCGTAATTTTTTTGTCAATGCCACTCAATAAATTGCTAGGCAACCAGCTCTCGTAACAATCTGAAAATTTTTCCGGCAAAAATTTACCACTTATGATATTATATATGACTATACCTATATGATAAACCGGAAGTGATACCTACTTAATTTGGAGTTCTTAACAGATTTTCGAGGAAAAACAAAATATAATCCAAAATTTGGTATTACAGATTTTTCTATTTATTGCAACAACAAATTAGATTTTGTTTTCGAACGATTAACCGAATGTGATACTTTACTTAAAATTCATTGCTATTTCAAACATGGAATTGACGGGAAGTCATGTGTTGGCCACATCAGATTTTTTTAAACATATTTTATTTACCCACATTGCAAATTGTGTGCAGGGAAAGGCAACTTCATACACAGAATACAGCACAAAAATCATTTAATTAAAGCAAAAAGAATTATTTTAGAGATATTTATAGAATCAACATATTTCAAACACGAACAGTTGCATAAAATACATGCAGATAAATGATAATTGTGAGACCCTAAAACTCAAGGGGTCACTTATTTTTATTTAAAAAAATAATAATGGAAATACGAATAAAATCAATAAGCATTGATTTTATCGATATCTTGTCCGTCAATGACGCGTGTAAACTATCCATTACAAAGTGAGAAGGAATGAGGGACTGAGATCATGATAGTTTGACATAACAACGACTAATTTGATCACAACAACGCGAGGCAACACAATGGCTCGTGTTGTTGATACCATCGGTGACGGAGGTCAGAAGGTGCTGCGCCCCGGCGAGCCGCCCCAAGATCTTAATGGAATCTGGGGCCCCACACGGAGATAGATACAATATATCCAATGATACAGGAAATATTATAGGATATGGTAAACGTTTATAGTTGAGATCTATTCTTGCCGATTCTCGTAAAGAAATAATTCCATCAGCACTACGATTTCGGAAACTAGAAGAGTTACAATTTCGACTAAATGACTAACATAACACTTTGTTATTTTAAATCATAGTAACATTTTTATAATTTTTTTGGTTAGGTTTTACTCACAAAACAAACACTTTTACGTTTTATGGCTCATTAGTTAGAAGACAACAATAAAAAATCTGATGTGGCCAGCACATAACCTCTCGCCAGATATTTTACCCGGTTGTACGTATAAAACAAAAAATATTTTTAAATACAAATACATACAGGTGTCTTACAATTCGCGCCCCAGGGCGAATGAGGAAACATGAGACTGCACTCGGATGTGTAATTTCGAAGAAAAAAAATCTAACTTAAAAGATATTCGAGTAAAGACGTCTTAAAATTGACCAATCAGAGACCTACACCTTTAACGTGTGTTTGCCGTAATTTTACGTTACTATGGTTTTATACAAATCCAATCTTCTTTAAAATGTATGGGCGACTGTAGTTTTCGAAAAATGTCAGTCTCAAATTAAATTTGACAAGGTGAATAAAAAAAGGCAAATTCTTACCATGTATTCAGCCGCTGATTACTTAGAAATGATTATAATTTTCGGAGAATGTGAACGTAACGCCAGAGAGGCAGCACGAGTCTATTCGGAACGTTTTCCGGATAGAAATCTTGTGGATCATAAAGTGATATTGAGAGCCATCGCAAGGACGCATGAGACCTGTCAAGTTATGCCAGATCAAATGACAATAATATTTTCGTTTAACACATTTTACACAGCTGCTACAACAAGTTGCACTGTACGATAGAAATGATGATCTCGGATGACACCTTCGCTAACCTAAATTTGTTGACAGTGAAAAGTCAACTCTAAAGTGTCAAAATTACAGTGTCAAACAAATTTCGTAACTCGCTAGTAGTATTTTTAAAATCTAGCAACCAGTTTTATTTTGTAATAATATCATCACACCTCAAGATATCCTTCCGGGATTGGTGGATTAAAAAGTCTTGTAACTCCGTTATGCAAGCAGCCGCAAATTATTTTCTTCTATTTGTTGGCAACCTATTGTCGTCGGCAAGTGTCAGTTTCGTCTGGGGCGCGAGTTGTGAGACACCTGTATATTCATGTCTCACTACAAAATAATTCTAACATTAAAATTTTTATATTAATGAGAACGACATGTTAGATTTTTTCTAAAATTGATAAACCGAAAGTGATACTTTACTTGAAGCCCTCAACAGATTTTCGTGAAAAATATATCATGATATATTCCAAACCTTTCAAATTTGGTATTTAAAATTTTTATATTGATGAGAACGACATGTTATATTTCTTCTAAAAGTGATAAACCGGAAGTGATACTTTACTTCAAGCTCTGAACAGATTTCCGTGAAAAATATAATAGGATATATTCCAAAAATTTGTCAAATTTAGTTTTAAGACTTTTATATAAAGGGAAGCAACATATTAGATTTTGGCTAAAATTGTTAAACCGGAAGTGATACTTTATTTGAAGCTCTGAACAGATTTTCGTGAAAAATAAATTGATACAATCCAAAACTTTTCAAATTTGGTATTTAAAACTTGTGCATAATTTGAAACAACATTAGATTTTGATTATACATATATGATAAACCGGCAGTGGTACTTAATTTGAAGCTCTTAACAGATTTTCGAGGAAAAACGTTATAAAATATAATCTGAAATTTTGTATTACGGACTTTTCTATTTATTGGATCAACAAATTAGATTTTGTTTACAAACGATCAACTGGAAGTGATACTTCACTTAAAGCTCATTGCTATTTCAAACATGGCATTGACGGGAGGTTATTTGTAAACCACATCAGATTTTTTACTATAGCAGTAGTCTAGATTAAATTATTTATGACTTCTAGCCGAAACTGCTACACACCTGGTATAGTATGTGCGAATATTTGGCTATTTACATAAAGTAACCTAGAATAGCTATTAACATATCTAGGAATATTATGTATATCATAACTGCCGTAGATGTAATTTTGAAATCCGAGCTCGTAGAGCGAGGATTTTATTACATTTAACGTCCGACTGGTATGTTATTATCATAAAAACCCTGCCCTAGAGCGTGTTATGAGTTGTTGGTAATGTTGTCAATAAAAAAACAAGTAAAAACCATTCATAGCCTACCTACTCCGTAAATTTTATTCAAACTTTCTGATCCGTAATCCGTAGAATATTAAAAATTATAGTCGGACGTTAAACGTTGAACGTACCACGGGAGTTATACGAACAATAATGCCTTCGGTCAACGTACACATCTCGGGCTAGAGGCCCTCGAAAAGTACACTGTTGACCTCAGGCGTTATTGTCCTTATAACACCCTTGACACGTTAATTACTATAAGGCTAGTTATGATTCATAACATCCGTAGTTTGTTCAATAGTTTATCGGTTTCAGAAAATGAAGACTATATTCATAAATATTATTTTTTAAATTCTTTCGGTAATGCTACTTTCAGAATGCTACGGTTAACAATAATTTTGGCATATGTCAGTATGACAAATATTCAAATTATGCGCTTTATTCCTCATGTTTATTATTTTAGAATAAAGTAAACCGTATTTAGAACGATAGACTAACGTTATCTGTAGATAGATAGAAGAGCATTATACATATTTTCATTTAATTTTATTTTCATTTTGTAGATCGTTATTGACAAGTCAGTATGGTAATTATATTACCATACAGATACAGTTATTACTTAGTTACCAGCCTGCATTTGCACAAGTAAACATTAGGTTTGTTCGGTCCGCTACCCTGCGTCTATCGCGAACCGCGGGGGTGAAATTTGCTGTTCTTTTCGATTCGCGATTCACTGTAAAGTCATTAGATTCTGTCCGTTCCGTTTTTCTAGTAACTTGCGGTAAAACGCCGCGGCAGCTGGCGGTGATAATTTTTGCAGACTCATGACTCCGTGGTAAAAAAATAATCGGCGGTAATGTTCGCGTCTACATATGAAGTGCCAGTATGACAATGTTTGACAAATAAATATTAGGAAAAAATTGTTATTTTTCAATAAGTATGCTATGTAATGTTTCAGTTTTAGAAATTGAAATACATTTGTAAAATATATAAATGTCAATGTCATATGAATTATGATTTGTAACAAGGTAAATTTAAATGATAACAATAGTATAAACAACTTAAATTATTATCGCGGCGATTGGCAGTGAATTGCAAAACGCAGCGACAATTACCGCCGCGTTTTGCGGTAAAACACAGCATAGCGGAACGAACAAACCTATTGAATTAATATATTGAAACCGGTAAAAAGCATATACACCTGTAAAAGTTTTATTATTTAAATTATTTCTGCAGATAATCTTTATCTAACATATAACCTACTATACATACCCAAATAACCAAAAATAAAATTTGTTCATATTCTACACGTAAACACTCATTTTCTATTCATGATTCAACATTTCTTTTGAAATTCTTAAATACACCCACAAATTCACCGTTAAACAAAATTTTTGCGTTAAACAAAATTTCTTGTGTTGGCACGTGACCGTCGCAGCAGGTTTCTGTAGGCCTAACGTAGGGCGTTGTTGGGGCGGCGCCCCGCTGTGCCGTCATTAGCGTCCGTCGCTTTGACAGCGCGCACCATCATCCACTTCATCGCTTTAGCCTACATGTGGCCGATATTGTTATATTGTTACACCGATACACGATATTGAATGCGACAAGATGTGATTGAATTGAAACAACTCAGATGAGAATCAATTCCAATGAGTAGTGGAATTCATTCAACAATATGAATATGTAGTTTTATTTTTATATTATTGTAATAGATATCCGTACATAAGAAATTTTATGTAGCTTAAAATATAATTAAATTAGGAATATTTCCTTTAATTATAATCTAAATTTGCCCGGCGTTATTACTGCAAGAGTCCTTTTCAATTTAACAGCTATATCTTTCTCTACACATTAGGCGTTTTTACCTCCCGCTACCCTTGGTAAGGGAAGTACAGTGTGTTCAAAAAAATTAATAACTCGGAGTAGGCTATGAACAGTGAAACGTATGTCTGATCATTATTTAATTCAAAAGTCAAGTTGTCAAAATTGATCTTAAAATATAATTTTAAGGTGAAAAGACAATAAAGAAGGATACTGTTTTCTAATTTCTATTTCTAAAATAATATTCAAGAAGAGAAACTTTGATTTCTTTAGATAACATTTTTGACAATATCTCATGTCAAATTGACAGTTAATTAATAGTACATTAAAACACAAGTATCATAAGGCAATCTGTTAACGTACGAGTCCAAGTTTGGAAAACGAGCCGCCAGGCGAGTTTTACAAAGGACGAGTGCGTCAACAGACCTTATGATACATGTTTTTTATACTATTTTTTCTATTGAGGTAATTTTACAATTAGATTTTTTAAAAACAGGAGTTGTCAAAAATATGAGTTGGTGTCTTTTTTATCAGTTATGTTGGTACCGCTTCCCGCTAAAAATTGAAATTTCACATTTTGACAGTTTGTGTATCTTGTGATTTTGTCTGATTGTTTACATTAAAACATTGTATCAAGCATTATACAATTATGAAAGAGGAAAACCAATACATACAATGAACTCGAAGGTTTATTAATGAACCATCCTGATTTGACATATCGGTAGTTCGTGTTTCATAAATAAAACTTGAATATAGGATTGAAGGACGTTACGTGGACCATCATGCCTTTTTATTGAGAAAACAACATATAAATAAAACTCTTTAAATAATGAAATACTTTAATGAACAATTTATTGATTTAGACTTTTACTTTCCACAATTTTGTCAACACTCACTACTCAGTTGCACAGATAACGGCAACAGCTGTTCTTACAATTTTTAATACAAAACATAATATGGCATATATTCGATAGTTCGCCACAACGTGGAACTGGAAATCATGGATTAAAACGTCAACTTTTCATATTTGTTTGCTAGTAGCCGCCACAAATTGAGTAGACAGTGTCAACATTTTCAAGTAACGTGCATCATACATTTCGTAACCTGCCTGGAATAACAATACATTTAATTCAAAATTGCATTACCATGAATTTAAATTGTAATAAATAAAACTTACCGTTTTAATTATTTTGACAAAGTAAACCTGAGCGCATTGTTTCTTGTTTCATAATTTTTTAGTTGAAATTTTAACTTCACAGATTCTTATTCTTTCTTAACTAACACAGCTATAGCTATAAATTTATTTTCTTTCTAGTCCTATCACCTAGAGAAAGGATAAAGATCCACAATTAGGAATAATATTTCAACACAAATAATTTACCATTTTGAGGTTATCTGTCAGTTATGAAAACATGACTACCACCTCTAGAACATAAAAGGCGCCAAAAACAGTACGTTTATAGATTTTCTAAACGTCGTGTTTTCAGTTATAAACAGTGCTTTTATAGAAACATAAGAACACCGAAATAGAAAAATGTTTTTAAATTGATACACGTATCTTTGTTCAAAGCCTACTCTGAATTAGGAATTTTTTTGAACACACTGTATAAGTATAGGAGAGATCGTGCTGAAAATCGCATAATGAGATTTTGGTAAATGAATGACCACGTTTTAAGGTATCTAGAATCCAATTTTAACATTTTCACGATGATGTCTGTGTGTATGTATGTGTGGATCATCCACTCTAACTCAAATACTATTATTTAGAAAATTTTGAAACCTTGTATTTCGAACTTTTTCTGTAATGGAAAGAGCCGATTAGATTTTGGTGTAAACCGGAAATGGCACTTTACTAGAAGCTCAAAATATACCTTTAAATGTTTTTTTTTCGAGATTAATGTTATTATAAAAATTAAAGATTATTAAATTTTCTACAGATTTGCATTAATACTTTTTTATATATATATTTTATGGATAAATTTATAAAATTATCTATAATTTAAATCCCAGAGCCTACGCTTTAAACAAACAAAACTCCTTGGTTGCGCAGTTATTCAAATGTATATGCAACTGACAGATAAATGTCACTGTCAAAGAACTAATTATTTCAAATTAATAACAGTAACGTATTTAAAAGAAAAAAGTAAATAGAACAAGATTAATAATAATTAACGATTCGCAAAAAAGTTTAAGCTAATTCTCATTTTTGGATTAGGGAATTCTATTTTACCCCGGTATTTAAAATTTAATATTCATTTTATTATCAAAAAAAGTAGTTACTTAGATTAGATTATATTTTAAGAAATAAAATGCCAAAATTAGTGTAAAATTCGCTAATCCAAAAATAAGTATTAGCTTAATATTTTTTGTGACTCGGGTGGTAATGGCGGGAGGTATTGTGTTGATCACACCAGATTTTTTATTCATGTGACCAGGTTATAGTAGTAGTTATTATTATATGAGTGTAGAATGTATCATATATATAAGTAATCTATTTTAGCATAAATGTTTATATTAATTTAAATAAATAAGTTTCATAATGTTAAATTATTTTAATAATAAAATAATTTTGTAAAATTGCTTTTTATATATATTTAAAAAAACACAAAAATCGGTAATAATTCCTCCGTGACTTCTAAAATATTCTCTCACGGAGTGACTAATGTTGTACAGGTTGTCTCATTTTCGATGTTTTTTTAAGGTAGCTCGGGTAATATTAACGATAGATCAAAACCGTTTGCACATTGCAGGGTCAACTTTTCGAGAAAAGTTTAATAGACAGCACAGGAATTTTCGATCTTCTTTTGTTTCTGAGGTACAGGCAAAAACTCGTTTTTCGTGCATTTTGAAAATATATCATATATTATTTATTATGATAGAGAAAAATTGTTTTTACAAAATTTTTACTAAACTTCTGGCCCACAAAATATTGCCATTTGAAACGTTTTGTCTGTGTTCTGCGTAGTTCTAAAATTTAAAACATAATACCGGGGTCGCGTATAAATTTGAAATGCCGCCATTTAACGGCACTAACTTTTTAGTTCAAAAAGTAAATGTAGTGGTCGCTCAAATTTCTGAAATGGTCTATATATACCGGTAACAGCTCACCGGTAGAATTTTCGTAAATGCCTAATGTTTTTAACGCATTTTTAATTTATTTAAAATAATTATAGTTCATTTATTCACCAATGGTTGGCATTACTGGATTTGGAAATTTATAAGTTTACATGGCAGTAAATTTTATAGGTTATATTTTTATTAAACATAAATCGTGACTGATTAATGGATAAAAGAGACAATACTTGCAACAAAAATTACTGATTTTTGTGGATTAACTAAGTATTATCCAATCAAACAACAAGATCAATTTGCTCCTATCTTCCCATCACTATTTTCTTACGTGAAACGAAGTATACTTCCAAACTGATTTGCAACCGGTCCGAAGTCCGAAGCGTGTTGGAACGTGTGACTAGCAGTTAAAAATCCAATTTTATGTGTGTTGGAACGCCACTTTATTACAGCGCCTGCGTCGGACAGTTCCGAACTGATTTGCTAATATGTTGGAACAAACCTAATATTTCATGAAAAATTTAATCTAAACTATTATTCACGAAAGATGACTATTCAAGCTCATTTGTGAGCCGTCTGATATAATATTTCTTGCAGATAACTTCATTGCATTTTGTATGCAAAGGCGTGCAACATGAAATATTTATGGAGATATTTTAACTGAAAAAATAAGAGTAATTCATTTGAAAATTATTTTTCTTTCTACATAATGCCTTTCTGAAAGATTTATGTTCTTCAATTATGTTTTTGCAAAATACAAAAACATAGACTTAACTTATAAACCAAGGAATAACAATTTGATTTAAACGTCAACGCCACTGAGTAAATATTAGCACAGAGGGCAGTGTAGTAGATAATTAGGTATCTGTAAATCTACGACATATGTCATTATTATTTATAGTGTGTTAGAAAGTAATGCCACTATTTACGTATATCTGTCACACCACATAAATTAAATAGACCTAGGTCAAATAATCTTTCTCTTTCTAATACAAAATGTTGCTAAGCTACTGCTATAAATTGATGTGTATTCTTTCTTCGAACAAATGACCTTGAATAGTCATCTTTCGTGAATAATAGTGTATATATACTCTATACCTACACCTACTACTTATTAATGTCTTTATATTCTTTATAATTCGTATTCATTACTTGAATATTATCTGCATTATAAAAATTTATCTTCTGTAAAATTTATTTTATAGTGTTTTATGGTAAGCAGATGATATTTGACGGTGATTCAACAATCCACATTTAAATAAAAACAAGTAAAAATTACCGTCTGGAGAATAATTTCACTTATCTTTTTTATGCTTGAGAAAAAAAGAGATATAATTTTTATTATTCATGTCTTTAATTTATTTAATATGTATATATGCACATATAATATTAATCTTAGCAGAATAATAATTCTAATAATTTTCTTTCTTTGTAGGATGCCCTCGTAAAAGTCAAATCCGTATTGATGGACGAAAAGAAACACATTCGTTTTGCCGACTGGAACGTCAATGAGGTAAGCATTTCTTCCGTAATCGAAACCGTGTTCTCGTTGCCTGATATATGTATCGGTTTCTTCATCTCACCCCCTGCGAATTTTACACCCGGCGAGACATGTTATGCTAATACCCTTACAGCGAGTGATATTACCGGCCGAGCTGTCATCTCGACGCATCCCACTGATTGATAGAAGCAGAATTAAAAGTCATCATTGACTTTAAAGAATCGAAGTTTGGGAGAATGCGTTTGACAGATGGATTTTTATTGATTGTTGAGTGAGTGCAAGTCATTCGAATGGAAAAAAGTAATATGAACGCGAGTATGTTGTGACAAATATTAGCTAGTAATATTTTTTTATAATATAAGAACAGATTTTGATTATAGGCGATGTTTACATTTTGAGCGTCAGTGCCTCTAACGGCTACATTGGCATTTTTGGTTACCGAATCAATTTTGCCATTTGGAGAAAGTGATACAATTTACGATTTTATTTTGAGTTGTTCCTATTGTATATGAATATTATACATCATAGTATATTGAAATGAATAAAGAAAATAATTAAAATGCTATATATGTGGTGTGGCTAATTCAAAAAAGTCAAAATACCAGCGAAGGTACTGTTGCAGAAAATATAATTTTTCTCATATGTATGATTTCTGTAAATTATTTTATCATATTTAAATTTATATTATAATTTATAATATTAGTTAAATGTTACAAGATGCACAATACATGGAAATTGAGATTAAAAAGTTGGAAAACTTGATTGATTGGAAAGAAGAAAATTTCTACATATCACGATATCAGTGATGATTGTTAGCATCTTTCTTTTATATTCGCAATAAATGAACAAGATTCTTCATTGAAAATATACCAGGCTCTAAGTGGAATCAGTTGCACAAGCTCGGAAAAGAAAATTCACGAAAAATACGAACCATGTGAATTTCTATCTTTGACATTAACATTACATGTACAAAATCTATAATAAATAGACGAATTATGTCAAAAATAGACTTCTATTTCATACAACAGCAATTATTATACAATTTTAAGGCAGTTTTCTGCTACTTGTGTTATATCTTGTTCAAATATTAACTTAAGAAACACATTTTTATATAATTCATTATTGCAATCAGACGACCATTGTTGGAATTTTATTTATACAATAAGTATCTTTTACAATGAGAAAATATCTATACCTAAAAGAATTTTTCCTGTTACTAGAAGATATCTGTTAAAAAGTTATTTTCTTATACATCTGTTCCTCATATAATCTTCTAGGAAATTTATAAAATTTGATACTTCAATCGATAATTTTGTAAGTATTATTACATCCCCCACTGCATCACATAATATTTGACGTCCTATCATTCGCATTCATTGCAAATATTTTATAAAATAGAAATTGTAAAATTATTCTGACATAAAACATAACCTTGCTATGTTTCAATGAGTAACCATTTTTGTAATTTTTGTCCGCTGTCGGCGCAGACTACTTTTGTGCACACCGCCTATAATCGTATGTGATATCCATAATTTCATCTATTATTGGTCTGAGGTTTAAATCAAAGGTTTTAACACGCTGAGGCCCAGTTTTATTATTGTAAATTAAAATTTCATTAATAGTTAACTAAGAGTTATATACAGTGTGTAAATGAAATAAGTACATTAAATTTAACCAGTAGTATAACTCGTCGGCAGCAACAATATTTGTTAATAACTTTTTCTCGAAATCGCATATTTTTTGAGCATTTTTTCAATCCCCTAAATTGACGAACCGTTCCAACTATTTTTCTGATAACTTGCAGTAGCAATAGCTATGAAAATTTTTGTTAGCAATTGACAGTCCTGTCAGTTGTTGCCAAGGTTGTTGCAATTAAATTTTGAGATTAGTAATAAACTTGTTTATAAGGTAAAATTCTGTCAAAATGCTTACGTTTACGAATAGCGAGTACACAGACATTGTAATTACTTACCTATGGTTTATTTATTTTATTTTGTGGTTGACATAACGACACAGTCATGGAGTTGCCAATGCATTTAGACGGAGTGTTTCCAAATCATTCTGTTCCTAATAATCGCACATTTGTAAATCATCTTTAAAATCAATTTTAAAAAAGCAACAGTTATATTCATACTATGTGCAAAAAATTTAATGTTTTCAACACATAGCAGACTTCAGTTCAGCGAATGGCTTATATTGTTCATTAATGAGACTGAATTTACTTGGGAAGGTGTATTTATTATGCACAATACACATCTCGACAGACGAAAATGCTGTAAAAATTTTAATTAAAAAATGTTTGAACGGGAACAATTAATGAACGACTAATTTGTACTCATATACCTCGTTTAAATGGACATGAGTTTGTACTTACATTTTTTGAATAGTGTATTTACACTATTATGATTTGTCGACGATAAATCATCTCATAACTTCATCATAATTATGCTCTTGCTCTTCGTCTATTCACAGATGTTTAGAAGCCTGGTTTAATACACAATTTTATAATTTAGTTATCCAAAATTTAAATTTCTTTATTTTAAAAATTATTTATTAATTAAATATGTTTTCTGTTGATCGTTTATTAATTACTGTGTCTGCAAAGCTGCAACTACCAGCCGACATCTTTTGTGCTGTGTTTATCGAACTTTAATTTAGGCAGCAGAGAGCAGCAGCGATATTTCCATGAGCGGGTAACCAAATTTGCAACAAATCTTTCAAGAATTTTAAGAAATATTGTTGCTCTCGACGAGTTACATTACTGGTTAAATTTAATGTACTTATTTAGGTTAAAATGACAGGTCACTAAAATGTTTGATTGGGATTCTGATGCCTTTAATGATCCTGACAAAATTTTATCAAGACGTCCTAAAATTTATTGTTCGAGAAGTGTCATGACAATATAAAAATCGTTACAAGATTCTTTACCAAACGGACATAAAGAATTTCGGATAAAAAAATCAAACTGTCTTATATATCATTATTATTATGTCCTTAACTTTATTACATATCTTTTATTTTTGTTCAAATAATGAAAGTTTTTATGTCTAATGTAAAATTGTACATCATAAATTATGCGGTCAACCAAATCATTAAATTATATTTATATTTTACTTTAAACTATCATAAGGTATAATTTTTCGTAATTATAATTTTAATAAACGCGTATTTTGTCTAAATTTACAGATAGAAATCTTAAACAAGCACCTCTTCCTTACATCCAAGCCTGGCATTTACCTCATCAACCTTTCGGAAAAGGACTACATTAGAAAGAAGAACAAATGGTAAGCAAACATTTAATTCTGCATTAGGAAACCGCAACAGAAACACTTTCTTAGAAGTTGCAAACAAATTAGTTCTTGTATTATTATAACCTAACCACTATCTGATTTTCTTGCATGTGTCATTTAACCGTAATGGCGCCGAACGTGCATGCGTAGTAGGATTAATTACAGACACGCCTGCAGAAAACGCGATGCGTGACTTGAGCGCGAAATTGAATGATGTTTATGTTGATTGCTTTGATCTCGCCGCTTTTCAAAGCTATCAATAGATAGCATACGATTTGCAAATTGCAAGAAACGTATTTTAGTTGAGGTTGAAGTTACAGTCGTACTCATTTTGTAACAAGCGTAAAGGAATCGTTTATGTTTCTCAGTAATAAGTGATACTTGTTGAACCGCGAAGAACAAAAGTAGAGAAAATATTTAATCAACATTTACCCTTTACATTCTTATTAAACAAAACTAAAACGTACTTTTAAGGTCTTTTTTGCGTATCCTATCCATTTTTGAGTTATTACTTCAAAGTTTTGTGTATTAACAGCACAAAATGTGACATTGTCGGAATCGACAATGTCCATTTGCGCTCGAAATACATACAAGTTTTTTTCTACACTCGCCACATTGGGGTCCTCCACCATAACAAAAAATAATAAAATGTACACTTTGTACTTACAATACTACTCAATAAATAACTAGTATATTTATTTTTCATTTATCTTTATTTTCCATTCTTCTTGAGCTATTGCTTCAATCTAATACAATAAACATTTTTACGTACCATTAGATTTACGTAGCTGAACAGAAATTAACAATAGTCGTATAAAAAATCGTTTAATATTAATTTAATCGCTTTCTTTACTTTAAGGGGATTTTAAGTCTGACTGTTGTATATTACATTACAAGTCATGAAAATGTTTCATTGTAGACGAGGAGGCTTATTTGAAAAATGCGAGGATGCGCAGCGTCCGAGCATTTCTTCAAAGCCTCCGAGTCAAGCAAAGACATTTTCATGACGCGTGATGTATTCTATTTTTTTAAAAAAATCGGCAATTATAGAAGCTTAAAATTATAGAAAAAATTAGGTTTGCATAAATCATAAGAGCAGTGACAAATTTTAGAAAACGTTGTCATGATAAGTATACAGAGTGACAAATTTTATTATTATAAAAATTTGACGCGTTGTGTTTGCTTTCTTGCTACCGGTAATTATCCTTTTGAAAACGATGATTTTGATGCTAACGATGAAGTACCGATGGACATAACTGAAGCTGCGAACGCCGCTGTGGCAGATTTACTACCAAAAAAATCCAAACAGCGGTACGAAAAGGAGTACGATAGATTCAAAAAGTGGTGCAGCATTAGAAAAGTGAATCAAATTAGTACAGACAGTGGAAAGTAAAAATGACTAGTCATGAAAATTTTATTTTCATGACTTGTCATGGAAATCTTACTTTCAAGACTCAAATTAGTCCGGAAATGAGGATTTTCATGCCGATTTAAAAAAAAAACACTTGTCATACAAATTGAAATTCCGCGGCTTTCTATAAATCAATTCGGAATATGTAATTTCTTAATTTTGTCGCACCATCTAGCGCTTGGGAGAAAAGTACTATCCATAGGCTACTACACAGTCTCGATATTTTACATGTGGGTTTCTGTAGCCTAAAAATACCTCTACCTTGCTGATGATGAAAGATACGAAAAAAAAAATCTGATGTGGACACCACACGACTTCCTTCTACGCAAGACCAATATGAAGATGAAGTATAGACTCAATTATAAAATTGCACGTATTTGACGTAATTTGACAGTAACATCTATTTTTAATTTTTTTGTTATTTTTTGTCCTAATCCATAGCAAGCTTCATTACAAAAAACAAAAAGTATATAAGTTTTAAATTTACATATCTCGCTTATACAAAGGGCTAATTTAATAATACTTAATTTGCTAGACGCACAATTTAATTCTCTAAAACTCTTATTTGAAGCATTTATTGCTAAAATCAAAATGAAACCATTTTATTCAAGAAAAACTGTTAACAACTTCAGGTAATATATCATTTCCGGTTAGCCTGTTTTAACCAAATTCTGCTATGTTATTCCAATTGATATAAAAGTCTTATATACTAAAATTGAAAACCGAAATTTTTCGCGAATACAATACTTCCTTTACTTTGTACAAGGAAGTAAAAACGTCTAATCAATTTTTATTTGGTATTTTATGTAGAAGAATCTGGTAGAATCATTTAGGTTGCGTTTTTATGATGATGATACATTATTTTATTTTTAGTTCTAAGAATTTCTATAGTTATTATTAATTATTATAATTTTTTTTTTTCGAACGCCATAAAAATGTCAACTTTTGTGACTTGATTCACAAGATAGAACTTTCATTTCTACGCCGCTGGAAATTTGTAAGCCGGCGGAGTAGAAATAGCTAATTTCTACGCCGTCGGAATAGAAATAAATAAATATCCGTAGAAACAATGTAGAATCAGCGAATAAGAAATAAAGTAGTACGTTTGAAAAAATATATGTCATTCGGAGTAAAAGTGTCTTTGTGTGCCTCGCATGTGATGGGGGAGTTTTCGATTTTTTTATTTTTTTATGTTAAAATGTGTTTAAATCTAAAGCGTTTTTACTTTTATATTTTATTAAAAAAAAATTCTTCCCGCCATTACGGCGTACATAACATCAACTATGTGCGAATTAAGCCCCGACATACGTGCCTAAAATGTGCTTCATAGAAATAGACAGAAGCAAACCACGGCCACCTATTTATATTTACATTTGACAATTTAATTTCTGTATTTATCGTATTTTCCAGGTTTTACATTTACATATTTAAAATCAAATAATAGAAGACAAACGTTCATGTTTTCATTCTAAACTAGCGCTCGTAGCGGACATCTACGGCGAACCAAAGATGCTGCATACGTCATATAATTGTGGGCGATTTAACTAACGATAAATTTAATATCGTTTGTACAATAAATACGCTATATTTTATTACATTAATAGTAATATTTTATGTATAGTATTGCAGTAATGTGGAGTGGAAAAATCATTACATTTCAACATGATTAAACTCCCCCATTGTCCGACTCGCTTCGCTCGGCGTGCAAACTTCCATTCTTGCCACACAAAGTATCACTGGACTCCTAATAATAACACAATATACTATTGTATGAAACAGTTTTATTTTATACTTTTCAACTTTTTTGTAAGCAATAAATTTTAGATTTAAAAAATAATCATATCTTGCTTGCCTACTGTAAAACTATTTTCGCGTTGAAATACTAATATTACAACTGTATTCTGTGAGAAAAAAGGGAGAAACTCGTTATTAAATGACAGATTTGAAAGAGTAAAGGGCGTAATGATTGGGCGGACAGTAGGCGTATCACAGTTAACTTAGTTTTCAAAATTAGATCATAATTTGATATTGACTGTGTACACTAATCCTTCATTTGCATCCAGACTGACTAGGGGATGAAAATTGATATAATTTGAAATTGATGTCAAATCACTGTCTATTAGATTTAAATTTAATCTCTAACCCTTAGGGGGAAATCGAATGTGATACGAATTTATTATTTAATAGCTATTTTCTCATTCGTTTCGCCTGGTTAGAAACACGTACCTAATATTTTTTGACAAAAACAATTTGCTTCATAAATTATCCTATTAGGTATTCTATTGCATATGCCTTTTACCATTGGATTCTGAAGCACTATTTTTTTTTAATAAAGTAATTTGCACTAAATTTTATAATTTACAAATATAATATTTTTCGTTCAGTTTTTTCTTAGCAATATTTGTAAACGCTGATTTCATAGTTTCATATCAACTACACATATATTAAAATTTTCGGGTATTATACTGTATTTCAGATAAGAACAGACTTGGTGGAGCTGCTGCGCCAGCCTGTTTTACACACATAAAACTTATCAATTAGTTTTATTGCATGTATGGCATACTTGACAACTCAAAACGCCAAAATTTGTTAATTTTTAATTATTTATACTCTATCCGTTTTAACTACAGACTAGATGGCGCTTCGAGCGCGCCCGTTTTTACATGTATTAAATAAAGAATTCAGATTTTGGCGCCATTCCTGGATTTAAAAAAATTCTTTCTAATTGACATTGACATTGTTTTTATGCATACAATCACTTATAATCTCCGTACCTTTCTCTACTTGTCGGCGAAAGGGGCATGCATAAATGAAAACCACATTATTCAAATAAATTTTAAAGAAAACGTAAAATAAAAATATAATTCTCCTTTGAAATATAAATATTTACTCTCTGAAATATATACATTATATGTATATTCTAAACAAATATCTTTTTCCTCATGTTCTTTTATTGCTTTCCAAATACTACATCGTCCTATGCCCAATTCTGCTGCCACAATTTGGACACATTCTGATTTGGAGTATGGATTCGTGGCACGATATGTGCAGTACGCCATTTTTTCCGCTTCGAAGGGCTTTTCCTTTTAGATGTTGAAATATTGACAGAGCCAGGTTCAGGATTTTTATCCATAATATTAACGAAGAGAACAATAACAAAACTAACGAAAAACTAAGAAAACGCGCACAACGAAAACTATGTAATATGAAATATAACCCCAAAACACTATGAAAATTATATAAACAGAACTCAACAGAAATTAATAATATGTAGTAAATCGTGTACTATTGACTTTGTTGACTTTTATTTATTTTATGTCAGACAGCATAACATAAATCAAAATAATTGATACAATTGTCAAGTAAATTTAAATTTCGAGTCAATTATCTTGCTGTGTAAACTCGGTTCACGTTTGAACCAATCAGAGAGCTAGAATCTTAGGCCCTATCTCATCCAACGCTCTATAGTTAAAACGGATAGAGTAACAGTTACTTAAAGTTGTTTAATAAATTATAAAATCAAAATGGAATAAATAATATACCTGTTTCACATATTGCTATTGTAAACTTGGTTTACGTTTAGACCAATCAGAAACATGTAATTGTAAGCCCTATCTTATTTTAAGTTTATTCTTGTCTGAAATACAGTATAGTTATTTTCTTTGTACTCTTTCAAATCAAAATAAAAGAAATTTGTATGTTTTGAATTCCCAAGTTAAAATGATCTTCTATAACACTTGCTTACTACGTAAAATGTGTTGATATATTATTATTCTAATCGCATTGTCACGAAAATTCACAAAAAATCTACCTGAAAAATTCTCACGACGGTATCCTTTTCAATTTATAATGATCGACGTTTTCTTTGAGTTTCATTGTTGATCTTTTCTTTGCTTAAGGCAACACGTGGTGAATTAGGACCTTTATTACCCTTTTTGTGGTTTTATATAACAATATTGTAACATAACTGTTTCTCTAAAGTACCGTTCGCGAAATTTTGTTAGAGAGGTATTACTTACTCTTAATTATATATTTTACTTTGTTGTACAAAAGCAATAATAGTGTCGTTTAAGTAAGGTATAATTTTCAGAAAATTTTGATGTTTTTGCACGCAACATAATTCGTGAAATAATTCATTAATGAAATAAATTATTTGAACCGATAAAAACATTTTTATATTGTAATTAAATTATCTTTCATATAATTTATACCAATTAAATTCTTGAAATTTACTTAATAATTTAATTCCCATTAACTATGAAAAGAAAAATACACTATATCAAATATTTTTAATTTTTTGTCGAAAGTGTTTTGTCGAAATGAAACTTGGTAACTAGGTAGAATCCTCAATTTGGATTGGCTTATAAATTTATGAGTGAAATAGTCTACTCAAATAATAGATCAAATCAAATGTAAATAAAATAATAATTTAATAGGCCGTGAAACACCCTGTATAACATTTCATACAAGTGACAGTATATGCATAAATAAATTTTTGCTTATTTTTGTATTGTTAAACCTACTTGTGATTGTTTCAACTTGAGAATTATTTCCATTGTTCAAATGGCAAAAAAATGACCCCTGGGTATTCTGTCCTCTTCACAAGAGTTTACATATCCCGTGAGGTGACGCCTGGTAGGCGCCCTCTACGGCCCCAATATGTCATTTCCGTATTGTCGAAATCTGCGCAAGTAAACTACAAATTCGCACACCCATCAATGGGTAATATATTATTATTAAACAAATCACAGTGTATAAATACTATAGGTATGTCAACTCATAAAAAATTTCATGTTTTCGAAGTTGGTATCCGCCAGAGGTCTTCAGTGAGTAAGGTCAGAATATGGCCAACTACATTCAATTGCGCTACGCTTATTATGGCCGTTTCAAATCGTTGTTTTCCCATATAAAATTTTGTCGCGAGTTTTTTTTACGTATTTGGTATCGATAGTAGTGACATCTAATTATTTTTATTTCAATTAGGATAATGTCAGTGTCCCTCATTCTGCTTGGTCTTTCTCAATGAAGTTTAGATGTGCAAAATGTGTTGTCAATTTATTAAATGTAAATACAATACTTCAAAATTTAAATATTAACATCAATATTTATTTATAACATAATTTGTCAAAAGATCAAAAATGGCTGAAAGTCACGTGACAACTTATGTTCTAAAATAATGTCAAAATTATATTACATTTTCCAAAATTATCAAAACTTTTTTCCATATATGACATATGATGACAGGAGCATGACATTTGATTAATATCATTGCCGTACACGTTGATTTATTTGATATTTGTTTCGCATACCTTCATGAAAAATCTTTAAATGATGAACAGTTCATATGATTATTCATATAACAGCTAACAAAATTTGAAAGGTACGCCCATGGAAATAGTAATTCTGTCATACTAAGTAAGCGGCAAATGTCAAAATCGTATGGAGCGGCACACTTCAGCCATTTTTGATCACTCTGTATAAATTTTTATTTTTTCTTTTTTTCATTACCGCGAAAATTTTTTTTTTTTCTACAGTCTATATACAAATTAGCCATTTGCGCTCTCTTTTGTCAACGCAAAATGTCACTTTGCCGGTCTAGAGCGACATAGTAGAAACAACGCTCGCTCCTCAAATTTCTAACTATACAATGTTGCGAAATGTGACTTGGCTACATTCTTAATGGAAACGTTTAGTCAGGAATTAATGATACTGTAGTTACACATTACCCACTTACATAACCAAACAAAATGCCGCACTGCTGTGAAAATAAAATAGGGCATTCATTTACAAAAACGAAAGTATAAAATGCTTAGATTAGATTGAATCAATAGCTCAAGAAGAATGGAAAATACCGATAAGTAAAAATAAATAAAAAATAAATTTTTGTTATGGTGGAGGACCCCATTGTGGCGACTGTAGAAAAAATCTTCTGTGTGTTTCGAGCGCAAATGGACATTGTCGATTTCGAGAGAATGCCTCGCTCCTGCGTCGCGCGGCAACTACCCCTCAATCGACAATGTCCCATTTTGCGCTCTTAATACACAAATAGCTATTGTACCGAACATGACCTGAAAGTGTTACGGCTTGCTCTGGAATATTCTTGCTTACCCAATAAAGTATCAATTACAGGTCTTGTTACGTAAATTACTATTAAATAAACTAAAGGGAGTTGTCACACCTAAAGTATTTATGCACCGTGAATAAATTCATGATTTTATGTATTACAAATAATTATCCTTTTTGTAGGTTGGCGAAGATAAAAGAGTGGGTGGACAAACAAGACCCTGGATCTATCATCATCCCCTTCTCGGGGGCGTTTGAGCACAAGCTAGTGGAGATAGAGGACCCAGCCGAGCGAGCCAAGTACCTGGAGGACGTTGGTGCGACCAGGTGAGTCAGGGGCACATAATTACAGGCTCCGGTACAGCAATACTCGAAAACATCCCAGGACCGCCGCAATTATTGTCATTATTGTCGGCCATCATTATTTTTTATCTCCATTCAAGCCTATGCGGTGTCCATAAAACAATGGCATTAGAACTCACCAATTAATCTCTAGGAGGAATTGTCAGGTTCTAGTTTGCGCCGTGCTAATTCGTCCAATATAATATTGTATAACAAGGGTAACATTTATTTAATATCGCATAAGGAATTAAATTGTTTATTGCCAGTTTCTTGCACTCTTAATTTTGAAAATTCAAGTAAATCTAAATATGTGACAAAAAATTTAAATAATTGTTTATTAAAATAACTTATAGAGGAACAATATTAACATATACAATAATAGTGGATTGTTTAATGCAAGGGGTCACGCTAGAATTATTGAGAATAATAAAAAATTAAGATAGTGTGGGATTAAAGTATGGAATATTATAAAACAGCGAACTCAACGGGTTTTTCTAAAAACGCTAAAACACGTCGATTTTAGTTTTTAATAATACAAATTAGTATGTGCGATTCACCTTCCGACTGTCATTTGTTTTTAAGTTATGACGTCATCACAAAAAAATTATATAGAAATATAGATTTTTAGTAGTGGAATCCGATAGTGATTTTTCTTCCATTTATGATCATGCAAATAAATCATAAGGTTGCGCAACAAAAAATTTGAAAAAACTCGAGCTAAAAATTTACTAAAAATGAATAATCAAGATACCTCGATTTCATTTTTCTGTTTAGAATTTTTCATTTATAATGTTTTATAAGTTATAAGTAAAAATGATCATATACAGGGAATTTACTTTTAACGTGCAACATATGGTCAATCACTTCCATGGTTACTACACACTACTGTCAAAAAATGACAGCAATGTAATATTTGTCCATTTTAAAATGCAACATACAAAAATTTGTAGTTATGTATTTTAAATACTAACTTCCAATAAATTAGCCTACATGCTATTAACAAAAAATCAAAACTTTAATGTAGCACATCTTAACAAACTTTGGCTTACAAAAATTTATAATTTTAATGTAATATATGATCAAAATTCAAAAATAGCTCCATCCACACTGAGTCAATATCCTAGGCGCTCTTAGAAAGAATTGACACCATTTGTGATGTGTTCTGGAGGTATCTCCTGTGCTGCAATATTATTTATAATGTTGCATTTTAAAATGGACAAATATTACATTGATGTCATTTCTTGACAGTAGTGTGTAACCATGGAAGTGATAAACCATATGTTGCATTTTAAAATAAATTCTCTGTATAATATCATAAGTGGTAAATTTTTGTCGGAAAATTTTTCAGATTCTTACGAGAGCTGGTTGCCTAGCAATTTATTGACTGGCATTGACAAAAAAATCACGAGTTGTCAAACGAATGATTTTTGATCAATGTCACGAGATAAATTAGCAACAGGCTGGAGTCAAGCAATCGGAAAATTTTTCCAGGATAAAATTTAACCTCGAATGGCATTCGGATGACTATTTCTAAAATAAAAATCATACATTTTTTTCTTGACAAAAATCTACTAATTTTTATCGTGTTTTGAGGTGTTATATTTAAGTTTGCTTTTTAGATGTTTTTAATAGATTAAAACGTCAAAAAAATTTCGCTTATCAAAACTCACTTACTTGTATAAGTACATCTTATTGGCTATGTCCGGTTGCAGAAACGTTAATCAACGCGTTGTTCGGTTAGCGGTTCATCAAAACGAACAAATGCCACGCGATTTTATGACAGCAATGATTTAAATGTCATAAGAACAAGGAAACTGATTCGAATTTGTGCGATTTGATGACCGTTAATCGAACAATGCGTCGATGAACGTTTGTGCAACCGGGCATTCGTTCAGAAATTTGTAAATAAGACCTACTGTCTTGGAAACACTATCGGTAAATATAAAAAATCTGATCTGGCCAGCACATTACCTTCCGTCAGTTCTATGTATTTTGTATAAATGTCATACAGAAAGTTCCTTGCAAAAGATTATATTTCTTGTACATTACCTTAAGGCAGTTGTATGTATTTTATACAAATTCCATACAGAAAGTTTCTAACAAAAGATCCTATATTTCCAGTAAAATTATAAAATAAACATACTGTCAACTGCACTTGACACTGACACCTTTCAATCAGAATTTATTAATGTAGCAGCTGTTTCGAGAGTTATAGCAAAGCTGACTAATATATATGATATTTAATTTCTTTATAATTTTTTAACTCTATGTCCGTTTAATATGAAGTATAAAATGCATTCAAATCGTATAGAGAATAAATAATTCGTTAATATTTATAATAACATTAAATGTGAAAAAATGATATTTAACATCGTTTTTTCAAGAAAAACTGTTAAAATCTTCAAATGAGGGTACTTCCGGTTGACCAATTATAACCAAAATCTAATCAGCTCTTCACATGTACGTAACGAAGAGGAATACGAAAGAATTATAATTTTTGGAATTGTAGTATTAGAGTTATCGCATTAGAAAATTTTGTCACACACAGACACACACACACACACGCACGCACACGCACACGCACACGCACGCACACGCACACACACACACACACACACACACACACACACACACACACACACATACAGACATCATCGTAAAAATAGTAAAATCGTATTCTAGGGACCCTAAAACGTGCTTATTCATCAAAAACTCACCACCGAATTTTTTGACCAAAGACAATAAAAATAACCCGATCGTGCAAAAACGTTAATTTGTTTGAAAAATGGGTAAGATTGCATTTAAATATTTCACTAAAAAAATTCTCAGATTTTAATTAGATAGGTAACACACAAGATACAAGTATAGAAATTTTCAAGTAATTATTCCCATGCATAATTTGTATTACCTATTTTAATGATATTTTTTGAAATATAATAAAATTTGTACGTGAGACAGAAACAAATTAATTTAATAACAAAATTTGAATGTAGTAATAGTCGACTAAGCATGGGATGAATCAGGTTCGACAGAATTGTATATTATATAGTGTAGTCGTCACGGACGTAATGGTCGCCGTCTGAACTGTCTAATAGCTTTTAATTCATTTTCCAGTCGTAATCATGTTGTTTTGCGAGCGAGCCTGCTATTTGGATCCCTAATCACTATGTTTGTACTTTATTACAGGGAGTTTTTCTCTCTGAGATGATACAGCATTTGTTTTATTGTTTATTGCTTTGCGTTGCGTTGACAGTGAAGAAATGTAATTTGTTTTCAGCGCGCTGGATAAAATCATCGTGCAAGGTTATCGGGCGCTTCAGTTGGAGTACTTCTTCACAGCCGGTGCCGACGAAGTCAAAGCGTGGACAATTCAGGTTCGTACGAATGGGGAATATTAAAAAGCAAACGCGAATTTCGCCAAATTACTAATGCAAATGCGCGGTCCCGCCATTCTTAGAATTTATGCGTTCCCATGTAAATAGTCCGGGCCCGTTATCTTCTCTTTCCGCTCCTTTACTCTCCGAGTACACTCATTCAAAGTAATATTACCCTTTACCCTAAACCAATTTTGCTTCAAATTTATTTCAATTTATATTCGCTTTCAACTATACAGGATGATTGAAAAAATAGGGACAAATGAATATTTCTTTATTATTCGAATTTTAGATTTTTTTATGTTAAAATATTTTTACTTTTATATTTTGTAAAATTTTAAAAAATATCGGAGAAAAAAAATGTTAAACTTTTGCAATATTTTCTTCCCGCCATTACAGCTTACATAACATCAACTGTGTACGAATTAGGTCTCGACATACGTGCCCAAAACATGCTTCATAGAAAGAGACAGACGCAAAACACGGCCATATGTTTATATTTAACACTTGACTATTTAATTTCTGTGTTTATCATATTTTCTAGGTTTTACATTTACATATTTAAAATGAAAAAGAATGCTTTTTTGCGATTTGATATTTAATTTGACGTTTCAATATTAAATATAGAAGACATACCTTCATGTTTTCATTCTAAACTAGCGCTCATAGCGGACAACTACGGCGAACCAAAGATGCAGCATACGTCATCGTATTGCAAACGATTTAACTTACGATAAATTTAATTTCGTTTATACAAAAAAATACGCTGTATTTTATTACTTTTATTGCGTTTTTTCTTTGTTGCGCATGAGCGGCAAAGTGACATTTTGCGTTGACAAAAGAGCGCAAATGGCGACCTTGTATATAGACTGTAGAAAAAATTTTTTTTCTACATTCAATATACAAAGTAGCCTTTTGCGCTCTTTTGTGAACGCAAAATGTCACTTTGCCGCTCATGTGCGACAAAGTAGAAAAACGCTCGCTGTCCAAATTTATAACTATACATTGTTGAGAAATGTCACTTGTCTGCATTCTTAATGGAAACGTAAAGTCAATCTGACTACAAATAAAAATTTTAAAATTTGCGACCTATATTCTTGAAGGCTACTATCCACCCAGAGGTGTCTCCCAGTCTGCATTACTGGGGACGTTTAACTTAACTTCACTCGAACAAAGGCGTCATATTTCCGCTGTAATAACCTTACGTAAAATAATTGATAATGCTTTGGATTGTACATTCATTATGAATAGAATCTTTTTTCAAGTTAATAGACAGGCATCCAGATATAAAAACATTTTTTATTTAAAAATTGCCAGATCGAATATATTATCTAAATCCCCCATTCATCATATGATTAATTCTTACAACATAATCGAGGACAAAATTGATATATTTCATGATGCTATTAGTAATATAAAGAAAGTTATTACTAACTTCTAAATACGTTTTTCTCTTACCCTAGAATTGGGCGTTAGCCTGTTGGGTAATGTATTAATAGTAATAATAATAATAATAATAATAACTGCTCTGTCGGTATATTACATAACCAAACAAAATGCCGCACTGCTGTGTAAATAAAATAGAGCGTTCATTTACAAAAACGAAAGTATAAAATGCTTAGATTAGATTGAAGCAATAGCTCAGGAAGAATGGAAAATAACGATAAATTAAAATTAAATATAAAATAAATTGTGTGAACAGTTGTGCTGCCACCTGCAAAAGTTTGGCGTGAACACTCTCATGGACATTGTCGATTTCGAGAAAACAACCTCTCAATCGAGACCGTCCCATTTTGCGCTCTTAATATACAAATGGCCTATTATTTGTTAGTTAACCTATGGCCACTGCCTGAATGTCTGGTCGCGAATCTGAGGAACAGGGTGCGATCCCGACCGACACCAAAAATTTTTCTCAATTTTTAAATTGGACAAAACTCCTGTAGTGCGCTCTCAAAGCCATCAATGAGTGCCCGTGAGGTGACGCCCGGTAAACGCCCACACGCTACAAATATATTATCTTTACCGAAATTTGCGTAAAAAGCAGATTGGAATGCCTTGATGATATATTTTATATTATAGCTCGTCCGGGGCCTGTTTCTCAAAAAATACTAGTTTACAAGTTACTAGGTCACAAGTTATTAGTTACAAAGTGAAATTTTATTAGTCAAGTAAAATAGTGTTTCTGAAACATTTTATATAACTGTTAATTTGTGATGAAAATGCTAGTATTTGGCACCACAGTGAAGTTAATTTAAATTACTTTAATATGTATATCATTCCATTTAAAAAAATCATGATATCACTTCCGGCGAAACCGGAAGAAGAATTTAGAATCTTTTCACGTCAGAAAGTGAGATTTATGTTCGCTCCCAAACTAGTTTTAAAATTAATAATTTTTTCAATCACTCTCTATTACAAAAAAAAATATTGTTGGATGTAATTCTCCCACTAAAATCAATTTTATCGAGGGAGTAAAGAAATGACGAGCGTGGTAATCTTTTTGGGGCGGAGTGTCCATATTGAAATGGGAAACGGAACTTTGCGCATTACCCCCAGCTGGATGAACGACTAAATTATCAACCCTAGGCTTTTAAAATTGTCTCCCGACATTTGCATGAGAATACGCCATTCCATCATAAAAATGAGCTTACTTTTAATTTACCAGAAAACTATGTACAACATGTAAATTTACTGGCACTGGCGCCACAATGTACCACACCCTCTACTGTTTCCAAATTGAATTACATTGTTATCTGCACCAGTCAATCATCAATCATTTCAAACCAAAAAATCTGATGTGGCCAGCACATTACCTTCCGTCAGTTCTATGTATTTCGCACAAATTTCATACAGAAAGTTCCTTGCTAAATATTATATTTCTTGTACTTTACCTTCCGGCAGTTGCATGTATTTTATGCAAATCCCATACAGAAAATTTATAGCAAAAGATCCTATATTTCCAGTAAAATGATAAGACACACACTATGTCAATTTCACTTGACACTGACATCTTTCAATAAAAATTTTCTTAATATAGTAGCTGTTTTCATAGCTATGGCTACTTTATGAAATTTAATTTCTTTATAATTTTTTAACTCTATATCGATTTAATATTAAGTATAAAATGCAGTCAAATCGTATAGAGAATAAAATATTCTTTAATATTTATAATAACATTAAATGTGAAAAAATGATATTTAACATAGTTTTATCAAGAAAAACTGTTAAAATCTTCAAATGAGGGTACTTCCGGTTGTCCAATTCTAACCAAAATCTAATCAGCTCTTCACATGGATGTAACGAAGAGAAATACGAAAGAATTATAATTTTTAGAATTGTAGTACAGCAGTTATCGTAGACGAAAATTTTGTTACACACACACACACAGACACACATACATACATACATATATATACACACACACACACACACACACACACACACACACACACACACACACACACACACACACACACACACACACACACACACACACACACACACACACACACACACACACACACACACACACACACACACACACACACACACACACACACACACACACACACACACACACACACACACACACACACACACACACACACACACACACATACACATACACATACACATACACATACACATACACATACACATACACACACACACACACACACACACACACACACACACACACACACACACACACACACACACACACACACACACACACACACACACACACACACACACACACACACACACACACACACACACACACACACACACACACACACACACACACACACACACACACACACACACACACACACACACACACACACACACACACACACACACACACACACACACACACACACACACACACACACACACACACACACACACACACACACACACACACACACACACACACACACACACACACACACACACACACACACACACACACACACACACACACACACACACACACACACACACACACACACACACACACACACACACACACACACACACACACACACACACACACACACACACACACACACACACACACACACACACACACACACACACACACACACACACACACACACACACACACACACACACACACACACACACACACACACACACACACACACACACACACACACACACACACACACACACACACACACACACACACACACACACACACACACACACACACACACACACACACACACACACACACACACACACACACACACACACACACACACACACACACACACACACACACACACACACACACACACACACACACACACACACACACACACACACACACACACACACACACACACACACACACACACACACACACACACACACACACACACACACACACACACACACACACACACACACACACACACACACACACACACACACACACACACACACACACACACACACACACACACACACACACACACACACACACACACACACACACACACACACACACACACACACACACACACACACACACACACACACACACACACACACACACACACACACACACACACACACACACACACACACACACACACACACACACACACACACACACACGACATCATCGTAAAAATAGTAAAATCGTATTCTAGGGACCCTGAAACGTGCTTATTCATCAAAAACTCACCACCGAATTTTTTGACCAAAGACAATACCTTCCTTACCTAAAGGTGACGGAAGGTAAAAAGAACAATTTCTCGAAAATTGAACGAGATTTTTTACGCAAAATGCGGGATAACGAATAAAATTACGAAATATCAATAACTAATTAACAGAGTAAAAAATAAATTCACATAAATGAGATCATGCAAAAAGAAATAATTGTTGCTTTTTCTTGTTTAAATCGAACAAGCATTGTCTAATTTATTGTTCTGTATAATTAAAATATTTTTTATTTACATTTTTTGTTGAATAAAGTATGATATTTTTAAAAAGTTGCAGAAACCAGCCATGTTGTGGCGTTAGAGGTTCAGGCTCATTTCACATTGACTTATAAGAACACAGAATTTCTAAAAGAAAACAATATATAGACTATAAATTGGGAATTGCATATTTAAATATTTGAAACAAACACTATAATATATTAAACATCATTCTATACATTTTTATAAATACAATTTTCATTTGGCCTGTTGACGTTTAGAACCTAATGTGAAAATCAAAATGGCCGTTGATGGACCGCTTACGTTATGGGGTCCGGTACTAAAAAAAAAAGTTGCATATATTTTGTCATATAAAAATATGACTAATTTTAAATGATTTTGTACCAAAATATTTTTAAAATATAAAACTTTTCATTCATAAATAAATAATTAATAAAAATGATTTGCACTATAACGATATGACGTCACG
The DNA here is from genome assembly GCA_963082715.1 of Harpalus rubripes. Classification (NCBI taxonomy): domain Eukaryota; kingdom Metazoa; phylum Arthropoda; class Insecta; order Coleoptera; family Carabidae; genus Harpalus; species Harpalus rubripes. Next base: position 84,493,045 of record OY720448.1, read on the forward strand.
ACTGTATTTTTGTATCAGTGTACCGAGCGAAAAGAATATAATTTTATGTTATTCATAAAATGACAATGTATGAAACATTTATTATTTTTATTAAAATAAAACATTTATTTAAAATCTTTATAACAACAAATTTTTCCTTTGACAAGGTACAACTATAGTTTTCTGAAAATGACAGCTGTCACTACTTGACATCAATTTTTGGCAGAATTAATGACATTGACAGATATAAACAACTTTAGTTAGTAGGCGAAGTAAAATTGCAGATATGACGTCACACAAAATTAATTAAATTTAAAAAAATTATACACATTTGGAAAGTGTACAAACGCTAAAATTCATCATTTTATTAAATCTTTCAGAAAAAATTAATTGAAAAATGAGTACCGGACCCCATTGGGCGAGGGACGAAGCGGGGAAAATCTGCTTCTTTTTGAACAATGTCATTATTAGTTGCAATTTTTTTCATTATTAAATATCAATTTGAGGGAAAATAAAAAACACGGGTCTATTAGTTTTCATTACTTTATCGATTTATGTTAAAAATGAAAAATCGTGCATGACCCCATTAAAAAAGATTCGACTTTAATGTGGATTTATGAAATACATGTCTTTAGAAGAAGACGGCAGGCTCGAAAAAAAGATAGTTTTGTAGTACCATAGCCACTATTCTATTCTCTTTTCGACATATTGTCCTAATCCAATTTGATATTTGCTGTTAGATTTTGCGGTGATGTTTGACGCATATATGAGTAATCAATTTTGTTAAAACAATGATTTGTTAGCTGATTCTAAAAAATAAAATGCCGAAACAAAAAATTATTCAACACATTTAAATACTGTTTTAGGTTCTATCTAGGAGGTCATGGTAGTGCTTTGTTGTCTCTTTCTTCAAGCTTGTCGTCTTTGTCTAAAAGGTTACTTCAGAACTCAGTAGATGGCAGTAAATATTAAAATCATAAGTCCCCATTAACTGGAACATGGCGTCTTTGGGAGGCCATCTTAAGATGGACTTTTCTTTTGCTAAAAATTCTCATAGGCTACTAGATAATGACAAAAAACTGATTTTAGGCGAAATTTTCTTTTAACTTATAAATAATTGGTAATCTATAAATATGTTTCCAATAAAAAAGTTTGATATTTTTATTGTTCATCAAACGGCGTAAGAAAATAATATTTTTGAGATATAACACAAACTTACTTTTTTAAAAAGAAACCCAAATTTGAATTTTATTATAAAAAACTATGTACTTATTTTTTTTTATCTTGTATTTCTCATTAGTTTTCACAATTTTAATTTGTAAATAATTTTTCAATACATACCTTATCAGTCAAATTATTTTTAAAGTCTGAATTCTTTTACCGTAACATATATTTTTAATTACAAAATAACAGTAATATTTTTATGTGCCCCATAAAAAATAAGTAAACGACATTACTGAATTTGACAAAGTGGGTCAATCTAAAATCTTAATTTATACAATTTAAAGATGGCCTTGAACAGACATCTTTAAAAAAATTAAATTGAATATTTTTTCCATAGTAGATTTTAAAGTGTGCTTTTTTCTACACAAAATAGAGGATCAAGTATCATTTTAACCACAAGGGTAAATAAAATAAAACGTTAACAGAAAGGGTAGATAGATACTTTAATTTTATTTAAATTAAATACGTTTTAAACTTCGTCGGTTTTTATTAATAAAACTTATTAAAAATTATTGTACAATAACAACGTATATTAAATTTTAAAATTGTGCTTATGTAATAATTTAATTTCTGTTTGATTTACTTTTTCTTTAAAATCTGCCATCGAAAAAATATAATTTTATACACATCAATAAAATAGAATTTATATAAAAAAAAATCTTATAAAAAATTACCTTGATAAATTTAAAATAATGTTCTATTCAACAACTTTTGTTTATATATAAGAAACGTTCTGCCATCTATGAGCAGAGTGTATAACTTTAAGCTTGTATCACAACCAACTGTCGTTTGTTTTTAGAAAGGAACTAAAGCGCCACAAGCAGCGGGAAAAATCCACACTGACTTCGAAAAAGGCTTTATTATGGCGGAAGTTATGAAATTCCAAGATTTCAAAGAAGAAGGAAGCGAAACTGGTGTGAAGGGAGCCGGCAAATACCGCCAACAAGGAAGAAATTATGTCGTAGAAGACGGAGACATTATCTTTTTCAAATTCAATGCAGGTGCCGGGATCAAAGACGGAAAGAAGAAATGATGGCGGCTTTTGGTTGTTCTTTTGGTACTTCTGTATTTGAATATGATTTTCTTTTCATCCCTTTTTATTATCAATGATTAATTATTTTTAAATAAATAATACACAAAGTTGTACACACATGAATACTGATAAAATGCTACATAACTATACCCTGCTTATTTTGTAATTGCTAGTGTTAATGAGAATGACCATAAAGTATCTGAAGTTGCTGGAAGAGTCTCTGTTTCACAAATTCGTAGAATTCATATTCAGTCACGAAGAGATTTTTAAAATAGCTTCGGATGTGATCTTTCACTTGAGGTTTTTCTCTGTTTTTGTTGTGATGCGGTTCTGTAATGATTAATATAAAATTATTTAATTATTCCTGAGTACTTAATTTTAAGAAACTTACGGAATAAGTCTTTGAAATATACTTCTTGTATTCCTGTGAAAAAATACGGGAGAGTATGTTCAAATACTTCTAAAGTAGCATTTAGTTCTTCAAGAATACCTACTACGGGGTAATATCTTTCTAAATTGGTTTTTGCTTGTTCTAATGCCCATTTATTATTAAATAACCTAAAATAATTTTAACTATTATCATTATTAAACTATTTAATATTATTTATTTATACAAAATTTGATATTTAGGGATTTCCCTTCATGTCCATTTCAACTAAAATATTAGCACTTAGCAATGTTATACTTATTTTTTTATTATTTTACATTAAATTTAGCTGTAACAGCTAAACGAGCTACCTCAAATTAATTCTATATTATTGAAGATACAATAAAATACTATAAGACAATCTTACGAGAGATCAAGGGGAATATCCGATTAAAGAAGAATAGCTATTTTTAGTACAAGTGAGCAAAGTATGTCTTTTTCTCACGCGTTCAGAAATTGGACGAGTGAGAAAGACATGCTCACGTGTCCTAAATATGATTTTTTCCACAATCTTGAAATACAATTTCCCCAAAAAAATACAACATTGTACTTTGTTTATTATTGAAAAACTCAGAAGTACAGGTGTCTCATTTTCAATGTTTTTTTAAGGTATCACGGGTAATATTAATGATAGAGCAAAACCGTTTGCACATTGCAGGGTCAATTTTTCGAGAAAAGTTTAATAGTCACCACAGGAATTTTCGATCTTCTTTTGTTTCTGAGCTACAGACAAAAACTCGTTTTTCGCTCATTTCGAAAATATATATCTTATTTATTATGATAGTTAGAGAAAAAAGTTTTTTCAAAAATTTTACCGTTTTTTAAGTAAAATAAAATGGCGTAATTAGATTTTTTCAAAACTTAATAATTCTCGAGATATAACACAAACTTATGATTTTTTAAATGGGAACCTATGTTGAAAATAGTCTCGTCTTTTTGCTTATTTTATAAGCTTTTCAATGATATATAACAAGTCTACATTCTTTTCAAGTTTTCGCCTGCAGCTCAAAAACAAAAGACGACAGAAAATTCCTGTGGTGCCTAGTAATGTTGTCTGAAAAAGTTGACCCATAAAGACCTATGTCAATTTTCTGTAGCGTGCATAATAAGAAAGTGTACAGTTATATTTGCAAAATTTGATAGAGATGTCATCAGTCACTCATACGTCACCAAACCATATACCTTTTTAGCGCGAAAATAAATTACAAGAAAATTCATGTTAGAAAATATAAATTTTGGTATCTTTTATATTATTCGGCTATTGTTTAGCAAGTACAATGTTATAACATTTTTTATCTACACCTGTTTAATAATATATTGATTATGTACGTAACCATGGATACATAATACCGTTCATTATCCACGCCCCGTGGATTTTGACTCATAATCCACGGGGCGAGGTTACATAAGACATAAGACACGGAACTGTCAAATTTATTGATGAGGGTTCACAATCATCTTCATTTAGCGGTTATGCGCAAAGTATTTTGTAAGAAATAATCGTTTTGTATATCATTAATATAGTTTTATGACCATATTAACCTGGTAAGTCATGATATTTACGCTGTGAGTAATATTTCAGTAAATTGTTTAAATAGTAAGTTATTTTTATAAGATTCTAAACTTTGTTACAAAAAAATGATTAAATTATTTTCACAACCAACATGGTATCATGGTACCAGATTAATTATTCGTAATTTTCTCTTCCGTTTTTGTAATTTATTTCATTAGTAAAAATTAAATTCAAGGATATGGTTGAATTCATAATTTTACGTAGATTCTAAATATAAAAAAATATAAGATATCTCATTTGAAACATGAAACTTAATGTCATTTCCGATTAAACCGGAAGCGCTATCATCATGCCAAATACAATGATTTGTGAGCCCTTCGGTCTAGTTTACAAATATATAAAAAATTGGTAATAATTAGAAATAAGAAAGTTATTTAGAGTGGCCCATTTTTCAGTGTCACCCGGTATAATATGAATTCAATTGCAGGTGTAGATAAAATATCGTATTCTACTCGCGTATAATGGCTATTATTCACTCGGATGAATTACCACACTCGCCTACGGCTCGTGTTCTAAAATCATCCTCGTGAATAATAGCCATCATAATACGCTCGTTGAATAATATACTATTATTCTTAAATTTTACTATATTAGAATATGCTAAACCCCTAGTACAATTTTTAAAAAAAAATATAGTATTATACTGTGTTAAAATCTTACATGCATCGTGAATCCTGTCCGCAAAAATAAGGAATAGTTAAATCATACGGCAAATCATTTAAAAACAAACATTCTTCTTGTTGCTGTCTAACACATTGTTCAATCGATTCGGTAAAATGTTTCTCCTTTAAATATTTCTTAGGTGCGTAACTCAGATCAGGATTCCGTGGGTTTGGCGTTGCCCTTTTGTAATAGAACCTTGAAATTAGTATTTCCACGGGGTCACGGATTAAATTAATAAATTTCGGCGACTGTCGGTCATATTCGGTAAAGTTCACAAAGTGAACATGCCTGTCGAAGCTTAGAGGAATGGCTTTATTTCTTATGATGTCTGTTACATCATCAACAAACTGCTCCTGGAAGTAGGTCATCGAAATTTAATATTATAAACCCGTCGCGATTTCACTTTGGCGCGAGTTTGTTTACCTGTTCAACACGGGTCAGTTTTCTTTTATTTCCGCCTTTTAATCTCACATGTTTGAAATTATTTCTTCCTTGTAGCCACTGCATTAGCAAAACAAGCATTTCTGAGCCACATTTCGGCACGCGATTAAAAAATAATATATGATCACTTAATTCTGGAGTTCTTCCTAATTCGGATAAAGATTTTGTTACATGTTTAAATCCAGTCGAAGATCCCACTGCACTTTCTGTTATTTCATTCACAAATATTTTAGTGTATGGCACATAATTTTGTTGCAGCGAAATTTGAAATAAATAATAACAAGTTGCACTGATAAAAAATAAAATTACTGTGAAAATCCATGATTTTTTGAAATATTTTCTCATCGTTGATCACTTTTACTATCCATCGCGACTGATAAATGTTAAATGCCGTTGTAAGGTAAGTTTCTCTACTTCATAAAGATGACTATGACGCACTGGCAGAATAAGGAAAGTCTTAAGTCACATCGTTATGAATAAAAGGTGAAAGGTAATACGGCAAATTGTGAAGGGATACTGCACACGACTGAACACTATGTAATATACATTCTTCTTTAACGCGCAACTTTCAACATTTGTCTGTTTACTAATAATATGTAAATGAAGACAAATATTTTTCTGATGCGCAACTCAAGGACTTGGAAGAAAAAAATGTAGATTATGATTAATCATATCTGGCAAGAAACTAATCAACAATCCACAACAAATTGTAAAAAATTACACAATAACTTTTATTGTTTTCACACTGTTGATGCTACTAATACGAGGGTCACGCTAGAAGTAGTGAGAATAAGAAAATAAGGTAAGTCGCGGACTCGTGGAAAATATGCATTTGAAACAGTTATTTATCTATCATTTGAAATTAAGCTGCGAAAGTTTAGTTAAAATTTAATCAATTTTTACCTCTCGCTAAGAGAGATATTGAATTCATGCTAAAAATCTCATATCCAGATTTTAGTGGATAAGCACGTTTTAAGGTCCCTAGAATCCGATTATAACATTTTTACGATGATGTCCGTATGTGTGTGTGGATGTTGGATCCACGATTTCTCAAATACTATAAAATAATGGGAAGAGTTAAGTTTTGGTAACAATTGGACAACCGGAAGTAGTAGTTACAAGAAAAAAATCATCTAAATATTATTTATCGAAAATTTATGTAAATACTTAAATCAAAGAATGTTAAATTCTTTATTCGTTAAATATAAATTCATTATTATATCTTCTATAGATTTAGAAATAAAGAAATGCATATAAAATAATTTGATATAAAAATTCTCAGATCAAACTACTTCAAGGCAAGAAATTCAAATGTTTGTAATTGACACATAAATGTCACTGTCAAACATATTTGTATGCCTTTGTCAAAAATATTTGTACATTATTATGAAGATTATGAAAATAAAAGTCAACAACGCAAAAGAATATACGTAAAAAAGAGGGTAAGAGGAATTTGCGAAAAAATGAATATAAAGAAAAAGAAAAGGAAAGTAAAAAAAAAATTCAGAATATTGAATATAAAGAAAATGTATGTATTGTACATAATTTATATTAAAATATCCCATAGATTTTGCAAATATATGTAAGAATTATTTTGTAGTGAGACATGAATATATGTATTTGTATTTAAAAATATTTTTTATGCGTACAACCAGGTAAAATATCTGGCGAGAGGTTATGTGCTGGCCACATCAGATTTTTTAAAATATGATTGGAAATGAAAATATGGAATTAACCAGGGAATATTTTTTTCAGTTTTAGGCAAAAAAATGTATAGGGCGCGAGCACACACGTGACTCGAGCGACTTTGACGTGCTTGGAATCAGCTGATTTGTGTGCGCGTGTCATTTTGACAAGAACAGTGTCACGTTGACAATACCAATGTTTTGATTTATTTTGATTTTGAACTGCTTCAATGTTATTATTTTAAAATGTTCAGGCAATAGAACATATGAAATTAAAAATTCTAACATTTTAGCAATTAAAAATCAAAATAAATCAAAACCTTGGTTTTGTCAACGTGACATTTTTCTTGTCAAAATGACATGCGCACACAAATCAGCTGATTCCAAGCACGTCAAGGTCGCTCGAGTCACGTGTCTGCTCGCGCCCTATATAATGAGCTTTAAGTGAATTATCACTACCGGTAAACAAAATCTAATTTGTAGTTCCAATAATAGAAAAGTCTGCAATACGAAATTTTGGATTATATTTTATTTTTCCTCAAAAATCTGTTAAGAGCTTCAAGTTAAGTACCACATCCGGTTTATTATATATGTTTCCAATCATATACGCGTTTTAAATATCAAATTTGAGAAGTTTTGGTTCATATCTTAATATATTTTTTCAAGGAAATCAGTTCAGAGCTTCAAATAAAGTACCACTTCCGGTTTATCAATTTTAGCAAAAATCTAATGTGTCGTTCTCAATAATATAAAAATCTTAAATTCCAAAATTGAAAGGTTATGGATTATATTTTAATATAGTTTTTCATTAAAAACTGTTATGGGCTTCAGGTAAAGTACCATTTTCGGTTGTCCAATTTTATCAAAAATTTAACCAACTCTTTATACAGTGTGTTCAAAAAAATTCCTAACTCGGAGTAGGCTTTGAACAAAGAAACGTATCTCAATTTAAAAACATTTAATTAAATGTCAATTTGACATGAGATATCGTCAAAAATGTTATCTAAAGAAAATCAAAGCTTTTCTTCTTGAATCTTATTTTATAAATGGAAACAAATTAGAAAACGGCGAATGTCAGTATACTGTATCCTTTTCCCTTGTCTTTTCTGCTTAAAATTACATTTTGAGATCAGTTTTGACAACTTGACTTTTGAATTAAATAATGATCAGACATACGTTTCACTGTTCATAGCCTATTCTGAGTTAGGAATTTTTTTGAACACACTGTATGAATGGAGAAAGCTTAATTACGGAAAATATAATTTTTTGAGTTTGATATGTTATCGTGGACGAAAAAATCGTAACACGCACACAGACAGACATCATTGTAAAAATAGTAAATTTCATGTTTATTTACTGAAAATCGAATTTTTGGATCGAAACATTACCTCCTTTACCTATGTGTGTAAGTTGGCGGAAGGTAAAAATTTGAAACGTATCGTGTCTAATCTTTCAATTATTCGCCATTTTTGTTATTTTAAATTTGTTTTTTGCCCTCAAGAGCGGGCGCAATTTGGCTTTTATTATATTATATTATATTATATCATATATATATATATATATATATGATATAATATAATATAATATAATATAATATAATATAATATATATATATATATATATATATATATATATATATATATATATATATATATATATATATATATATATATATATATATATATATAGGCCAGAGGCCCTCGAAAAGTACACTGTTGACCTCAGGCATTATTGTCCTTATAACACCCTTGATACGTTAATTACTATAATAACAAACAACAGCAACGAATATACAAATATACCTCTTTAATCTTTTATTAGACCTTTTCAATTTAAAGAGATGGACGATATGCGCAAAGTTAGAACAATTGAGATCTAATGACGTTTATTTTTAAAAAAATGAGAAAAATCTTTGTCAACTTCTCGAAAAAAGTGACAAACGCTTTTATTGGAGCTAAAATGTCAACGATGCAAATTTTCACCGAGAAAACAAGTATTTTAGACAAGGAGATTTTAGTAACTGCAATATTTCTCACGTTTCGTTTGACAGCCCAACTGGCAGTTGTTGGCACCATTTTACTTACTATTTACAGCGATAGAAAGAGATAGCCGTTAAATTGAAAAGGTTTATTATGCCCTTAATACATAAATAACTATTGATTCAAAATAAAATAAATTTTATTTTTGATATTGTTGGGCCGAAATTTTTATTTATTTGTGGCGCATCACATTATTGAAAGCTTCAGGTGTTGAAAGGAAATTTGATTTTAAACTGTGAAAGCATATTAAAATAAAGTAATATATGAATAAAAATATTATTATGTAAACATAATGATTTACTTTTTACTTGAATTTTAAAAAGAAACAATTTGTTTTTCGTAATTGAAGGATGCTCAAAAATATAATTTTATTATTACTAGTATATATTTAGCATAAGGTGTAGCTGCTCATAAAAATGTCAGACATTTTTAGATCAATGTTGAACGCTTATTTATAATTTAAAGACAGCGCGCCAGAATGCCGGCCGGCCTTATGTTCTCGTTTTCCTATTTGACCACGTGGTGGAAGTTTCCAGAAACGGTAGAGCTACTTGCAAGGATCGCTGTTTATTTGGGTGCGCTGTCGTCGTGTCGTCTGTCAACTGTTTACATTTTGTTTTGTGTGTTACATCATATTGTGCGTGTCATTTACATTTAACCGAAATGGCTAAATTGATGGACATTGACATAACTCGAGACGAAATAAACCGTATAGGTGAAGCTTTAAAAAATAAGGAATTCAGAAATTTACTTTTGGAATATGTGGAAGAAATCAGTGACCCTGCAAACCGCAAACAATACGAAGAGGAAATGACCCAACTTGAACGAGAACGTGGTTATGAAGTAACTTTTATTCATCCTAACCCAGGATATGTTATTAAAACTAGTATTGATGGTAACAAATTAGCATTTATTAATGTGAGTTCAAACGACCACGTCGATAAACCGTCAAGCGCTAATTCGTGTCAAAATGGTTCTCGAGGATTTAATTGGTCTTTGCCGCATTTTCTCTCGCCACCACGAGAAGATATGAGCAAAAAATGCGCAAGATGTACTGTATTTGACATCATTTTTCATTCACAAACTCTCCATTTAGCAGCTCGTAATACAGAATTCAAAGAAATGGTGAATAAAGTTGCATGTGAAGGTGTAGAGAAAAATTTTAGTGTTGTTTTAGATAAAACTAATTTAAAATTTCCTAAGTTAAATTATAAAGGTATGGGCAGACCTCTCGTTGTTCGTAAAAAAATTGGAGAACCTGTTGAACATGAAGAGAGCACAAAAGAGGTAGATGATTTTTATAATAAAGTATATAGTAAAATGGATGAGCATTACGCTCAATCTCAACAAAAAGTAACAAAAAATAACAACTACGTCTCACAACGAGCTTCAGAATACGCCACCCCTAAATACTTGATAAAACACCGAAACGATATTGATATGCAAGAGTTTACACACGAACGAGACGCAAAATTCAACGTAACTGTCCCTAAAGAAATAATTGTTGAAATCAACTTACCACTTTTGAAGTCTGCTGGTGATGTAGATCTGGATGTATCTGAAAAATCATTAAAACTAGTTAGTGAAAAGCCATCAAAATACAAGCTAGATATAACATTGCCATATAGTGTAAATGAAGATAATGGTAATGCAAAGTTCGATACAGATAAAAGGAAATTAATTGTTACTCTGCCAGTTAAGAGGAAAAACATGCTCTTATCTGATATTGGTCGTTATGATAGCGGAGTTGAGAGTGATAACAGCCCAATGGCTGACAGCCCCAGTGATAAATCTCTCCCTTTGATAGAAGAGTTAAATATAGAAGATAGTGTTGAGTGCAGTTCAGAATGTGAAGTTTTTAGGACTAGTCAAAAGTCTTTTTTGAACCCTGATTTGCATTACTCTTTACCTGAAAATACCTGCCATTTGTTTGATAATGTGTTATCATTTACATTAAATGTTAAAAATGTTGATTCTGATTCCATTAAAAAAGAATACAATGAATCTTACACCTCCATTCATGTTAAATTCTCTTCTATTAGTACTGGATATTTTCCAGCGAATTATGCATTTTTTATTCATTTACCATCTCATTTCATTGATTCAGAAAATGTGTTCATAGAAGCTTGGGATAATAATGTTGTTATACAAATTCCTTATAAACCCAGTGGAACCGCAATTACTACATACTTTGCTGGAACATCTCAAGATGACACGGAGGAAAAAGTTGTAGAAGAACCTTCGGTAATCAACAATAAACTAGTACAAATTATGGATGAAGCAGAAGAACCATCAAATCCAAACGTAGAAGTTCATCTGGACTCTGATGATGAATTAACGATAACAATCAACCCGGAAAATAAATCATTAAATACAGATATACAACATGAATCTATGAAAAATCGCTCTTTATCTGAATCTAGTATAGATGAAGATACAAAAAGCCTATCTCCAAAAATCAAAAGTAGATCATATTCAGAGTCCAGTGTAGATGAATCGAGTACAAATGCTAGCCCCAGTAAAAAAAGTATTTTAAAATCTCATGGTAGAAATCCCATGAGTAGAAGCATATCTGAATCCAGCGTCGATGATTTTACATGGGCATCATCTTTAGAAAATTGTGGAGCAAATTCTGAATCTCTTATACCCGAAGAGGGTGAAAATTTGAGTTCTAGCATGAAGAAGACTGTTAGGTTTAATGATACTGTCTCAAAACAACTTTTTAGGTAAATAATTTATCCACCTTAAAATTAGATCGTTATTTAATTTTATTTTGTTATAGGATGAACTCCAGTATTCTCGGCCAAAGGAAAAAGAACCAGCGGAAAAACCGAAACAAGAAACGTGCCCAAGAAAGAAAAGTGAGCGAAAGTGAAAATTCCGAAGGAGAAGACAAGAAAAATCCTCCAAATGGTGCTGATTATTTTAAGAAAGAAAAACGTGAGACGAAGAATGATTCTAAGAGCGATAAGATTGATTTTAAGAGTGATTTGATTTTTGATTTAGATATGTAATAAACACCAATTTATACAGAAAGTATTGTAGTAAGATTGTCAAACTGTTCTTACAGTAGGTTTGGGTTTTAATTAAGTCCTTTGTCACTGAATGTTTCGTTCTCTTTGTGATAATGTTTCCACTATTTGCTTTAATTGTGATTTGTAATTTTTTAAATTGTGCTTTACACGCATTTTAATTGTACCTTCTAGTCCATATGCATGGATATAAATAAATATTTATGAAAATGTTAAATTATACATTTCATTTTTGTTGCATTAATTTTCAGTTTTTTTTAATGTTTAATCGGTTGATTTAACAGGTAAGTGAAATGAATTAAATTAGCTAATTATGTAATAAATTTCGTTTTCACAATAAATTATTCATTAGAATTCAAACATGTTTTAATTTTTACAACTTTTATGCCAAGTTGAAATGTAATGATTTTTCCACATTACTGCAATACGATAGATGCAATATTACTATTAATGCAATAAAAGTAATAAAATATAATGTATCTTTTTGTATAAACGATATTAAATTTATCAATTTTTTTATGTTGTATAACAATATTCTTCAAAACATTAAAGTATGAACAAAATTGTAGGTTTAGTATACAAGAAAAACATTAAAATGTAAGAAAAAAGTAGGTTTTTTGGATTTTTAAAATTGTTCTCGAAGTTCATTTTTTTAAATTTTTTTACATATTTTATTCCTTATCCTGTTATAAATATTTAGTGCAAATTTAATCAAAATTGAAGGTTTTGAACTGGAGATATATTAAAAATAATATTTAAAATATTATTTTGAGTGAATAAATAAATACAAATATTATTGAAACTATTTTATTTTCAAGGCAAATTGATCCCTCTTTATTTACGATAATCATATTACATTACACAATTTTAAATAAAAAATGAAAAACCATTTTTCTACATTTGAATTTCGCGCGCTTTGGCAGGGGGATGAACCTGCATTGAGAAACGTGATAACAAGTTGTCAATTTAGTAGCGTTAGAAATATTTCTTGACTCGTTCATAGATGACGCTAGTAGTACAGATTTTACAGTGATTCCCAAACATTAATGCCAAAATCCTATAAAAAGGTGACAAATGTTTGAAAATTGCTGTAAATTTCCCACAATTCTCTCTCTATCATTGCATTACAAAATATAAAAGAGTAAACTCTTTAGATTTAAAATATTTTGACATATTAAAAAAACAAAAATTCAATAGCTCCCCCATTATTTATTCAAGATATCTAGATAATATCATTAATACAAAAATATTAATTAGAGTAGAAAGGTATTTGTAATAAATATAAATAGCTATTGATGTATTAAGAGCGCAAAATGGGACATTGTCGATTGAGAAGCGCGGCATTCTCTCGATATTGGCAATGTCCATTTGCGCTACACACAAGATTTTTTCTACAGTCGCCACAATGGGGTCCTCCACCATAACAAAAAATAATAAAATGTGAACTATTATTCACGAAAGATGACTATTCAAAGTCATTTGTTCGAAGAAAGAATACACATCTCTTTACTTATTTGACCTATGTCTATTAAATTTAAGTGGTGTGACAGATATACGTAAATAGTGGCATTACTTTCTAACACACTAAAAATATTAATGACATATGTCGTAGAATTACAGATATCTAATTATCTACTACACTGCCCTCTGGGCTAATAT